>JBBHKE010000176.1:252946-434199 GCA_037447655.1 Zygnema cylindricum | reverse complement strand
GAGAGAGAGAGAGAGAGAGAGAGAGAGAGAGAGAGAGAGAGAGAGAGAGAGAGAGAGAGAGAGAGAGAGAGAGCGAGGGAAAGAGAGATAGAGGGGGGGGAGGAAAGAGAGAGAATATATTTTAACACAATACAGAACATCAAACAAAAAAAAAGTCACTATATTTCTATTTAAAAGAAAAAAATTCCATCTCCTGTAGAATGAACAATACTAGAATCAAATCATATACTTTCTCATATTACATTTTCAGCTTTTAACTTTTAAAGTTTCTTTTCTTTGTTTTTTAAACTTTTAATCGACATTATTGTGGATGATGATATTAAAACAAACCGGCCAACAAAGGAAAATAATGGGCTTTTGTAGACGAGTAAAACATTAGAAATCCTCGTTTAATTGTAAATATTGTCATACTTTTTAAGGACTTTTTTTTCCCGAGACCGTTCTTCTCAATCTTTAGAGGCACATTAGTTAAAAAGCAAAAAAAATAAGACAAAATAAAACAAAATTCACAAACGAAAAAACTACAAACCAAGCCATAAGCACAAGCCCAAACCAAAAAAAACCAAATAAGCCAAAATTTTATAGTCTAAAACTTCCCTAAAAAAATGCAAATGTTAAGTTCTAAACTCTACAATCGATCGGAACCATTTCCTTCTAAAGAAATCTTAAGTAAATTATTCACCATAATTAGTGCAGGCGAGCTAAAAAGTATGGATGAAAAAAAAAGTGCATTCAACAACAATTCAAATACTCGACAATTTGCAAAAAAAAAAAAGTTTTTCTTAAAAGACTGAAATGACTTCAACAGCCAATGTTTGACAACCAGCAACCTCTATTCCATAGAATATATCCACATGTAGTACTTCTTTTATACGGCAAAAGACGCAAAACAAACACAAAAAAAACAGATAAACAATTTAAAGTTCATTCCTAAGCAACCACCAAATGACCTTCGGAAAGAGGACGAATTTTCTCGTTTCCAGCTTGAAAGAAATCTCCGGCTTTTATTTTGCGTTAAGGCAAATCTCATTTATAAAGTTTTTTTAAATTACAAGGTGAAATGTACTGATTATGGGATGGTAACAATAATAATGTATCCAGCGATACCTACATTTTGCTGTTGAAATTTTACATATCCAAACAATTAAAAGAGAATGACTTTCATCCACACTTACAACGGAGCTCGGAATAAACGATTTCTAAGAGGTATCCTTTTCCTTAAGAATTTTACTTTTTATTGACGTTGTATTGTTATGTTTTTCGATTTACTACTTTTACAAACTCTTAGACTCTGCTTTGCGTAGAATTTCCTATTTCCTGTGTTCAGTTACCTTAGTTATACACTTGTAATTAGTTATCTTAGTTATACACTCTAAATTAGTTACCTTAGTTATACACTCTAAATTAAGCTCTAGATCAGATAATGAACTCCATCAGAACCCAAAGAAAAACCAAATCAGAAAAAAAACCATAACTAAAATCAAAACCAAAACCGAAACCAAAACAAAGTCCAGAAACAAAAAAGTTCCCTTGATTACCGGAATCAATCCGATAGGCGTACAAACCGGTTTGATGTGCCTGATAAATCATCCATTCGTCAGAAGAAAGATTCCGGTTTTTTGCCAACTCGTAACCCAAAACTTTCAATGCAGAAAACCACACTTGGTCACATATCCTCTCTTCTTCCGATATTGGTGCGTCGCACTCTAAATCGTCGTCAGTTTTATCAATTGTCCTGTTAATTTTCCTCTCCCTTCCCTGTACTATTATGTCATAGAGTCCCTCCCCTTCCATCCCTTCTCTTCCTTCGTTCCTCTCGCTCCCCTCTCCCCTCTCCCGCTCCTCCTCTCTCTCTTCCCATTCTAAATTCTCAAGAGGAAGGTTAAATCGAAGCCAGACAGTTTGTGGCCCATTAGTCACGGCATAAATGGGAAAAACTTGCCATTTTTTGTCTTTTAGTGACGGAATTGATCCCTCGGGGGCTGTTGGACGTATCAACAGACGCCAGCTGTCGATCTGATTTGTTGCATAGTGCATTCGTCCTGACATGGAAAGATACGATCTATGTTGTGATGAACTGGCTTCAAAAAACAGCTGACGCCAGCTGGCAATGCCAATTGGCAAATCCGCAAAATCCGGAATTCGCTGATGGATAAAAGTTTCCGGGTGGAAGGCGGCCACTCCGGCACCGACAGCTGGCGTCGTCGAAAAAGACAAAGTGTCGGATGTAGACGAGAGAGAAGACGGAAAAATACGATTAGATAAAGGATACATTTTGCCAAATTCAATGAAGTACGCTTGATGCCAAAGGAGGTCTGTGGAAATAACAATTTTTCTCCTGCAACGCGGGAAAAAAAAGGCATAAGAGTTTCTTTAGGGTTCTTAATAGGCTCTTGAGGGATTTTAACGATATTAGCAAGCAAATTAGGGTTTAAGCCGATGGTTTTTGAGATATTTTAACATTTCTCTTCATATTCTTTGTTCTTTATATTGTTTTAGGAGTTTCACATGCTTGATATAGTCCTCAGCAATATTTAGGTTGTGTCAGAAATGCAAAAACAATATGAAGAAGGTGAGTTTAACAAACTTCTTTCAAACCTAATAAATATAAAAAGACTTTCCTAGGTTAATCTAGGTTTTCCAAAGCTATTTTCCCGGGGTTTTTAGAGTTTTTACGGTTATCCTAGGGTTTTTAAGGGTTTATTGGGGTTTTCTGCGGGTTTCTAGAGTTTCCAAGGAATTTTAGAGTTTTCTAGGGTTTTTGAATTCAAAGGGAGGAATGGAAGAAGAAAAGAGCCCCAAGATGTAAAACAGCTGAAAAAAAAATGGAGATACATAAATGAAAATTCAAATAGAAGGGAAAAAAAAAAAAAACAGCAACAATAATATTTATAACAGGAAAAAAATTAGAGAAACATACCAAATTCTGCTGACGCAGCTGGCCGTTGTCAGAGTCATCCCATCCGTACAAAATGACAAAATCCGTACAGAAATGTCCACCGGAAGGATGGAAAAGGGATCCGACGTCTCTTTCTCCCCAGCCATAGATTCCTCCCCCTTCCTTTTTTACCCTAAAAACGCGAGGGAGAAGGAGAGAGGGAGAGAGGGAGAGAGAGTGAGCGGGAGGGGAATAGGGATGGAGAGGTGGATAGAGAGAACGTGAAATAGAGAGAAAAGAGTGGGAGCGAGGGGGACGAAGAGGGAGAGAGAGAGAGTGTGGGAGAGGGAGGGAGGGAGGGGGAGAGGGAGTGAAGGAAAGAGAGGAGGATGCATCTCTGTTGGTGATGTGTATCGTATCGGTTGCACCGCTATCTCAAATGGCGATGCATTTATGAATCGGTATTTGCACGTTCTCCGACATTTGTTGAAACACCCAATACCAGAGGTCGCAATCCGGTACCCGAATCCGTACCCGATCCGTAACCGGCCGGCCGCGTCGGATCCGGAACGGATTCGGGTGCCAAATTTTGGGGGCCGGCCGGATTCGGCCGGGTGATTCAAAAAAAAAAAAAATAGGGTACGGCCGGGTAAGCAAAAAACGAAAAATATTGAAGGTTTCGTAGGTACGTTCCACTACAGTTCAGTATATTATACAACATTATTGAAGTTTGTACTCTTGTTATCGTGGAAGGTATAAGGGAGATGTACCATTAATTTTACAATTATTCGGGTAAATGGCGCGTACGGGAAGTTGCGAGAAATCGGGTTTCGGTTAACTTTTTTTTTAGTAAACGTGTATTGGGTACCGAGTACCAATTTAGGAGCGTGACATAACCCGGCCGAAATTCGGGTGTTCAAGTTTTGTTAAAAGCAAAATTGTCAGATTCAAATATCTAAAATTTTGACTTTTGCGACCTCTACCACTACGTCAAACCCCTCAATTTTATTGACAACTACAATTGTTATATTTTTCGCGTCATGCAATTTCCCACGCAACTGCTTTTGCTTTGTCAATTGTATACCGGAGTGCACTTTCAATTTGTCGTTTTAATTTGGGAATTGCTAATCGCAGAGACAATATTTGCTACGCGCAGGTACTTGCGTCATCTTATCAAAAATTGTACATTTTAAGAACATATTAGTACAAGTTACGTACCTTGAATTTATGCTCGATATCATCAAATAAACAGCAATTCACACGGTCGGCCAAGGTTTACTATAACAAAAATACGGCAACCACATCTCTATTAAAAATTATAGACCATTGGTCGTTGTTTTGATAACCTATAAATTGGCGGTGTCTATGCGTCCGTGCGACCAAAACAACATGTCCCTTACGGCCACGACAGCGACGACGACAGCGACAGCGCCAGCGATGACGACAGGAACCACGACCACGACCATACAGACATCGACCTGGTTACTTTAGAAGTGGGACCATCCAAAACGCAAGACCATCCAAGGAAAAGGTACGGGTGTTCGTTTGTTGGAACGGGCATGATAAACGGGAAAGATAAATGGGCATGATAAACGGGCAGGATAAACGGGCATGATAAACGGGCAGGATAAACGGGCATGATAAACGTGCATGATAAACGTGCATGATAAACTGGCATGGTATACAGGGAAAATAAACAAGAGATGGTCTATGCCCGTGTAAATGGCATTGATTGTCTGGTGTAAATACGTTTGTTGTGCGCATGTAATTTCTCACTTCACGTGAGCTCCACTATGAAAGCACATGTTGGCATTTAACTTAGCCGCAAAATTGGAATCTAATCGGGAAACGTAACGTTGCTTATACGCAAATTAAAAGACGATGTGATATGGATAAATTAACTTGCACAAAACGAAATAAACTTCGTACATGATAACAAAACGGAGCGTGTATTAATGGTAGTGTTGGGTATCGGGTAAATTCATATTGCGATAATTTCGATATTCGATATATTGAATATCGATCGAGCGAACTCCTCAATATATCGTACCGATACCAACATAAATTATCGCGATATATAGTATTTTTTAAATTTTAATATTTTATATTTTAATATGATATGTTATTTTAGCGAAAAATACAAATTGTCAGATACGCCACGTGACTTAAAAGATAGTTCAAAAGTAGGTGAAAGTAGGCCCATACAATATGCCTATTGTATACAAAACATACAATATGACCTTAAGACCCATATTGTATTCGGACCTATTCGGACCAATTAAAACATTCGGACCCTAAATTTGACTAATTCAAACATTCAGACCAAAAAAAATATTTTACACCGTCAGATTTGGACGATCGGTCGGTCGCTGATCAAAGTAGCGATCTAAAAAGATCACATGAAAAGCCCATAACACAACTTACGATAAAGGCGCCGACCAAAGGCCTACCATAAAAACGTCTAATTTTGAACTATGACTTAAAGGTAGACGCCGCAAAATGTAAGTGACAAAAAAATATAAATTCTGTAATTCATATAATTAATTATTTGGGTTATGTTTACCTGAGGAGGTCTTTGTAGTAGTACAGACAGCAAAATTTATGTATTACAAATGCCTCAGTTAACATCGCGTATCTTGTGTAAACAAGTTTTTACATACGTGTTTTGATTTGAGTGGGTCCTTGTAAGTTGACGATCAAATCTCTAAAATCATCAAAGATTTGAGAACCGACCATTTTCGTATGTAAATCCGTACTTGCGTATTACATACGTGTACTTTGCAAGTGTACCGCGTCAGTGTACCTCAAAGATCTCCTTCACTCTGATGACTTTCAGGAATAAACCGTATTTCTTTTCGACAAAGATTTTACGGTCACCTTGTCCGAAGGCACGTGACTTTGGAGACCTGTGATTTTTTTTTTTTTTTGTTAAATGCCTCGATATATCGCCGATATGATATATTGGCGATATTTTCATTTTCGATATATCGAAGCGATATATCGATTATCGGGTACCTGAAATTCGATATATATCAAAAATCGGCAAAAAGTCCTCGATACCCAACATTAATTAATATCGATGAAATTTAAATATTAAATAATATAAACGCGCGTCGTCACGCGCGACCAAATCAAGCCAGAAAGTGCCTGCGCGTAACACTTTTATTTACATGTGGTTGTCGCTGTTTTGTTACCGTAAACCTTGGCCGGCCGTGTGAATTGTCGTTATTTTTATGACCGTTGACGTTTGCAAGCGCGGTACTTTTTTAACCGGTTGTTACAATATTTCGCAAGTCAAAGTTGTTCAACGTGTTGACCGTCAAATCTATACTCAACGGTCTGTAACTTGTGCTAACCTGTACTTAGGGCGTGTGCCCATGTGTTCAAGTAAGGGTTTTATCCCGTCGTTTACACAGAAAATGGGACTTCTAACGAGAAAATATTACGCCGTATGAAAAATGGGCAAAATCACAAGTACATTTTGCGTCATCTTGGAACTTGAAAGGTACGACAATTTGGCGTTATTATCATCGCGACCCACTTCCACCTCATCTTCACACTTGTACTGAAATCAAATCACGACCTGATTTTAATCAAAATAACACCCTATTGACGAATAGGAAACCTGGATTGCATGCGTCAAACATTTTCATTTTTTTTTGCACGAAGGAAAATACAAGCTATTTATTTCACTGCTCGTCACGAGCATGCACATAAGAAAATGACAAACATGTACGGAAAAAAACTTGCAAGGGTCTCGGACCTCCACTTTCCTTCGAGGGTCCTTTGCAAAAGTTTACGTCGTCTTGTCTCTCTTCCTCTTTCTCACTCAATCGCTCTTATTTCTCTCTCCCCTAAATGAAATGCGGCAATGATGGTTTCAAATGAAAGATATAATTTTTATATTTTTTTTGAATATCTTTGGTCGTAGTTTGACGGTGTTGAATTACACTTAAAGCATTCTACACTACTTGTTGTTTCCTACACTACTTTTAGAGTTCTATTCGCTACGCTATAAGCCTTGTACTTCGGTTTAGCATTCTGTACTTTATTCAGTGGAATGTACATACATTTATTAGAATTGATAATTCTTGCGTAGGAATCCTTTTAGTCTTAGACTTAGATTCTTTTTACCGTAACTAGATGTACCTTCCTAAGTTACGCTCTAGGCTAGATGTACCTTTTTAGAGCCATTTGAGGCTAACCCTTACCTCATCTTACTATAAGACTCTCTTGTGTCGTTGTAAATATTTATCAAAAATCAAAGACACTTGAACGACAAACCTCTCACTTGTTTCCTTGTTTGTCGTTACTTTCTTTCTTGTCTTATTTATCTTAGTGTTTTCTTTATTTTTTGGTCTTTCTTGATATTTCGACATATTAATCTTTTCAGCCTTTTATGGCATCACATATAATAGACGGCATATCGAATGATAAAAGATAAATAAAAGAAATCGGAAGCCATGGCGGAAAGTTTACGTACTAATGACGTCACAGCGTGGCGTGACTTCGCAATGTCAAAACCCTCAGAAAAACCTCGACGTCTACAACCGTCGCCGTTTTTGTAGACGTCACTTATTTTAGGAAGTTTCGCAGTATTCTACATTTCGTTTCGTAGTCTGTCGCACATTTTGTAGACGTCTACGAATGTCACAAATTTGAAGTAATGAAAGCGCAAGCAATGAATGACATAGGAACACTTTGAAAAGTACATCGTAAAATCAGCGCTAAATTCCAAAGTAACGTTTCAAAGTTTCGGTTACATGGGCACACGCCCTTACAATGTACAATTTCTGACAAGATGACGATTTTTGACAAACTGACGCAACTACCTACGCGTAGCAAAATTTGTCTTTACGATTAGCAATTCCCTTTAATTTGAGCGAACGTTTTTTTGGCTCTTTCATGGTTTTATTCCACGTACTTATGTTTTCTTTGTCGTGTAATGAGCTACAGTAATCTAGTAATCATAACCTACCTCCTTCTTTTGTCTATTTGTGTTCAACGTTCCGTTTGTTTAACTTGTCGGTGTTGAATCGCGTTTGTCTGCGTTCCTTCTTAGGTACGTCTTTTGGCGTTTCGAAGCTTTTGTTTTGATATGTCGTTTTGTCTCAGCGGTTTTTTTTATTTGTCTTATTTTTTAAAGTTCATTTTGTAACGTTTGCTTCCAACGGAGGGACGCGTCGCGTGTCACATTTTCGTGCGTTTACGATCATACAATATTGGAACTTTCTGGAGAAGTACAGGTTAGGTACACCGTTTATCGCTATCATTGTACTGTACACCGTGAATCGTTATTAGCCTTATGTACGCTATATCGGCACCCCAAAAATTTGACATTGATACCCGAAATACAATGATTGAATCTAATTTATCTTTCACATTAATTACGGTTCTAGTAAAATAGCGTCAATGGAATGCCCGTACTGTATTCATTAATAGTGTGGTGTACGGAAATGTTTGTTCGTACAGCAATGTACTTCGTTACCGACATCCGTACGGAAATAGTGGTTAACTTATGTCGGTCGCATACAGAGCTGCGCTTAGAAAAATAGCGGAATCCAGTTTCCAAAATAGGCGTTCGCATACATTTAGAAGTTCGTTTTTGTGTGTGTCAGTGTGAACTGATAACGTGTGCACATGCTAAAAACTGTCCATGTTACATAAACGCAGTGTAGCACACTTACACATGTTCATAGTTGAAGAAAGCTAAGTCTAATACGGTGCCCCTTTAACTCTATTTCCGATCCTGCGAGATTAATAGTATATATGTTTACATTATTAAAGGGTTTTTGAGGGCACATAATGGTAATACCAGACCTTTAAACAAACGAGACGCATATTAGAGTTATGTTTTATTCTAAAATGGGTTATGTTTCAAAAAACAACAACAAATTAGTGTCATATTGTGTACATATTAGATTGAATTTACAAAATTTAGAATTGAAAAAACGCGGCACCTTGAAAACGAGAATTGGTACAAACTAGCGGCATATGCGGACAGAACACAAAAAATGGATTTTGTGGTCAGACAAATGTCAACCACATCCTCATTTTTTTACGGCATGCTTTTCAATCTCGCATATGCATTTTTACACGACGTCGCCATTTTTTTGGCAGGATGCGTGTCATCGCCCCGCCGCCTCGTTTAATCTAGCGGCATCCAGTAGACTATGGCTTGCAATTCTGTGTCCTCCATTGGACTACAGAATACAGGAAGCCTCTAGATAGTATTTAACTAACCCACTTTAAGCCACGACCACTTCTGCCCAAGAAGGCAAACTGACAATTTGACTGCACCCCTGTGCAGCCTGGACTCCCCTGAGTCCGTAGCAAAAAGAATCACTGAAAACGGCCAACCAGCCGATAAGTTATAGGGTGGCAAAGATGCCAATTTATACAAACTCTCATAGAGAGAGGACTATCTACCTAAATTTTCCTAAGTCCTAGTTTTTCCTAATTCCCTCTCACAGCTCCTATCTACTGCCTGTACGAACCAATCACAAAACTGTATAGTACTAGAAAGTACTACTGCCGATGTACTTTCTGTACGGCCTCTGTACGACAAGGCCATTAAGTGGACGCGTGTCCACTTTTCACTCGTCCGTACGCTCCTCGGAATTCCCGCGACCGAATGATGTCTTCCCACGTGGCGCCGGGTCATGCCACGTCACTAAATGCCAAAGTGACCACTCCGGGATTTCGGCGATGATGTGCGCCGTTGGATTTTATGCGAAACGCAATCTTGGCCGTAATAAATACTTGCGCGACATTTGTTCCGATGTAGAAAAATGCGTGGTATCAGTTTTGATTTAGCGTCGTACGGCGTACTTTATATAACTGAATCTATGTAGGCCGTAAACAGTTCTAGTTAAATGAATTTTATCCACTTGAACTAAATATATATCTATCACATACCATAGCAATTAACATTGGCCCTAGTCCATTAGGATAAAGTTGACCGCTACCGGTCAACTTGACAAACCGTAGGTACCGGGATCAAATCTCTGGTCCGTCAAGTATATTTTTAGTAACCTACTAAAAATAGCTGTCTGTTTGAACTAAGGCAGCCATGGATCAACCTCTCTCTCTTTCCTTCAGTGACTACAACAAGTATGGGGGCTAGAGAGCGGAGGTGGAGGCAGGCTGTCCGTCCATTTCTTTTCCTTTTATATGCACATTTAAACCTAGAAAATACTCTAGAAATCTATAGATTTCAACATGTGAAACCCTCTTTCACACCGCAAAATGCCCTATGCCTTTCACACTTGGCAAAATACCGCCCGGGTACCGCGGATTTTTAGGGTCATAGGGTTGTTGGTTGTGTTTTATTTTATAAAAAAAAAACACGTATCAGTATATAAATAAAGGAACGTTGTTCGCCTTCGGGAAAACCCTTATATAGGCGTTGTGTCTGTCTTGATTTTTATCTGTCCGTCCGCAGAACGAATCGGCGTACCGTTGGCACGATGTAGTGTTGCCGCCCGTCGCTGTGCAAACCACTGTACCGCTAGCATAATTCCACGCTGCCGCCAGCCCGCAGGCGTAATTCTACGCTGCCGCTCGCTGGCGTAATTCTACGCCGCTCGTACGCTGGCGTAATTCTACGATGTCGGCCGATGGCGTAGTTCTACGTTGCCGTCCGCTGACGTAATTCTAAGCTGCCGGCCGCTCGCGTGATTCTACGCTGCCGCCTGCTAGCGTAATTCTACGCTGCCGCCCGCTGGCGTAATTCTACGCCGTTGTGCGTCAACAGTACATACGGCCATACTTGGCACAATGTAGCGTTGTAGTGCGATCGTCCGCAATACGGACCGCTGTACCACTGGCGTAATGCAACGTTGCTGAAATCCTGTGTCCTCCATTGGACTACATAATATAGGCAGCCTCTAGATACTTTTTATCTAACCCACTTCAAGCCACAACCACTGCTGTCGAAGAAGGCAAACTGGCAGCTTGACTGCACCCCTTTGCAGCTTCGACTCCCCTTAGTCCGTAGCAAAAATAATCATTGAAAACGGCCAACCAGTCGATAAGTTATGCGGTGGCAAAGATGCCAATTTTATGCAAATCCTCAAGGGGAGAGGTGACTGAATCTAAAAACACAAAGTCATGATTCCCTCTAATAACTCCTATCTACTGAAGTACGGACCAATTATATTGTTGTACCGTACCAAAAAGTACTACTGCCGGTGTACCTTTTGTACGACAAATGTACGACAATGCTATTATGTGGACGCGTGCCCTCTTTTTACTCATCCATAGGTGTTGAAATCACTGATTTAGGGAAGGTATTTTCTAGGTCTTAATTAGGTGAAATAACCAAAAAAAAAAGTACAGGCACCCTGCCTCCACCTTCTCTCTCTAGCCACCATACTTGTTGTAGTCACTGAAGGAGAGAGAGGGCGGTGGAGCCATGGCTGCCTCTGCTCCATAAGCAAGACTAAAGAGTGACCTAAGTCACTCTTAACAAAAAGGTTGAGTCCAGCAGGACTCAAACCTCCGACCGACATAGCATGGCGTAGCCGTCAGCTCATACCGTTCTGTCGTAGTAGTCCAATAAGATCCATAGTGTTTGATAGCTATTTAAACATTAGCAAGTTCATGAATTCCTTCAATGGAATAATAATAAGGACATACAAACTAGTTAAGGTTTAGTGCGTACGAAACAAATGTACCGGATATTTGTTATTTTGGACGGCAAACATTAAAAGGCGGTATGGATCCGATGGTCCGCATCATCGCAACGATCTCGGAATAGAGGCCTTGGCGGTTTTCCGACGTGACATGACGTGTCGACACGTGGCAAGATATTATTGGGAAGCACGAATCCTAGGGAGCGCAAGGACAAGTCAAGAGGAGACAGAAGTCCACTCGATGACCTTGTCGTACACATGCCGTACAATAAGTACATCGGCCCTTTTACCTTTCGGTACTGAACAATCTTCTGATTGGTTCGTACATCACTAGATAGAGGTTGTGAGAGGGGTTTAAGACTTAGAGGATTGAGGAGGTAGCCGCCTCTCTTCCAACAAGCTTGTATAAATATTGGTATCTTTGCCATTTGATAACTAATTCCCTGGTTGGGCATTTTTAGTGATTCTTTTTCTTTTGACTCAGTGGAGTCCAGACTGCACACGGGTGCAGTCAGATTGTCTATTTGCCTGCTTGGGTAGCATTGATCCAAATTGAAAGAGGGCTAGCCAAAAGCTATCTAGAGGCTTCCTAAATTCAGTGATCCAATGGGGGACACAGAATTGCAGGTTATGGGCCCACCCTCTAGGGTGCCCATTTTCAACGGATCTGGGTTCATTTACTGGGAAGTCATGATGATAGGGGCATTGTGTGAAAAACGATATTGGGGTATCGTTAGTGGACAAGTGAAACGTCCATCATAGGGGACCCCACCAGGGTTTGATGGTGTGAGGTTTTCTCCAGCAGCGTCTGCTCCAAGGAGGAGAGAGACGATGGGGATAGCTGTGTGTCCAAAAAAGGGAAAGAAAAGGAGACACCTCTAACTCCTATTGCCACGGCACCCGGAGCGGTGGTCGTGAAGACCGAGGAAAACGATATTCAAATGTGGGAGTACACCAACATGAATGCTAGGCATTTCAGTCTAAGGCACCTCACTCAAGCTTTGGCGACCTCTCATCTTCACATCTTCAAGGGGGAGGAGTTGTGGATGACTTTAGTGGAGATCTATGGAGTCGGTACCATTCAAGAGCTCCAGCTAGTGGAGCAAAGGTTTCGAGAGTTACACTTATAAGGAAGGGAAGATGTTAGATTACTGTAATGATATCTCTTGCTTTTATATGAAGATGGAGAGTGTCGGATTGACAAGCACAATGAAGATGAAAGTTAACACTCTCATCATGAAGGTGCCTGAGGAGTATGAAAACATAGTGTACCGAGTGCAAGAAATGGAGGATAGTTCTTAGAAGTGGAACACCGTGGTCCGAATGATACCTGTGAACGAGAACACCATCGAGATCTGTTGAGGAGGAAAGAGTGTTCAAGCTCTAGCTACCGGAAGAGACCGGTAGAGGAAGGATCCGAAGAAGTCGTACAACAGCTTGAAAGGGGATTAATTTGGAGAACCCAGGCCTAAAAAGGGCCTTTCTCATTTCTGCAAAAAATCGGATGACACTTCATAGCTGATTCCATTAAGCAGTCGGAGCTGAGGCCCCAAGAAAACTGTGGAGGGGGTTCTTCTGGAGGGAAGAAGAAGGCACTTGTGGTTATACGAGTGAAAGGTGAGACCGAGGAGGACGAGACTTCTAGGGAGGAGGATGGGGAGCTTTTTCTTGACGAGAATTTGGAGGAGAAGGAGATTTCTCATAAACAGAAGTGTGCTTTTGGAGCCATTCGCGAAGCTCCAGAGGAAGAATGGATCATCATTTCAGTTGCATCCATGCATATGTGCCGTGACAGGCACCTCTTCACTAACCTAAGAGAGACCCCTACTGTAGAAATAGAGTATGGGGATGGGAGAGTAGTTACCACAAATCTAGTGGGCTCGGTATATCTAAAGTTGTAGTGGAGGGTAAGACTTATATACTCACCTTCTCACATGTGCTCTATATTCCCCAGGTGAGTAAAAATCTTTTGTCTACCTTTGTAGTTGATGACAAGGATTTTGATACCTTCAGTAGAAAGGGAGTCTTTACACCTAAGTACGGAGATGAAGTCTACTTCACTGCAGATAAGGGTAGCCAAGGAATGTTTAGGCTTAACCTGAGTAATAAAAAGAATTGTGCGTACTATGGTGGTGTCTCGAGCTTGATGATCTGGCATAAGCCGTTGGGGCATGTGCATTTTGATAGGCTGGGGGAATTGAAGAAGCTGGGTGTGGTAGAAGGCATTCAGTTTGGGGATAAGGAAATGATGGATGATTGTAGTGGTTGTGCCTAAGGTAAGGCTCACAGACTTCCGTTTCCCAAAACTGCCACATATAGAGGTGAGAAAGTACTAGATCTGGTCCACACAGATATCCGCCGACTAGCAAGAGTACCTTCGGTTGGGGGGAAGAGGTATCTGCTGACAATTACTAAATGATTGGTCCAGATATTATCGAGTCTACTTCCTGAAAACAAAGTCTGAAACACCAAAGTACTTCAAAGAATACCAAGCTTGGAGTGAAAAGTTGCACGAAACCCCCATTAAGAGAATAAAAAGTGATAATGGGGGAGAGTACACCCCTAACCTGTTTGAAAAATACTTGAGAGATGAGGTTGATTAGCATCAGAAAACTGTACCGAATAATTAAGAACAACATGGGGTAGCTGATAGGTTGAACCAGACTTTGGGAGATAGTGTGTGTAGTATGTTGGCAGATAAGAAAATAGGAAGAATATTTTGGGCAGAAGCCATGAAATGTGCTAACTACATTAAGAATAGAGTCCACACTACATCGGTCAAAGGAAGGACACCTTATGATAGATGGGTTGGAAGGAAACCGGATATCTCTCACTTGAAAGTATTTGGTAGCCAAGTTTACACTCTTGACACATATAAGAAAAACTAGAAACTAGATGTTAAAGGAAAACCAGGATATTTTGTGGGATACGATGAGGATGTCAAGGGATATAGAGTTTGTGACTTAGCTAAATAAGATATCATTCTGGTAAAACACCTAGTTGTCATGGATGAAGGGAAGTCACTTGATCCCTTCAAATACACTAAGAAAATCAGAATTAGTTTTAAGTCCGAGAGTGAGGATGACTTAGATCTTCCCAAAAAGGTCACAAGGGAAAACGTGATTGCAAATTCAGAGGAGATCCAAGATGGGGGAGATATATCGGAATCTCCTCATATTTCTACACACATTAAGGAGAGAGAGGAAGAGGAGCAAGAACCAGTTTTCATGGATAGGGGAGCTGATGAGATAGTGCAGAGGAATCGAAGACTTCCCTCCATTCCAACTTCGGACTTCAAGGGAGGACGGAGGAGGAGCAAAAGACTACAAGATAAACAGGTTGCTCATAAGGTAACAAAGCTATCTCACCTAGATGAGCCTCAGTCAAACTTGGAGGCAATGGATAGTCCGGAGAAACAACGATGGGTTAGAGCCATAAATGATGAGATGACTTCCATCATGGAAGCGAATACTTGGAAGCTAGTGGACTGTCCTCTAGACAGAAAACCTATCGGGTGCAAATGGGTATTTAAACTGAATCAGATTCAAGATAATACCATTAAGAGATATAAGGCTCGGTTGGTAGCAAAGGGGTTCACCCAAAATGAACGGATATATTATGAGGAGACTTTTGCTCTTGTGGTTCGGTTCCCATCTGTAAGGATTCTCCTTAGTCTAGCAGCAGCGTAAGACATAGAAATTCACTAGATAGATATCAAGACCGCCTTCCTCAACGGTGAACTAGAGGAAGAAATCTTCATGCGGCAGCCAAAGGGTTTTGTAGAGGAAGGAGAGGAGAGCAAAGTTTGCAGGCTCATAAAGTCTTAATATGGACTAAAGCCAGGTTCAGACAATGGAACAAGAAACTATATGAGTTTCTCACCAGTCTGGGATATATTAGGATCAGTTCTGACCATTCTATTTATATGCTTGAGGATGAGAATGGTGTGATTTTTATTGCAATTTATGTGGATGATTTGTTGGTGTTAACTAAGTCCATGGAAAAGATCAATAAGCTAAAAAAATATCTTAGGAGGAGATTTGAGATGAAGGATTTAGGGGAGGCTAAATTTATTTTGGGGATTTAAATTGAAAGGGAAACGGGGAAGAGGATAATCAGACTTACTCAGAAAGAAGCTATCGGAAATATGCTTGAGAAATTTCATATGGAAAAGGCAAACAGTTGTACCACTCCCATGGACTTGAAGAAAGTAAGTGATGGGAGTGTACAAGGAGGAGTGATGATAGTAGATGATCAGATGAGTCTAGAAGAGAGACAGTTAATGAAGTCTATTCCGTACAGATAGGTTGTAGGAAGCTTGATTTACTTTATGAATTGTACTAGACCGGATATAGCAGCAGCAGTTCGAGTCCTCAGTATGAGTCTTAATGATCCTAGGAACAAAGATTGGGAGGCAGCCAAGAGAGTCATGAGATACTTGGTGGGAACCAGAGATTTATGGTTGCACTTGGGAGGGGAGCACACTGACATCACTTCTTGGAGTGATGCCAGTTATCGGGATGCACCTATGAGAAGATGCACTTCTGGGTATGTGTTGTATGTGGGTGAGGGTGCTGTTAGAGTAGCAAGCAATAAAAGGTGGTTGCTTAGTCCACTATGGAGGCTGAGTATATGGCATTTTGTTTTGCTGTGAAAGAGGTGATATGGGTCAAGTCTTTATTGCAAAAACTGGGGTATATGAAAGAGGGAGTGCATGAAGTGTTTTGTGATAATCGGGTTGCAATTTCAATTTCAGCCAATTCAAAACATCATTTCAAGGCTAAGCATATGGATATAAGATTGAGTTTTGTGAGGGGAAAAGTTGAAAACAAAATTGTGAATCTGGTGTATAGGGGTGATGGGGAAATGGTGGCTCATATGATGACAAAACTTGTGCCATCTCTTAAGTTAAAATAGTGTAAAGAAAAGTGTGGTTTAAAAGAGAAACTGAAATTAGACTAGAAAATAAAGGGAGTGTTGAAATCACTGATTTAGGGAAGGTATTTTCTAGGTCTTAATTGGGTAAAATAACAAAAAGAAAAAGCATAGGCAGCCTGCCTCCACATTCTCTCTCTAGCCCCTATACTTGTTGTAGTCACTGAAGGAGAGAGAGGGTGGTGGAGCCATGGCTGCCTAAGCTCCATAGGCAAGACTAAAGAGTGACCTAAGTCACTCTCAACAAAAAGGTTGAGTCCGGCAAGACTCGAACCTCCGACCGGCAAAGCGAGGCGTAGCCGTCAGCTCTTATTGGTCTGTCGTAGAAGTCCCTTAGGATACATAGTGTTTGATATCTTTTTAAACATTAGCAAGATCATTAATTCGTTCAACGGAATAATAATAAGGACATAGAAACTAGTTGAGTTTTAGTGCGTACGAAACAAATGTACCGGACATTTGTTATTTTGGACGGCAAACATTAAAAGCCGGTTTGGATCCGCCGGACCCCATCATCGCCGCGATCACGGAATATGCGCCATGGCGGTTTTCGGACGTGACATGACTTGTCGACACGTGGCAATATATTATTAGGAAGCACGAATCCCGCGGAGCGCGAGGACAAGTCTAGAGGAGACAAACGTCCACTCTATGGCCTTGTCGTATACAAGTCGTACATCGGCCCTAGTACCTTTCTGTACTGTACAGTCTCAGTCTTCTGATTAGTTCGTATATCACTAGAGAGGGGTTGTGAGAAGGGTTTAGGACTTAGAGGATTGAGGAGGTAGCCGCCTCTCTCACAACAAGCATTTATAAATATTGGCATCTTCGCCACTTGATAATTAATTGCATGGTTGGGCATTTTCAGTGATTCCTTTTTTCTGTGGACCCAGGGGTGTCCAAAATGCACAAGGGTGCAGTCAGATTAACTATTTGTCTGCTTGGGTGGCAGTGATCCAAGTTGAAAGAGGGCTAGCCAAAAGCTATCTAGAGGCTTCCTGAATTCAGTGATCCAATGGGGGACAAAGAATTGCACTTTCCTTCAGTGACTACAACAAGTATGGTGGCTAGAAAGAGGAGGTGGAGGCAGGCTGTCCGCCTTTTTTTTTCCTTTTATACTAACATATTTATACCTAGAAAATACTATATAAATCTATTAATTTCAACATATGAACCCTAAGATTTTCACAAAACTCTAACCACTTTATGCCAAAGATAATAGGTGTCAAAAAAAATCAAGTGAATCGTTGTGTGCAATACGAGAGATGATGGGGACAAAGATATAGTATCATCAAGCAAACAGTTTCAATGTGATGAATTATCAAATCACCACATTTATATAGCGTCACTACACCACACATCACTTTTAGAGTTAAACCTTTCTCGGGCTGTCAAAAGTTTTTTTTTTTGTCACATGTTTTTACGATTTTCAATTTTGACGTCATGATTGTAAGGCAAGACCATTACCTTTTATTGCTTTCGTAAAAACTAAAATGCAAATTTGAATGCCAACGTAAATTACGTAACTGTCATTAAATCAAACTAATCGTAAGCGTACACCTGAAAGTCGAGCAATCGTAAGCGTACACTTGTCTGCAAACGCGACACATAAATTAAAGTGTCGAAAACCCTAATTGATCACTTAAATAACAAATGTCATAATCAATACTAATTAATAATACACATAAGACAAAACAATGTTGTATCAAATATTTACACGGACGCGTCCGCAAAATACGCGTCATAAGCGACAACTTGCTTAGTCATTTGTCGATAAGTCCACGTAGTGAACCGACATCGCATATGTACGGTCCACTAGATAATGCGTCATAAAAACAATGTGGTCCCTTGGAAATATCGTGTGATTGACGCGATTTCGTGTCACCACTACATAGAAAATCTCGGCGGACTATATCCGCCGTCCGTCACTCTTAATCGGCACCCTTGGTGTCGCGCCGCGTGGTCATAAGAAAAATCCACTTGTCGAAACCTCGTCAAGCTATCCAAATTAGTCCGTACCGTTACTACGTACTTTGCCGTACATCTCACGTGTCAAATACGACGCTCCGTACCGGCGACGTCACATTTAATAAATGCGGTCTGTCGCATTATGTTTCGTATGGCGGCCGTACTTTTTCAAACACTTCGAATATTTCAAATCGGATCGCTTCGCGATCCGCCGTCCATTGTTCAGCGCATTTCGCTCCACTCAATTAGTTAATTAATTTACTCGTGCAATAAACCCCCAATCCGCAAATCCGTTCAAACCTCCACATTAACTCCGGTAATTACGTAAGCAAGCAAATACACGCACGCATATGCGAAACTGAATCTTCCAAAAACAACACTCCCCCGAAGATTTAGTTTCGTAAATCCATGACGCCACGTCATCATCTGTCACACTCCATAGATTTACATCATCAGCTGTCACTACTGTCACCTTCTGCTGTCTCCTCCATCTGAATCCGCCAAATTGCCTCCGCCAAAATTTTCACTTGTTCCACCATCGCTTCCGCTGCCTTCATATGCCTTCCAAGTTTCATAATACATAATATATATTTTCATTTTCCGATTACAACAAAATTTTATCTTTTCTCAACAATATCTAAATCTGAATCTACTTCTCACAATTCTGTCACAAATCAACTAAGAATTAAAACCAAACGATCACACTAATAATATATCCCAACTCAAAATTTATACCTCAACCATATCAAATCTAGATTTCAAAATTTTTCTTTTCTTTTCCATTTAATAATCTGATCCCAAAATTTCCCATTAAAAATACATAAATAATAAACTATTTTCCCAAAATCAATTCTACCAAAATTTAACAAAATTCCAACAAATTTAACACATTTTCCTCTAACTACCATAATCAACCAAAAAATAAAATCTCATAACATCTCATAATCATAGATCCACAAATTCGGATCTTTCACCAAATGCTACAACTCCACCTTTCGGATCTCTCTCCCCCAAACGTCGAAACTCCACCTTCCGCATCTCTCCACTAAATGTCAAATCTCCACCAAATGTCAAAACTTCATATTCCACATTTCTCCACCAAATGGTAAAACTCCACTTTCCTGTCTTTTCCACCAAATATCGAATTTCCACATTTCAAAATGCTTCACCAAAAATAAATTTGTATTTTCCAAATATAAAAAATCCTTTCTCAAAATAAATCATTTTCATTGAGGGTAGACATTTCGGCACTGTCACTAAGTTAACCCTTGGGGCGATGCAAGATTAAACTCGGCACATACCAACACTATGATAAGGCCGATCTCATGGGTACACAGACACCATTACTGCAATACAACCAGCAAGGACAATATTAACCCGCTACAATGCGTGTGACAAAAACCTACATCGACTTAACCTAACATAACCCATAACCTGTTGTTCTTTGGTCTAAAATAGACCGCAGAAGCCACCCAAACTATCATGCAAAAAGCTAAGCAAAAATAGGTCGACGAACAATCATATGATAGATGGGGTGTGGGCCCATAACCTGTTGTTCTTTGGTCTAAAATAGACCGCAGAAGCCACCCAAACTATCATGCAAAAAGCTAAGCAAAAATAGGTCGACGAACAATCATTTGAAATGCATCCTCCATTTAACATACAACAACATTTAGGGTTTCATGGAATAATCAACATAAATAAACCCTATGACAACATCTAAGGTTTGATGGAATAATCAACATAAGCAAACCCTAGGACAAATGCATAAATAATGCATAACAAACATACATAAAATAACATAAATAAATAATAACAAAAGCATGCATCACACATAAACAAATGTATAATCAAAGTATAATCATTATATCATTCAAAGTGCATGACCTAATCGGCAACCCTAAAATGCTACATCTTTGGTCCCCACTTTTCTAACCAGCATTGATTATTTTTTCTAATGAAGCTCAAATCTATATATACACTTGTGAGCTGTTAACAAATCACTAAGTGTCAAAATAACCAACGTAAATTACGTAACTGTCATTAAATCAAACTAATCGTAAGCGTACACCTGAAAGTCGAGCAATCGTAAGCGTACACTTGTCTGCAAACGCGACACATAAATTAAAGTGTCGAAAACCCTAATTGATCACTTAAATAACAAATGTCATAATCAATACTAATTAATAATACACATAAGACAAAACAATGTTGTATCAAATATTTACACGGACGCGTCCGCAAAATACGCGTCATAAGCGACAACTTGCTTAGTCATTTGTCGATAAGTCCACGTAGTGAACCGACATCGCATATGTACGGTCCACTAGATAATGCGTCATAAAAACAATGTGGTCCCTTGGAAATATCGTGTGATTATCGCGATTTCGTGTCACCACTACATAGAAAATCTCGGCGGACTATATCCGCCGTCCGTCACTCTTAATCGGCACCCTTGGTGTCGCGCCGCGTGGTCATAAGAAAAATCCACTTGTCGAAACCTCGTCAAGCTATCCAAATTAGTCCGTACCGTTACTACGTACTTTGCCGTACATCTCACGTGTCAAATACGACGCTCCGTACCGGCGACGTCACATTTAATAAATGCGGTCTGTCGCATTATGTTTCGTATGGCGGCCGTACTTTTTCAAACACTTCGAATATTTCAAATCGGATCGCTTCGCGATCCGCCGTCCATTGTTCAGCGCATTTCGCTCCACTCAATTAGTTAATTAATTTACTCGTGCAATAAACCCCCAATCCGCAAATCCGTTCAAACCTCCACATTAACTCCGGTAATTACGTAAGCAAGCAAATACACGCACGCATATGCGAAACTGAATCTTCCAAAAACAACATCTCTCGTGAATTTACTGCTCCGTACACACCGGAACAAAATGGTGTTGCCGAGAGACTTAATCGGACTTTGACTGAATGTGCTCGATCTATGATGGCCGATAAAGGTGTGGATCCAAAGTTTTGGGGGGAAGCTTTTCATTGTGCTTCTTATATCAGAAATAGAGTGGAAACCCGGGCTGTTAGGGGTAAGACACCTTATGAAGTTTGGACAGGCAAAAAGCCAAATGTTAGTCATTTTAGAGTTTTTGGTAGCAAATGTTTTATCTTGGATAATCTTCCTAATTGGAAGCTTAGTCCAAAATCTGTACCTGGCGTCTTTTTAGGCTATGATGATGAATCTGCAGGTTATAGAGTGTATAATCCTCAGAGAGGATGTCTTCAAACAGCCAGGAATATTCAGATTAAAGAAGAAAGTCAATCTGTTGACGTTTTTAGCATGGATGCAACTGAAAGGAAAGAGAAAATACAAGAGTATATCATTCTTGAGCAGGTACCTTTTACTCCATCCTCTTCTACTTCTTCTACCTCTCTCCCAAATGCCTCTGGGCCGTCTAATACTCCTTCTGGAGCTGCTCCTTCTGTCGATGCTCCTCCGAATACACGCCTTGTGCGGTAATCTAAGGAACCAACCGTTCCCGCGTCAGATTTTCCGGGGGGAAGAAGGCAAAGTAGCCGCCTTCGAGGCGACCGAGTTGAGAGTGCTTTTTCTGCAAGCACAGGGGAGCCGCTTACTATTCATGAAGCTTTTTCCGTTCCTGAAAAGGATCATTCGATCTCGGCTGCAAATGAAGAGATAAAGTCAATTATGGAAGCCCAAACTTGGGAACTTGTGGAGCTCCCACTGAACAGGAAAGCTATCGGTTGTAAGTGGGTCTTCAAATTAAAATTGAATCCTGATAATACAATTGAGAGATATAAAGCAAGACTGGTTGCTAAGGGATTTAGCCAAAAGGAGGGAATTGACTATGAAGAGACCTTCTCTCCTGTGGTTCGCTTTCCTACTGTTAGAGTTTTGCTATCTCTTGCTGCAATAGAAGATATGGAATTGCATCAGATGGATGTTAAGACAGCTTTCTTGCATGGTGATTTGGAGGAAGTAATTTATATGAAGCAGCCAGAGATGTATGCAGAAAAAGGGAAAGAAAATCTGGTCTGTAAACTGTTGAAGTCCCTTTATGGTCTGAAACAGGCTCCGAGGCAATGGAACCTGAAATTAGATGAGTTTTTAACCAATCTAGGCTTTACCAGGATCAGTTCAGATCACTCAGTCTATGTAATGCAAGGTGATGATGGAGTGATTTATGTGGCAGTTTATGTAGATGATTTGCTACTAATTAGCAAATCCATCAATGAGATTAATAAAATAAAATCAGCTTTGAATTCCCGGTTTGAAATGAAAGACTTGGGTGAGGCTAAGTATATTCTAGGAATTCAAGTAGAAAGAGACACGAAACAGAAAATTATTTATTTAACTCAAAAGGAAGCAATTAAGAACATGTTAGAAAAGTTTGGCATGTCGGACGCAAAGGGGAGTGCCACTCCTATGGAATTCAGGCAGAAATTGGAAGGCACGGAAACGGATGGTGGTGTTTTGGTTGATGGTTTCTTAGATTCAGGGGAGGCAGATTCTATGTCCTCCATTCCTTACAGGCAGATTGTCGGAAGCCTCATTTATTTCATGAATTGTACTCGTCCCGACATCGCAGCAGCGGTTGGAGCCTTAAGCCGAAGCCTTCAGAATCCAAGGAAATCAGACTATGAGGCAGCAAAGAGAGTTCTTTGTTATCTTGCAGGAACTCAAAATCTTAGACTCTCTCTCGGTGGAGAGGAAGTCAAAATTCATACATGGAGCGATGCGAGCTACGGAGATATGCCGAGCTGACGCTCCACCACCGGATACATTTTGAAGATCGGAAGTGGAACTTGCTGCTGGAGCAGCAAACTTCAGAAGGTAACGGCTCTGTCTACCATGGAGGCTGAGTACATGGCTGCCAGCTCGGCAGTTAAAGAGTTACTTTGGGTAAAGTCTCTTCTCCAAGAGCTTCTCTTTATGCAATCTGGACCACAGATAGTGTGGTGTGATAATCAGGCAGCAATCGCTATTGCATCTAATCCCAGTCATCACTTTAAGAGTAAGCACATTGATATCAAGCTACACTTTGTAAGAGAAAAGGTGATGGGAAAAGTCTTGAAGTTGAGTTATTTACCGGATGAGCAAATGGTGGCTGATATGATGACAAAACCCTTACCTGCTCCCAAATTGAAGTTCTGTAGAGAGGCTTGTGGACTGAGTGACTAGCACAGTCTAAAGCTTTAGGGGAGTGTTGTTTTTAGAAAGCTTTAGTCCTCTGTATGCCTCAGCTGTGAGAGAGAGCTGTTCAGGACTTAAGCTATTTTTGGTTGAGTTCGGTTCAGTACTTACCGAAATTAGTGTGACAGTGAAGTTGGGAGTTCACGGTTCATTCACACTTGGGACACGTGTCGTCACTTGGGAGAATGCGTGAGTATGTCCTCCGTGGACGTACGGAAATTCGGCAGGACCACTGGACTTCGTGAAGTAAATTCTACGGTGCCAAATCCTCTAATCGGACCGCTGACAGCCGCCGCCAACAAATAGTGACGAGGCGTGACTATATCATTATCACTTTACGTTGTCTGAACTTCGGTGTAAATATTTGTGATAGAATGTTAGACGTACGGCTGGAATGCCTCCGTACAGCTTAGTGTAGTTTCGGTGTATAAAAGTAGGACTTAGTGAATTTGATTTTTAGGAACAAATGATATGAAAACTGTACACTCAGTTTTATGTAATTTCATTTCTACATACCTCACAGATTTGTGAGCGGAATTGATTGAAATTTTGTGTGTGTGTTTCTTTGTATGTTATCTACATTGTGGCAAATTTTCAGGACGTTTGAAGAGTTTTTCTGAAAGTTATAGTCTGTCAAAGTTGCTGTTCAGCCATCGGTATTTGTGGAAGCTTCCTCTCTTGATTTGTTCTACGATGACTACTGCTGCATCTTCTTCATCTTCAGTACCAACACTTGTCTCAGAACAACAATTGATACTAGCTGAGTTTTAGTTCCTACAAAACAAATGTACAGAACATTTATTATTTTGGACGGCGAACATTAAAAGCCGGTTTGGATCCCATGGTCCGCATCATCGCCGGGATCCCAGAATAGCCGCCTTAGCGGTTTTCGGACCTGACATGACTTGTCGACACGTAACAAGATATTATTGGGAAGTAGGGATCCCGAGGAGCATAAGGACAAGTCCGAAAGAGACAGACGTCCCCTCCATGGCCTTCTCGTACACCAGCCGTACAAAAAGTACATCGGCTATATTACCTTTCTATACTATACAGTCTTCTGATTGGTTCGTACATCAGTAGATAGGGGTTGTGAGAAGGGTTTAAGACTAAGAGGATTGAGGAGGTAGCGGCCTCTCTCCCAACAAGCTTGTATAAATATTGGCATCTTCGCCACTTGATAATTAATTACCCGGTTGGGCATTTTTAATGAATTTTTTTATTGTGGACTCAGAGGAGTCTAGACAGCACAGGGGTGTAATCAGATTGTCTATTTGCTTGCTTGGGTAGCAGTGATTTAAAATGAAAGAGGGCTAGCCAAAAGCTATCTAGAGGCTTTTTGAATTTAGTGATCCAATGGGAGACACAAAATTGCATTTCCTTCCTCTCTCAAAATCTGTGGCCGGAATAGATGGTTCCCGTGGGTCTTTTGAACAATCTCGGCTTCTCCCCTGTTAACGATTTTGATTCAATTTCCACCACGTCTTCCGTTTTGGGTAGAGTAATCACTGGAATATCCACCGGCCGAGTCCTTCTCGGTCTGATTTGTACCTTTAAGAGTGTCATCTTCTCTAAAACTAGGATAGTTAGGAAGCTCAAATTCATCTGAATTTTCTGACTCAAATCTGATTTTTATCGACTTTGTATACTTGAAGGGATCCACGGACTTTCCTTCATCCATAGCTACTAGATGCTTTACTAAGATTATATCTTCCCTTTTTAGATCATAAACTTTGTATCCTTTTACATCCTCATCATTTCCTAATAAGTACCCCGGTTTTTGTTTAGGATCTAGCTTCCAATTAGACTGATCTGTATCTAGACTGAACACTTGATTGCCAAAAACCGTTAAGTGGGATATGTAAAGTTTTCAGCCGGTCAATCTCTTATAAGGTGTTTGGCTTTTTACTGCTAAAGTAAAAACTCTATTTTTGAGGAAATTAGCACAGTTCATTGCTTCAGCCCAAAACCTTTTTCCTATCTACTTATCCAACAACATACTTCTAGCACTATCACTAAGTGTTTTGTTAAATCTTTCAACTACCCCATTCTGTCCCGAGTTTTCTAGAACTGTCTTTTTATGTTCGACTCCATCTTCCCTCTAAAAATCCTTAAACTGGATAGAGGTATACTCTCCACTGTTGTCACTCTTTACTCCCTTGATTTGGGTTTCATAGAGTTTTTCACTCCATGTTTTATATTGTCTGAAACATTCCTGAGCCTCAGACTTATTTTTCAAAAAATACACCCTGGAATACTGAGACCAATCATGAGTTACACTCATCATAAATCTCTTCCCCCCGGGTGAAGGCACTTTGGCCAGTCCCCAAATATCTGTGTGTACTAAATCTAGAATATTTTCTCCATAATAGGTGGTTGTTTTTGGGAAGGGTAACCTGTGTGCTTTGTTAATTTTGGAAAACTTTAAGTCTCACTAAATTAGTGTGATAGCACAAAGGTAGTAATTTGTAGCATAAGTTTCACAAGAACATGCGTCATACCTTGAGTGTAGTACATCACAACGCAGCTGCAATGCAGACAGAGTATCGAAGCAGTGAAGCTGCGACACAGACAAGACAACGCAGCTGCGGTTGCTTTAGATATTATCGGTACAGACAACGGAGCTGCTGTTATCTTGGATATGATTTGATACGAGACAGCGCAGCCGCGGAAGATATGAATGTTATTCGGTAGGGGACAACGCAGCTGCGATTGATATGAATAATATCAACGGACGAGATTCATAAGAGTATCACAAGTGACTTAGCCTACAAGTATTTGTACAATCACTTAATATAGATTCTGAGTAATATTGACTGACGATGATAGATTGGGTTGGTAGGATTAGGAACACGTACATCTCAGTAGCTGGGTTGATTTTGGACGTACCTCTTAGGTACACTTATTTCGGAGGTAGAACACCGAGAGTATAAGACTTAGGACTTAGACCATTTTATGTATCCAGACTTTCAAGTAGTAAAACTGCAGAAAGTTTTTGGGAAACTTCTGAGTGTTATATCTTGAGTGTTGTCGGGTCAATTATGCTGAAACTTTGGGAGTTGTCAGTGTTTATGCTGCTCTATAATTTGATAGAGCTTTGTGAAGTTTGGTAGCTTGTATAAGATTTGGTGAACACTTGAAAACAAATATTTCGTTGGATTCTTGATAGCTTCTGAGAGTGTATCATGTGTACTTCTACTACTATTGCTACTCCTCCACCTGCACCGGTGGTTGTAGATAAACAAGTTATCGGCCTATCATCAAGAATTCCTATCTTCCCAGGGGAGAAATATGTTTATTGGGCGGATATGGTGGAGACTCACTTTGAGAATGTTAATCTTTTCGATATATTGCATGGTTTGCTGGATGAATCTGATCCGTCATGGTCAAAGAAAAATACTCAGGCTCGGTCTATTCTGAAATTCTGTGTATCTAAGGACTTACCAATGTCACGGATAAAAATGACAAAATCACTTGATATATGGATATCTCTTAAAAATGATTATGAAAAAGCTAATGTCCGAAGGAACTTGTCTTGGCTTGAAAAATTTGGGACTATAAGTACACTTGCAGTAAAATGGCTACTTATTCTAACAAATTTCCTATCCTTGTAGATGCACATACTTGTGCAGGAGGCGTGTTTCCTCAGTTTCGGGAAGCAAAATTGCTAATGAGGGGTCTCCCTCGTAGTATGAAAGGAGCGTCTGATATGCTCAAACAGAAAGACATGGCTAGCTGGACTTTACAGTTGGCAATTAATATTTTACTAGAAGAAAAAGCTTCATCTAATATTCTCAATGTTGAGCAAGTAAATGCTTTTAATTCACACTTCGAGAGAAAAGGATAGTTTAATCAGCAAAGAAATCAGTTTACTTCACAAAATCAGTTCAGACAGTTTAATCAAGGTGGAAATAGACAGTCCAAAAATGCATGTTTCTATTGTAGTGAGAGAGGTCATGGATATAATTTCTGTCCTAAGCTAAAAAAGGCTAACGAAACTGGTTTATACAGGCCGGGATGGCAACAGAGTCAGTTATACAAAAGCTTCAAAGGGCCTACACCTCGTGGAAATGCATTATTTTCGGCTTCTTCGTCTCTCCAAGACAAGACTTTTTATTTGCTATGGAAGCGGCAATGGAGGGCCCGAATGACAGTGGATGGATATTGGATACGGGAGCATCAGCTCACATGTGCTAGGACAAAGCTATCTTCAAAAATCTGAAAACGACGCCGAAGAAAAATATTTATTATGTTTGTGGGATGAGTGCCCAAACACATGCTGTTGGTGATGTATCTGTGCTAGTTGATGTAGAAGAAAAAGCAATTAAAAGGACCCTTAACAATGTCATTTTTGTTCCTGACTTTAAGAAAAATCTGATTTCTACGTCCTTGGTAGAGAGTAAAGGCTTTGAGGTCAATTTGAAAAATGGTCAGCAGGTTGTTAGCAAGAATGGCAAGGTTGCAGTTACAAAAACTAGAGATAGTAGCAAAATGTACCGCATGGATATAGCTAATACTAAGGAGAATGATGTCTTATACTCCGGTGTTTTGCATTCATATGAGTTATGGCATAAAAGATTAGGCCATGTAAGTTACGATAGTTTGAAAAAAATGGTAGTTGCTGGAAAAATAGATGGTGTATCGATCACAGATCAGCTGGTTAAAACATGTGATGGCTGCGCTTTAGGCAAAATCCACAAACTGCCCTTCCCTAAAGATTCTGAACATCGGTCAACTAGACTCTTACAAAAAATTTAATTTGATGTTTTTGGTCTTGCGAAGGTACCATCTACCAGGGTGATGAAATATATGGTCACCTTCATAGATTATTTTTCCAAGTTTACAAAAGTTTACTTCATGAAAGACAAGAGCGAAGTGTTTGGTCTCTTCAAACACTATAAAGCATGGGTTGAAAAACTCCATAACTTACCAAATTTGGAGTTCAAATCAGACAATGGTGGGGAATATACTTTGAAGGAATTTGAAGCATTTTTACTTGATGAAGGTATAAGTCATCTTCTGACTGTTCCGTATTTACAGGAACAAAATGGGGTTTCGGACAGATTAAGTAGAACCCTCACAAAGAGCTCTTGGTCGATGCTTGCAGATAAAAATATGGATCCGAAATTCTGGGCTGAGGCTCGAAATTGTGCAGTTTATATTAAAAATAGGATAAGATCAAGATCAGTAGAGACTACTCATTACGAGATCTGGAAAGGTAGAAAACCATGTGTTAGTTATTTCGAAGTATTTGGTAGTAAATACTTTATCTTGGATACATCTAATGATAGATAGAAGATGGAACCGAAATGATTACTAGGTATTTCGTTTGGATATGAT
Source organism: Zygnema cylindricum (assembly GCA_037447655.1). NCBI lineage: Eukaryota > Viridiplantae > Streptophyta > Zygnematophyceae > Zygnematales > Zygnemataceae > Zygnema > Zygnema cylindricum. The sequence goes on along the minus strand of JBBHKE010000176.1, from coordinate 405,272 downwards.
GATCACTCAAAAGGGTTATAGACTTTTTGTGTTCAAAGGCAGAAAATAATTGTAGCGAGAAACATCATTATTAACGATAAGTAAGACTCGATAGATTTATTTGAGATGACAGAGCAGGAAAAGCAACAAAAAGTACAAGAATATGTTATTCAAGATTGCATCCATGAAATTGTCCCACAATACGACCTTCACCGGTGGAAACACCGAAGTCTAAAATTCTCCATTTTCCTTCACAAGTTCAGTTCCAACCGGACCTATTGCATTCAATGCCTAGTGATTGCAACCAACGCAACAAGCGTAATGCAAGGGATCCGATAATTTCAGCCTCATATTTTCCGCGGGGAAAAAGGTCCAATAGTTGCCTGCAAGAAAGCTCTCACTTCACCTACTCGGCAGCCTCAGCGGAGCCTCCAACCATTCGAGAGGCCTTCTCATCACGAGAGCGGAACCACTGGATCCAAGCAGTAAACGATGAAATGAAGTTGATCATGGAAGCTAAGACATAGGAACTTGTGGACCTTCCTTCGGTCCTTCGGACCGAAAAGCGTTCACCAGCAAATGGGTATTCGATGTGAAGTTAAATCATGATAATACCATAAAACGATATAAAGCCAAACTTGTGGCAAAATGGTATAATCAAAAGGACGGAATTGATTTTGAAAAAACATTTTCTCCAGTTGTAAGATTTCCGACAGTTACGATTTTGCTGTCCCTAGCTACTATAGAAGATATGGAAATACATCACATGGAAGTGAAAACATCCTTTCTACATGGAGAACTAGAGGAGACCATTTATAAGCAGCAGCTTGAAATGTATGCAGAAGCAGGAAAAGAGCACTTAGTATGCAAATTTTTAAAATCTTTGTACGGCCTAAAACAAGCCCCTAGGCAATCGAATCTGAAACTTGATGAATTCTTAACTAGCCTACGATTTCAAAAGATAATCTCTGATCACTCTATCTATGTTCTAAAGGGTGAGGATGGGATAGTATATATAGCGGTGTATATAGATGATTTACTATTAATTAGCAAATCAATGGCAGAAATTAACAAAATCAAAACAGCTCTAAACCCACGGTTCGAGATGAAAGACCTAAGTGAGGCAAAGTATATTCTGGGAATCTAGGTAGAGAGGGACTGAAATAAAAAAGTAATAAAATTAACTCAAAAAGAGGCTATTGGAAACATGTTAGATGAGTATGGAATGTGAGGGGCAAAAGGATGTCTAACTCCAATGGAGTTTCGGCAGAAGTTAGAGGGAGAAGAGACAGAACCAGGTGTGATTGTTACCGAGTATTTAGAGTCAGGGGAGAATGATCCTATGACACTAATACCTTATAGACAAATAGTGGGAAGCTTAATATATTTCATGAACTGTACCTGCCCTGACATTGCTGCATTGCTGTAGTAGTTTGGATACTGAGCAGAAGTTTAGAGAATCCGAGAAAATCTGATTTTGATGCAGCAAGAAGAGTCTAAAGATATTTAGTAGGAACAAAAGACCTCAAACTGACGCAAGGCGGAGGAGAAGTGAAGCTGCAAACGTGGAGTGATGCAAGCTATGGCGACATGCCAAGCCGGAAATCCACCAGGGGATTTGTTTTGCAGATTAGGAACGGAACGTGCTGCTGGAGCAGCAAACTTCCAAAGGTTACAGCGCAGTCGACAATGGAGTCAAAATATATGGCAGCAAGCTCGGCCCTCAAAGAACTCTTATTGGTAAAATCCATGTTGCAAGAACTAGGATACATGCAGGTTGGGCCACAGGTGATCTGGAGTGATAACCAGGCTGCCATTGCCATTGCCTCTAACCCAGGTCATTACTTCAAGAGTAAGCACATAGATGTATGATTACACTTTGTAAGAGAAAAAGTGTTCTCTAGGGTGATCAAATTATGTTATCAGCCAGATGCAAGAATGGTTGTTGATATGCTAACTAAAGCTCTTCATGCTCCGAAGTTGAACTATTGTAGGAATGCTGTAGGATTGGGTGAATAGGTGAATAGCTCCACTGCGATACTGCCATGCTGCGATAGCCCAAAATTAGGATGTAGTGGACCTAGGTGATTAGTTGGTTTGCTGCACTGCTATGATGCCATGTTGCGCTGCTATGGCTGCGCTGCTATGTTGCGCTGCTATGGTTGCGCTGCTATGCTCCCATGATGCACTAAGTGCCACATCGCAGCCGCGCTGATACAGTCAGTTTAAAGCTTTAGGGGAGTGTTGATTTCGGAAAGCTTTAAGTCTCGGTATATTAGTGTAACGGTAGAAAGGTAGTAATTTGTAGCGTAAGTTTCATAAAGATATGCGTCATCACTTGAGTCCAGTACAGGACAACGCTGCTGCTATGCAGACAGAGCAACGTAGGTGTTATGCTGATAGAGCAACGCAGCAACGCAGCTGCAATGCAGAGAGAGCAGCGCAGCTGCAAAACTGCGACAAAGAAAAGACAAACGCAGCTGCGGTTACTTTGGATATGATCCGTACAGACAACGCTCCTGCTGCTATCTTGGATATGATTCGGTGCGCGACACCATACCCGCGGATGATGTGAATGTGATCCAATACGGGATAACGCAGTTCCAATTGATATGAATCAAGTCAACGAACGAGATTCATAAGAGTATCACAAGTGACTTAGCCGACAAGTATTTCTACAATCACTTAATATACGTTCTGAGTAATATTGACTGTACGATGGTAGATTGTGTTGGCACGATTAGGAACACGCAAATCTCAGTAGGTGGGTTGATTTTAGACGTACCTCTCAGGTACACTTGTATCGGCGATTGAACACTGAAAGTATAAGACTTAGGACTTAGAGCTTTTTATGTATCCAGACTTCGAAGTAGTAAAATTGCAGACAGTTTTTGGGAAACTTCTAAGTATTACATCATGAGTGTTGTCTGGTCAATTCTGCTAAAACTTTAAGAGTTGTAAGTGTTTATGCTACTCTATATTCTGATATAGTTTTGTGAGGTTTGGATCTTTTTGCAAGAATTGGTGAGCACTTGAAAACAGCTCTTTGGTAAGATTCTTGATAGCTTCTGAGTGAGTATCATGTCTACTTCTACTACTACTGCTGCTCCTACACAAGAATTGTTATCTTAATTACAGAAACAGTTGGCGATAACAATAATTTTTATCTAACTTACACAAACTATTAGCGCTAACAAATATGGTTACCTAACTTACACAAACTTTGAGCGATAACAAGAATTATTACCAAAATTACACAAACTGTTAGCACTTACAAGAATGGTTACCTAACTTACACAAACAATTAGCGATAACATGAATTTTAACTTAAATTGCACAAACTGTTAGCGAAAACAAGAATTGTTACCTAAATTACAAAAACAATTAGCGATAACAAGAATTGTTACCTAAATTACACAAACTTTTAGCGATAACAGGAATTTTCACCTAAATTATAGAAATTGTTAGCGATAACAAGAATTGTTACCTAAATTACACAAACTTTTAGCGCTAAAATGAATTGATATCTAACTTGCACAAACTGTTAGCGATAACCAGAATTGTAATCTAAATTACACAAACATTAAGCAATAATAAAACTTGTTGCCTAAATTACAGAAACTATTAGCGATAACAAGAATTGTAATCTAAATTACACAAACTGTTAGGGATAACAAAAATTGTAACCTAAATTACACAAACAATTAGCGATAACAAGAATAATGACCTAAATTACACAAACTATTAGCGATAACTAGAATTGTTATCTAACTTACACAAACTATTAACGCTTACAAATATGGTTACCTAACTTACACAAAATTTTAGCGATAACATGAATTATTACCAAAATTACACAAACTGTTAGCTGTTACAAGAATGGTTACCTAACTTACACAAACAAGTAGCGATAACATGAATTTTAACCTAAATCGCACAAACTGTTAGCGAAAACAAGAATTGTTACATAAATTACAAAAACAATTAGCGATAACAAGAATTGTTACCTAAATTACACAAATAGTTAGCGATAACAGGAAATGTTACCTAACTTACACAAACTGTTAACGCTAAAATGAATTGATATCTAACTTGCACAAACTGTTAGCAATAACTAGATTTGTTATCTAAATTACACAAACTGTAAGCGATAATACGGGTTGTTACCTAAATTACACAAACAATTAGCAATAACAAGAATTGTAACCTAGATTACACAAACAATTAGTGATAAAAACAATTGTTACCTAAATTACAAAAACAGTTAGCCCTAACAGGAATTGTTACCTAAATTACACAAATTCTTAGCGCTAACAAGAACAGTGCCCTAACTTACACAAATGTTAGCAATAACAGGATTTGATATGTAAATTACATAAACAGTTAGCGATAACTGGAATTGTTACCTAAATTACAAAAACAGTTAGCGATAACAATAATTGTTTTCTAAATTACAAAAACAGTTAGCGCTAACAGGAATTGTTACCTAAATTACACAAACAGTTAGCGATAACAGGAATTGTTATCTAAATTACACAAAAATTTAGTGGTAACAGGAATTGTTATCTAATTTACACAAACAGTTAGCAATAAAAAGACTTGTTACCTAAATTACAGAAAAAGTTAGCGATAACAATAATTGTTATCTAATTTACACAAACAATTAGCGATAACAAAAATTGTTACCTAAATTACACAAACAATTAGCGATAACAAGAATTGTAACCTAAATTACAAAAACTATTATCAATAATAGGTATTGTTATCTAACTTGCACAAACTATTAACGATAATAGGAATTCTTACCTAACTTACACAAAATGTTAGAGCTAACAATAATTATTACCTAAATTATATAAGCAGTTTGCGATAACAATAATTCTTACCTAACTTACACAAACGGTTAGTGATAATAATAATTGTTTCCTAAATTACACAAACAGTAAGCGCTAACAAGAATTAATACCTAAATTACACAAACATTTAGCGATAAGAAGAATTATTATTTAAATTACACAAGCATTTAGCGATAACAGAAATTGTTATCTAAATTACAAAATTGTTTGTGATAACAGGAATTTTGACCTAAATTACAGCGATAACAAGCATTGTAACCTAAATTACACAAACTGTTAGCGATATCAAGAATTGTTACCTAAATTATGGATACAGTTAGCGCTAACAATAATTATTATTTAAAATTCACAAATTGAAAGCGAATAACATAAATTATAATCTAAATTACACACATAGTTAGCAATAACATGATTTGTTATCTAACTTACACAAATTGTTAGAGCTAACAAGAATGGTTACCTAACTTACACAAACAGTTAGCGATAATAGGAATATTTACCTAAATTACACAAACAGTTAGCGATAACAAGAATTGTTACCTAAATTACACAAACTAATAGCGATAGTAGGAATTGTTACCTTAATAACAAAAACAGTTAGCGATAACAAAAATAGTTACTAAATTACACAAATTGTTAGTGATAACAAGAATTGTAATCTAAATTACACAAACTGTTAGGGATAATAAGAACTGTTACCTAAATTACACAAACTGTTAGCAATAACCGGAATTGTTACCAAAATTACACAAACAATTAGCGATAACAAAAATTGTAACCTAAATTACACAAACAATTAGGGATAACAAGAATTTTTACCTAAATTACACAAACATTTAGCGATAACAGAAATTGTTACCTAAATTACTTATATTGTTAGAGATTACAAGAATTGTAACCTAAATTACACAAACTGTTAGCGATAAGAAAAATTGTTACCTAAATAACAGAAATAGCTAATGATAACAGGAATTGTTATCTAAATTACACAAACTGTTAGCGATAACAACAATTCTAATCTTAATTACACAAACTGTTAGGGATAACAAGAATTGTTACCTAAATAACACAAACAATTAGCGATAACAAAAATTGTTACCTAAATTACACAAACAGTTAGCGATAATAAGAATTGTTACCTAAATTACACAAACTATTGGCGATAACAGAAATTGTTGCCTAAATTACACAAACTCTTAGCGATTACAGGAATTGTTACCTAAATTACAGAAACAGTTAGCGATAACAAGAATTGTTACCTAAATTACACAAACAGTTAGCGATAACAATAATTTTTACCTAAATTACACAAACTATTAGCGATAACAGAAATTGTTACCTAAATTATACAAACTGTTAGCGATAACAAGAATTGTTACCTGAATTACAAAAACAGTTAGCGATAACAAGAATTGTAATGTTAATTAAACAAACTGTTAAGTATAACAATAATTGTTACTTAAATTACACAAATTGTTAGCAATAATAGGAATTATTGCCTGAATTACACAAATTGTTAGGGATAACAAGAATTGTTACCTAAATTACACAAATAGTTAGCGTTAACAGCAATTGTTATCTAACTTACACAAATTGTTAGAGCTAACAATAATTTTTACCTAAATTACACAAACAGTTAGCAATAACAAATATTGTTACCTAAATTACTAAAACAGTTGGCGATAACAAGAATTGTTATCTTACTTACACAAACTATTAGCGCTAACAAAAATGGTTACCTAACCTATACAAACATTTAGCTATAACAAGAATTGTTATCTAAATTACACAAGCTGTTAGCGATAACAGGAATTATAACCTAAATTACATAAACAATTATCGATAACAAGAATAATTGTTTTCTAAATTACACAAACAGTTAGCGCTAACAGGAATTGTTACCTAAATTACACAAACTATTTGCGCTAACATAAATTGTTACCTAACTTACACAAACAATTAGCGATAACTGGAATTGTTATCTAAAGTACACAAACTATTAGCGATAACAGGAATTGCTATCTAATTTACACAAACAGTTAGCGATAACAAGACTTGTTACCTAAATTACAGAAAAAGTTAGTGATAACAATAATTGTCATCTAATTTACACAAACAATTAGCGATAACAAGAATTGTTACCTTAATTACACAAACAATAAGCGATAACATGAATTGTAACCTGAATTACACAAATTGTTATCGATAATAGGAATTGTTATCTTACTTACACAAACTGTTAACGATAACAGGAATTTTTACCTAACTTACAGAAACGGTTTGCGATAACAATAATTGTTTCCTAAATTACACAAACAGTTAGCGCTAACAAGAATTAATACCTAAATTACACAAACAGTCACAATATGAAGAATTGTTATCTAAATTACACAAACTGTTTGTGATAACAAGAATTGTTACCTAAATTACACAAACTGTTAGCGATAATAAACATTGTTACCTATATTACACAAACTGTTAGCGATATCAAGAATTGTTACCTAAATTATGGAAACAGTAAGCGCTAACAGTAATTGTTATTTAAATTACACAAACTGAAAGCGAATAACAGAAATTATAATCTAAATTACAGAAACATTTAGCAATAACACGATTTGTTATCTTACTTACACAAATTGTTAGAGCTAACAAGAATGGTTACCTAACTTACAGAAACAATTAGCGATAACAAGAATAGTTACCTAAATTACACAAATTGTTAGCGATAACAACAATTATTACCTAATTTACACAAACAATTAGCGATAACAAGAATTCTTACCTAAATTACAAAAACTGTTAGCGATAACAAGAATTGTTGCCTAAATTATAGAAACTGTTAGCGATAACAAAAATTGTTACCTAAATTACACAAACTGTTAGCGATAACAGGAATTGTTACCTAAATTACACAAACATTTAGCGATAATAGGAATTGTTACCTTAATTACACAAACTATTAACGATAACAGAAATTATTACCTAAATTACACAAACAATTAGCGATAACAGGAATTGTTACCTAAATTACAGAAACTGTTAGCGATAACAACAATTGTTACTTAAATTACACACACCATTAGCGATAACATGAATTGTTATCTAAATTACACAAACTGTTAGCAATAACAAGAATTGTATTCTAAATTACACAAACTACTAAGGATAACAAGAATTGATAACTAAATTACTCAAATTGTTAGCAATAACCGGAATTGTTACCAAAATTACACAAACTATTAGCGATAACAAAAATTGTTACCTAAATTACACAAACAATTAGCCATAACAAAAATTGTTACTTAAATTACACAAACAGTTAGCGATAACAGGAATTGTTACCTAAATTACTTAAACTGTTAGGGATATCAAGAATTGTAACCTAAAATAACATAAACTGTTAGCGATAACAAGAATTCTTACCAAAATAACAAAAAACAGTTAGCGATAACAGAAATTGTTATCTAAATTACACAAACTGTTAGCGATAACAAGAATTCTAATCTAAATTACAAAAACTGTTAGGGATAAAAAAATTTGTTACCTAAATTACACAAACAGTTAGCAATAACAAGAATTGTTACCTAAATTACACAAACCATTAGCGATAACAGGAAATTGTTACCTTAATTACACAAACTGTTAGCGATAACAAGAATTGATACCTAAATTACACAAATAGTTAGCGATAACAAGAATTGTTACCTAAATTACACAAACTATTAGGGATAACAGGAATTGTTACCTAAATTACACAAACTGTTAGCGATAACAGGAATTATCACCTAAATTACACAAACAGTTAGCGATAACAATAATTGTTACCTAAATTACAGAAACAGTTAGCGATAACACGAATTGTAATCCTAATAACACAAACTATTAGGGATAAAAATAATTGTAACCTAAATTGCACAAACTGTTAGCAATACTAGGAATTGATACCTGAATTACAGAAATGGTTAGGGATAACGAGAATTGTTATCTAAATTACACAAAATTTTAGTGATTACAGGAATTGTTACCTAAATTACACAAACTGTTAACGATAACAAGAATTGTTACCTAAATTACACAAACAATTAGCTATAACAAGAATTGTTACCTAAATTACCACAATAGTTAGCGCTAACAGCAATTGTTATCTAACTTATACAAACTGTTAGAGCTTATAAGAATTGTTACCTAAATTACACAAACAAATAGCAATCACAAATATTGTTACCTAAATTACTGAAATAGTTGGGGATAACAAGAATTGTTATCTTACTTACACAAACTATTAGCGCTAACAAAAATGGCTTCCTAACCTACACAAACTTTTAGCGATAACAGGAATTGTTACCTAAATTACACAAGCTGTTAGCGATAACAGGAATTATTACCTAAATTATACAAATTATAAGCGATAAAAAGATTTGTTACCTAGATTACACAAACAGTTAGCGATAAAGAGAATTGTTACCTAAATTACACAAACTATTAGGGATAACAGGAATTGTTACCTAAATTACACAAACAATTAGCGATAACAAGAATTGTTACCTAAATTAAACAATTAGTTAGCGATAACAGGAATTGTTACCTAAATTACACAAACTGTTAGCGATAACAATAATTATTACCTAAATTACACAAACAGTTTGCGCTAACATGAATTGTAACCTAAATTACACAAACTATTAGCGATAATTAGAATAATTACATAAATTATACAAATCAGTTAGCGATAACAAGATTTGCTACCTAAATTAGACAAACAATTAGCGATAACAAGAATTGTTACCTAAATTACACAAACAGTTAGCGATAACACGAATTGTTACCTAAATTACACAAACAGCTAGCAATAACAGAAATTGTTACATAAATTACACAAACTCTTAGCGATAACAATAATTGTTACCTAAATTATACAAATAGTTAGCGCTAACAGCAATTGTTATCTAACTTACACAAACTGTTAGAGCTACCAACAATGGTAACCTAACTTAAACAAACAGTTAGCAATAACAATTATTGTTACCTAAATTACAAAAAATGTTGGGGATAACAAGAATTCATATCTTACTTACACAAACTATTAGCCCTAACAAAAATGGTTACCTAAATTACACAAAAAGTTAGCAATAACAGGAATTGTTACCTAAATTACAGAAACAGTTAGCGCTAACAGACATTGTTACCTAAATTACACAAATTCTTAGCCATAATAGAAATTGTTCCCTAACTTACACAAATTGTTAGCGATAACAGGAATTGATATATAAATTACACAAAGAGTTAGCAATAATAGGAAATGTTACCTAAATTACACAAAATGTTAGCGATAACAAGAATTGAAACCTAAATTACACAAACAGTTAGCGATAACAAGAATTGTTACCTAACATACACAAATTGTTAGCACTAACAAAAATTGTTACCTAACTTACACAAACTGTTTGCGCTAACAAAAAATTGTCACCTAACTTACACAAACAGTTCGCGATAATAAAAGTTGTTACCTAAATTACACAAATTGTTAGCAATAACAAATTTGTTATCTAATTTACACAAACAATTAGCGATAACAAGAATTGTTACCTAAATTACACAAACTATTAGCGATAATAGTATTTGTTACCTAAATTACACAAAATTTTAGCAATAACAATAATTGTTACCTAAATTACACAAACTGTTAGCGATAACAAGAAATGTTACCTAAATTACACAATCAATTAGCGATAACTAGAACAAATACCTAACTTACACAAACAGTTAGCAATAACATGAATTTTTACTTAAATTACATAAAAAGTTTGCGATAACAAGAATTATTATCTAAATTACACAAACAATAAGCGATAACAAGAATTATTTCCTAAATTACACAAATAATTAGCGATAACAAAAAATATTACCTAAATTACACAAACAGTTATCGATAACAATAATTGTTTTATAACTTACACAAACTGTTAGCAATAAGAAGAATTCTTATCTATATTTTACAAACAGTTAGCGATTTCAAAAATTGTTCCCTAAATTAAATAAGCAATTAGCGATAACAAGAATTAATATTTAAATTACAAAACTATTAACAAGAATGGTTACCCTACTTACACAAATTGTTAGCAATAACAATAACTGTTTCTTAAATTACACAATCAGTTAGCGCTAACAAGAATTAATCTTTAAATTACACAAACAATTAGCGATAAAAAAAATTGTTACCTAAAATACACAAACAATAACGATTACAAGAATTGTTACCTAAATTACACAAACTATTAGCGATAACAGGATTTGTTACCTAAATTACACAAACTGTTAGCGATAACAATAATTGTTACCTAAATTACACAAACTGTTAGCGATAACAAGAATTGTTACCTAAATTACACAAACAGTTAGCGATAACTACAACGGTTACCTAACTTACACAAATAGTTAGAGATAACAGAAAATGTTAGCTAAATTACACAAACTGTTAGCGATAACAAGAATTGTAACCTAAATTACACAAACTTTTATCGATAAAAGGATTTGTTACCTAAATTACACAAACTATTAGTGATAACAAGAATTGTTACCTAAATTACACAAACTGTTAGCAATAACACGAATTGTTACCCAAATTACAGAAACAGTTAGCGATAACAATAATTATCACCTAAATTACACAAACTGTAGGCGATAACAATAATTCTAACCTAAATTACACAAACAGTTAGCGATAACAAGAACGGTTACCTAACTTACACAAACAGTAAGCGCTAATAGGAATTGATATCTAACTTACATAAATTATTTGCGATAACAACAATTGTTATCTAAATTACACATACAATTAGCGATAACAGGAATTGTTACCTAAATTACACAAACAATTAGCGATAACAAGAGTTGTTACCTAAATAACACAAACAATTAGCGATAACAAGAATTGTATCCTAAATAACACAAACAGTTAGAGATAACAAGAATTGTTGCCTAAATTACACAAACTGTTAGCGATAACATGAATTGTTACCTAAATTATACAAACAGTTAGCGATAACAAGAATTATTATCTAAATTACACAAACTTTTAGCGATAATAGGAATTGTAATCTTAATTACATAAACTGTATGGGATAAGAATAAGTGTTCCTTAAATTACACAAACTTTTATCGATAACAAGAATTGTTACCTATATTACACAAACTGTTAGCAATAACAAGAATGGTTACCTATATTACACAAACATTTAGCGATAACAAGAATTGTTACCTTAATTACAGAAATTGTTTGCGATAAGAAGAATTATTAACTAACTTACAAAAACTGTTAGCGCTAATAGGAATTGATATCTAACTTACACAAACTGTTAGCGATAACAATAATTATTATCTAAATTACACAAATAGTAAGCGATAACAAGAATTGTTACCTAAACTATAGAAACTTTTATTGATAACAAGAATACTTACCTAAATTACACAAACAATTAGCAATAACAAGAATTGTTACCTAAACTACCCAAACAATTAGCAATAAACAATAATTGTTACCTTAATTACACAAATAGTTAGCGATAACAATAATTTTTATCTAACTTACACAAATTGTTAGCTCTAACACGAATTGTTACCTAAATTACACAAACTGATAGCAATAACAAGAATGGTGACCTATATTACAAAAACATTTAGCGATAACAAGAATTCTTACCTAAATTACACAAATAGTAAGCCATAAGAAGAATTATTTCCTAACTTACACAAATTCTTAGCGCTAACAGGAATTGTTTCCTAAATTACACAAACGGTTAGCGATAATAGGAATTATTACCTAAATTACACATCTGTTAGCGATAACAATAATTGTTACCTAAATAACACAAACACTTAGCGATAACAAGAATTGTTATCTAAATTACACAAACTGTTAGCGATAACAATAATTGTTACCTAAATTACACAAACAATTAGCGATAACAATAATTATTACCTAACTTACACAAATTGTTAGCGCTAACAGGAATTTTTACCTAACTTACACAAACAATTAGCAATAAGAAGAATTGTTTCCTAAATTACAGAAGCTGTTTGCGCTAATAGGAATTGTTAGCTTACTTACACAAACAGTTAGCGATAACAGGAATTGTTATCTAATTTATACAAACACTTAGCGATAACAAGAGTTATTACCTAAATTACACAAATAGTTAGCGATAACAATAATTGTTTCCTAAATTACACAAATAATTAGCGATAACAAGAATTTTCACCTAAATTACAGAAAAAAAATAGCGATAACAACAATTATTATCTAAATTGCACAAAAAATTAGCAATAACAAGAATTGTTACCTATATTACACAAATAGTTATAGATAACATGAATTGTTATCTAACTTACACAAAATGTTAGCAATAACAAGAATTGATATCTAAATTTTACAAACTGTTAGGGATAACAAGGATTCTTACCTAACTTACACAAAATGTTAATGCTAACAAGATTTGTAACCTAAATTACACAAGCAGTTAGCGATAAAAAAAATTGATATCAAAATTACACAAACTGTTAGCGCTAACAAGAATGGTTACCTAACTTACACAAACTGTAAGCAATAAGAAGAATTGTTTCCTAAATTACCTAAACAGTTTGCGCTAACAAGAATTAAGACCTTAATGACACAATTAGTTAGCGATAACAAGAATTGTTACCTAAATTACACAAACAATTAGCGATATCAAGAATTGTTACCTAAATTACACAAGCAGTTAGCGATAACATGAATTATTACCTAAATTACACAAAAAGTTAGCGATAACACAAATTGTTATCTAGATTACACAAACAGTTAGCGATAAGAAGAATTGTTTCCTAAATTACCCAAACAGTTTGCGCTAACAATAATTGATACCTAAATTACACAATCAGTTGGTGATAACAAGAATTGTTACCTAAATTACACAAACAGTTAGCGATATCAAGAATTGTTACCTAAATTACACAAACTGTTAGCGATAACAATAATTGTTACCTACATTACACAAACAGTTAGCGATAAGAAGAATTGTTTCCTAAATTACCCAAACAGTTTGCGCTAACAAGAATTGTTATCTAACTTACACAAAATGTTAGCAATAACAAGAATTGTTATCTAAATTTTACAAACAGTTAGCGATAACAACGATTGTTTCCTAACTTACACAAACTTTTAATGGTAACAAGAATTGTTACCTAAATTACAGAATCAAATAGTGATAACAAAATTGTTACCTAAATTACACAAACAATTAGGGATATCAAAAATTGTTATCTAAATTACACAAACTGGTTGCGATTACATAATTTTTACCTAAATTACAGAAAAAGTTAGCGATAACAAGAATTATTACCTAAATTACACAAAAAATTAGCAATAACAAGAATTATTACCTAAATTACACAAATAGTTATCGATAAATGAATTGTTATCTAACTTACACAAAATGTTAGCAATAACAAGAATTGTTATCTAAATTTTACAAACAGTTAGCGATAACAAGGATTGTTACCTAACTTACACAAACTGTTAATGCTAACAAGATTTGTAACCTAAATTACACAAGTAGTTAGCGATAACAAGAATTGATATCTAAATTACACAAACAGTTAGCGCTAACAAGAATGGTTACCTAACTTACACAAACATTTAGCGATAAGAAGAATTGTTTCCTAAATTACCTAAACAGGTTTGCGCTAACAAGAATTAAGACCTAAATTACACAATTAGTTAGCGATAACAAGAATTGTTACCTAAATTACACAAACAATTAGCGATATCAAGAATTGTTACCTAAATTACACAAGTAGTTATCGATAACATGAATTGTTATATAATTTACACAAAATTTTAGCAATAACAAGAATTGTTATCTAAATTTTACAAACAGTTAGCAATAACAAGGATTGTTACCTAACTTACACAAACTGTTAATGCTAACAAGAATTGTTACCTAAATTACACAAGCAGTTAGCGATAAGAAGAATTGATATCTAAATTACACAAACTGTTAGCGCTAACAATAATGGTTACCTAACTTACACAAACATTTAGCGATAAGAAGAATTGTTTCCTAAATTACCCAAACAGTTTGCGCTAACAAGAATTGATACCTAAATTACACAATCAGTTAGCGATAACAAGAATTGTTATCTAAATTACACAAACTGTTTGCGATAACATAATTCTTACCTAAATTACACAAAATTTTAGCGATAACAAAAATTGTTACCTAAATTATAGAAACTATTAGCAATTACAAGAATTGTTACCTAAACTACACAAACTATTAGCGAAAACAATAATTGTTACCTAAATAACACAAAATGTTAGCGATAACAAGAATTATTACCTAACTTACACAAATTGTCAGCGCTAATCGAAATTGATTTGTAACTTACACAAACTGTTAGCGATAACAAAAAATGTTATCTAAAGTACACAAACAATAAGCAATAACACGGATTGTTACCTAAATTTCACAATCAATTAGCAATAACAAGAATTGTTACCTAAATTACACAAACAATTAGCGATAACAACAATTGTTACCAAAATTACAAAAACAGTTAGCCCTAATAGGAATTGTTACCTATATTACATAAATTATTAACGCTAACAGGAAATGTTTCCTAACTTAAACTGTTAGCAATAACAGGAATTGATATCTAAATTACACAAACAGTTAGCGATAACACGAATTGTTAGCTAAATTACACAAATTGTTAGCGATAACAAAAATAGTTACCTAAATTACACAAACAATTAGCAATAACAAGAATTATAACCTAAATGACACAAACAGTTACCGATAACAGAAATTGTTATCTAAATTACACAAACTATTAGCGATAACAATAATTGTTACCTAAATTACATAAACGGTTAGCGATAACAAGAATTGTTACCTAAATTACACAAACAGTTTGCGCTAATATGAATTGTTAACTAAATTACACAAACTATTAGCGATAACAAGAATAATTACCTAAATTATTCAAACTATTAGCTATATCACGATTTGCTACCTAAATTAGACAACAGTTAGCGATAACAAGAATTGTTACCTAAATTTCACAAACTGTTAGCGATAACAAGAATTGTTACCAAAATTACACAAACAGTTTGCGATAATAGGAATTGTTACGTAAATTAAAGAAAATGTTGGCGATAATAAGAAGTCTTATCTTACTTACACAAACTATTAGCGCTAACAAAAATGTTTACCTACGTTACACAAACAGTTAGCAATATTAAGAATTGTTACCTAAATTACACAAACTGTTAGCGATAACAATAATTGTTACCTAAATTACACAAAATATTAGCGATAACACGAATTATTCCCTAAATGACAGAAACAATTAGTGATAACAGGAATTGTAATATAAATTACACAAACTATTAGCGATAATAGGAATTGTTACATAAATTACACAAAATGTTAGCAATAACAGGAATTGTTACCTAAATTACACAAACAATTAGCGATAACAAAGATTGTTACCTAAATTTCACAAACTATTAGCGATAACAAGAAATGTTACCAAAATTACACAAATAGTTAGCGATAACAATAATTGTTACCTAAATTACAAAAACAGTTAGCGATAACAAGAATTGTTATCTAAATTATACAAACTCTTAGCGATAACAATAATTGTTACCTAAATTACACAAATAGTTAGCGCTAACAGCAATTGTTATCTAACTTACACAAACTATTAGAGCTAACAAGAATGGTAACCTAACTTAAACAAACAGTTAGCAATAACAATTATTGTTACCTAAATTACACAAACAACTAGCGATAACAAGAATTGTTACATAAATTACACAAACAAATAGCGATAACAAGAATGGTTACCTAAAAACAAGAAATAGTTAGCGATAACAGGAAATGTTACCTTAATTACACAAAATATTAGCGATAACAAGAATTGATACCTAAATTACAGAAACGGTTAGCGATAACAAGAATAGTTACCTAACTTACACAAACTGTTAGCGCTAACAAGAATTTTTACCTAACTTACACAAACTGTTTTCACTAACAAGAATTGTTACCGAACTTACACAAACAGTTAGCGAAAAAAAAAATTGTTACCTAAATTACACAAACTGTTAGCAATAACAAATTTGTTATCTAATTTACACAAAATTTTAGCAATAACAATAATTGTTACCTAAATTACCCAAATTGTTAGCGATAACAAGAATTGTCACCTAAATTACACAAACAATTAGCGATAACTAGAACAAATACCTAACTTACACAAATTGTTAGTAATAACATGAATTTTTACCTAAATTACAAAAAAATTTAGCGATAACAATAATTATTTCATAAATTACAAAATAATTATCGATAACAAGAAATATTACCTAAATTACACAAACAGTTATCGATAACAAAAATTGTTATATCACTTACACAAATTGTTAGCATTAAGAAGAATTGTTATCTATATTTTACAAACAGTTAGCGATTACAAAAATTGTTACCTACATTAAACAATGAATTAGCGATAAGAAGAATTAATATCTAAATTACAAAACTGTTAGCGCTAACAAGAATGGTTACCTTACTTACACAAATTGTTAACGATAACAATAACTGTTTCCTAAATTACACAATCACTTAGCGCTAACAAGAATTAATCCCCAAACAATTAGTGATAACATGAATTGTAATCTAAATTACACAAACTATTAGCGATAATAGGAATTGTTACCTAAATTACACAAACTGTTAGCAATAACAGAAATTGTTGCCTAAATTACAAAAACAATTAGCGAAAACAAAAATTGTTATCTAAATTACACAAACAATTAGCGATAACAAGAATTGTTACCTAAATTACACAAACTATTAGAAATAACAGGATTTGTTACCTAACTTACACAAACAGTTAGCGATAACAAAAATTGTTACCTAAATTACAGAAATAGTTAGCAATAACAAAAATTGTTATCTAAATTCCAGAAACAGTTAGCAATAGCAGGAATTGTTACCTAAATCACACAAACAATTAGCGATAACAAGAGTTCTTGCCTAAATTACACAAACAATTAGCGATAAGAGGATTTGTTTCCTAAATTACACAAACAGTTTGCGCTAACAAGAATTGTTACCTAAATTACACAAACTTTTATCGATAACAGGAATTGTTACCTAAATTGCACAAACTATTAATGATAACAAGAATTGTTACCTAACTTACACAAACTGTTAGAGCTAATAGGAATTGATATCTAACTTACACAAATTGTTAGCGATAACAAGAATTGTTATCTAAATTACACAAACAGTTAGCGATAGCAGGAATTGTTACCAAAATTACACAAACAATTAGCGATAACAAGAGTTGTTACCTAAATTACACAAAGAATTAGCGATAACAAGAATTGTTACCAAAAGTACACAAACAGTTTGCGCTAACATGAATTGTAACCTAAATTACACAAAATGTTAGCGATAATATGAATTGTAATCTATATTACACAAACTGTTAGGGATAACAAGAATTGTTACCTAAATTACACAAACTTTTATCGATAACAGGAATTGTTACCTAAAATACACAAACTATTAATGATAACAAGAATTGTTACCTAAATTACACAAACTGTTAGCAATAACACGAATTTTAACCTAAATTACACAAACTCTAAGCGATAACAATAATTGTTACCTACATTATAGAAACTGTAGGCGATAACAAGAATTCTATCATAAATTACACAAACAGTTAGCGATAACAAGAACGGTTACCTAAATTACACAAACACTTAGCGCTAATAGGAATTGATATCTAACTTATATAAATTGTTAGCGATAAAAACAATTTTTATCTAAATTACACAAATAGTTAGCGATAACAAGATTTGTTACCTAAATTACACAAACAATTAGCGATAACAAGAGTTGTTACCTAAATAATACAAACAGTTAGTGATAACAAGAATTGTTGCCTAAATTACAGAAACAGTTTGCGATAACAAGAATTGTTACCTAAATTACAGAAACATTTAGCGATAACAGAATTTTATCTAAATTACAGAAACAGTTAGCGATAACAGGAATTGTTATCTAAATTACACAAATTGTTAGCGATAACAGGAATTGTAATCTTAATTAAACAAATTGTATGGGATAAGAAGAAGTGTTCCCTAAATTACACAAACTTTTATTGATAACAGCAATTGTTACCTAAATTACACAAACTGTTAGCGATAACAAAATTTGTTACCTAAATTACACAAACTGTTAGCAATAACAAGAATGGTTACCTATATTACACAAACATTTAGCGATAACAAGAATTGTTACCTAAATTACGCAAATAGTTAGCGATAAGAAGAATTATTACCTAATTTACACAAACTGTTAGCGTTAATAGGAATTGATATCTAACTTACACAAACTGTTAGCGATAACAATGATTGTTACCTAAATTACACAAACAATTAGGGAAAACAAGAATTGTTACCTAAATAACACAAACAGTTAGCGATAACAAAAATTGTTATCTAAATAACACAATTTGTTAGCAATAACAAGAATTGTTTCCTAAACTACACAAACAATTAGCGATAACAATAATTGTTACCTAACTTACACAAATTGTTATGGCTAACAAGAATTGTTACCTAATTACACAAACAATTAGCGTTAAGAATATTTTTTCCTAAAATACACAAGCTGTTTGCGCTAATAGGAATTGTTACCTTACTTACACAAACAGTTAGCGATAAAATGAATTGTTATCTAATTTACACAAACACTTAGCGATAACAAGAGTAATTACCTAAATTACACAAACAATTAGGGAAAACAAGAATTATTTCCTAAATTACACAAATAATTAGTGATAACAAGAATTTTAACCTAACTTACGGAAAAAATTAGCAATAACAAGAATTGTTACCTGAATTACACAAACAGTTAACAATAACATGAATTTTTATCTAAATTACACAAAATGTTAGTAATAACAAGAATTTTTATCTAAATTTTACAAATAGTTAGCGATAACAAGAATTGATATCTAAAGTACATAAACTGTTAGTGCTAACAAGTATGTTTACCTAATTTACACAAACTGTTAGTGATAACAAAAATTGTTTCTTAAATTACCCAAACAGTTTGCGCTAACAAGAATTAAGACCTAAATTACACAATCAGTTAGCGATAACATGAATTGTTACCTAAATTATACAAACTGTTAGCGATAACAAGAATTGTTACCTAAATTACACAAACTATTAGCGATAACAAAAATTGTTACCTAAATTACACAAACACTTAGCGATAACAAGAATTTTTACCTAAATTATACAAACAGTTTGCGCGAACATGAATTGTTACCTTAATTACACAAACAATTTGCGATAACAAGAATTATATCTAAATTAGAGAAACAGTTAATGATAACAAGAATTTTTACCTAAATTACTCAAACTATTAGCGATAACAAGAACTGTTACCCAAATTACAACAATTGTTAGCGATAACAAAAATTCTTACCTAAATTACGCAATCTGTTAGCGATAACAGGAATTGTTACCTAAATTACACAAACAGTTAGTGTTAACAAAAATTGTTACCTAAATTACACAAACAGCTAGCGATAACATGAATTAATACCTAAATTACACAAATAGTTAGCGATAACAAGAATTGTTACCTAAATTACACAAACTGTTAGAGCTAACAAGAATGGTTACCTAACTTACAAAATTAATTAGCGATAACAGGAATAGTTACCTAAATTACACAAACAATTAGCGATAAGAAAAATTGTTATCTAAATTACACAAACTATTAGCGATAACAAGAATTGTAATCTAAATTACACAAACTGTTAGCGATAACAGAAATTGTTACCTAAATTACTCAAACTATTAGCGATAACAGGAATTATTACCCAAATTACAATAATTGTTAGTAATAACAGGAATTGTTCGCTAAATTACACAAACTTTTAGCGATAACAAGAATTATTACCTAAATTACACAAACAGTTAGCAATAACATGAATTAATACCTAAATTACACAAATAGTTAGCGATAACAAGAATTGTTACCTAACTTACACAAACTGTTAGAGCTAACAAGAATGGTTACCTAACTTACACAAACAATTAGCGATAACAGGAATAGTTACCTAAATTACACAAACTGTTAGCGATTACAAAAATTGATACCTAAATTACACAAACAATTAGGGATAACAAAATTTTTAATCTAAATTACAGAAAGAGTTAATGATAACAAGAATTGTTACCTAAATTACTCAAACTATTATCGATAACAAGAATTGTTACCCAAATTACAACAATTGTTAGCGATAACAAGAATTGTTACCTAAATTACACATACTGTTAGTGATAACACGAATTGTTACCTAAATTACATATAGTGTTAGTGATAACAAGAATTGTTACCTAAATTACACAATCTATTAGCGATAACAAGAATTGATACCTAAATTACACAAACAGTTAGTGATAACAAGAACTGTTACCTAAATTACACAAACAATTGGCGATAACAAAAATTGTTATCCAAATTACAACAATTGATAGCGATAACAAGAATTGTTACCTAAATTACACATACTGTTAGTGATAACAAAAATTGTTACCTAAATTACACAATCAGTTAGCGATAACAAGAATTGTTACCTAAATTACACAAACAGTTAGCGAAAACAAGAATTGTTACCTAAATTACACAAACATTTGGCGATAACAAGAATTGTTACCTTAATTACAGAAACTGTTAACGATAACAGGAATTGTAATCTAAATTACACAAACTATTAGCAATAACAAAATTTGTTATCTAACTTACACAAACTGTTAGAGCTAACAAGAATGGTTACCTAACTTACACAAACAATTAGCGATAACAGGAATAGTTACCTAAATTACACAAACTGTTAGCGATTACAAAAATTGTTACCTAAATTACACAAACAATTAGCGATAACAAGAATTCTCATCTAAATTACAGAAAAAGTTAATGATAACAAGAATTGTTACCTAAATTACAACAATTGTTAGCGATAACAAGAATTGTTACCTAAATTACACATACTATTAGTAATAACAGGAATTGTTACCTAAATTACACAATCTGTCAGCAATAACAGAAATAGTTATCTAAATTACACAAACTGTTAGCGATAACATGATTGGTAACGTAAATTACACAAACAGTAAGCGATAACAAGTATTATTACCTAAATTACACAAACAATTGGCGATAATAAGAATTGTTACCTTAATTACATAAACTGTTAGCGATACCAGGAATTGTAATCTAAATTACACAAACAATTAGCAATAACACATTTGTTATCTAACTTACACAAACTGTTAGAGCTAACAAGAATGGTTACCTAACTTACACAATCAATTAGCGATAATAGGAATAAAAACTGTTAGCAATAACAGAAATTGTTACCTAAATTACAAAAACAGTTAGCTAAAACAGGAGTTGTTACCTAAATTACACAAACTGTTAGCAATAACAAGAATTGATAGTTATATAACACAAAAAGTTAGAGATAGCAAGAATTGTTACCTAAATTACACAATCAATTAGGGATTACAAGAACTGTTTCCTAAATTACACAAACAGTTAGCAATAACAATAATTGTTACCTAAATTACACAAACTGTTAGCGATAACAAGAATTGTTACCTAAATTACACAAACTGTTAGCGATAACAAGAATTGTTACCTAAATTACACAAACAGTTTGCGCTAACATGAATTGTTACTAAAATTACACAAACAGTTAGCGATAACAAGAATTGTTACCTAAATTACACAAACTATTAGCGATAACAAGAATTGTTACCTAAATAACACAAACTGTTAGCAATAACAAGAATTGTTACCTAAATTACACAAACAGTTAGACATTACAAGAAATGATTTCTAAATTACACAAACAGTTAGCGATAACAAAAATTATTACCTAAATTACACAAAAAATTAGCGATAATAGGAATTGTTACGCAAATTACTCAAACTGTTAGCGATAACAAGAATTGTTACCTAAATTACACAAACAGTTTGCGCTAACATGAATTGTTACTAAAATTACAGAAACAGTTAGCGATAACAAGAATTGTTACCTAAATTACACAATCTATTAGCGATAACAAGAATTGTTACCTAAATTACACAAACTATTAGCGATAACAAGAATTGTTACCTAAATTACACAAACTGTTAGCGATATGAGGAATTGTTACCTAAATAACACAAACTATTAGCGATAACAATAATGATTTCCTAAATTACACAAACTTTTAGCAATAACAAGAATTGTTACCTAAATTACACAAACTTTTAGCGATAACAAGAATTATTACCTAAATTATAGAAATTGTTAGCGATAACAAGAATTGTTATTAAATTAAACAAACTATTAGCGATAACAGGAAGTGTTACCTAAATTACACAAACAGTTAGCAATAACAAGAATTGTTACCTAAGTTACACAAATAATTAGCTATAACAGGAATTGTTACCTAAATTACATAAACTGTTAGCGATGACAGGAATTGTTACCTAAATTACAAAAACAGTTAGCGATAACAGGAATTATTATCTAAATTACACAAACTGTTAGCGATAACAGGAATTGTTATCTAAATAACACAAACTGTTAGGAATAACAAGAATTATTACCTCAATTACATAAACAATTAGCGATAACAAGAATTGTTACCTAAATAACACAAACAATTAGAGATAACAAGAGTTGTTACCTAAATTACACAAATAGTTAGCGATAACAAGAAATGTAACCTAAATTACAAAAACTGTTAGCGATAACAGGAAGTGTTACCTAAATTACACAAACAGTTTGCAATAACAAGAATTGTTACCTAAATTACACAAACAATTAGCGATAACAGGAATTGTTACCTAAATTACACAAACTGTTAGCGATAACAAGAATTGTTACGTATATTATAGCAACAGTTAGCGATCACAGGAACTGTTATCTAAATTACACAAACCGTTAGCGATAACAGGAATTGTAATCTAAATAACATAAACTGTTAGGGATAACAAGAATTGTTAGCTAAATTACACAAATAGTTAGCGATAACAAGAATTTTTACCAAAAATACACAAACTATTAGCGATAACAAGAATTGTTACCTAAATTACACAAATTGTTAGCGATAACAGGAATTGTTACCTTAATTACACAAACTGTTAGCGATAACAGGAATTATTACCTAAATTACACAAACAATTAGCGATAACAAGAATTGTTACCTAAATTACAGAAACAGTTAGCGATAACAGGAATTGTTACCTAAATTACACAAACTGTTAGCGATAACAGAAATTGTTACCTAAATTACACAAACAGTTAGCGATAACAAGAAGTGTTACCTAAATTACACAAACAGGTAGCGATAACATCAATTAATACCTAAATTACACAAATAGTTAGCGATAACAAGAATTGTCACCTAAATTACACAAACTCTTAGTGCTAACAGGAATTGTTATCCTACTCACATAAATAGTTAGAGCTAACAAGAATGGTTACCTATCTTACACAAACTGTTAACGATAAGAGGATTTATTTCTTAACTTACACAAACTGTTAGCAATAACAGAAATTGTTATCTAAATTACACAAACTGTTAGCGATAACATGAATTGTTACCTAAATTACACAAACAATTGGCGATAACAAGAATTGTTACCTTAATTATAGAAACTGTTAGCGATAACAGTAATTGTAATGTAAATTACACAAACAATTAGCAATAACAAGATTTGTTATCTAACTTACACAAATTGTTAGAGCTAACAAGAATGGTTACCTAACTTACACAAACTCTTAACGATAAGAGGAATTATTTCCTAACTTACACAAACTGTTAGCAATAACAGAAATTGTTATCTAAATTACACAAACTATTAGCAATAACACAATTGTAATCTAAATTACATAAACATTTATTGATAATAAGAATTGTTACCTAAATTACACATATTGTTAGCGATAACAATAATTTTTACCTATATTACACGAACTGTTAGCGATAACAATAATTATTATCCCAATTACACAAACTGTTAGCGATAACAAAAATTGTTACCTAAATTACACAAACAGTCAGCGATAACAAGAATTGTTACCTAAATTTTAAAAACAGTTAGCGCTAACAGGAATTGTTATCTAACTTACACAAACTGTTAGAGGTATCAAGAATGGTTACCTAAATTACACAAACTGTTAGCAATAACAAAAAATATTACCGAAATTACACAAACAATTAGCGATAACAAGAATTGCTACCTAAATTAGAGAAATAGTTGGCAATAACAAGAATTTGTTATCTAAATTACACAAATTATTAGCGATAACAAGAATTGTAATCTAAATTACACAAACTATTTGCGATAATAAGAATTGTTACCTAAATTACACAGACTATTAGCGATAAGAGGAATTGTTACCTAAATTACACTAATTGTTAGCAATAACAAGAATTTGTACCTTAATTAAACAATCATTTAGCGATAACACGAATTGTTACCTAAATTACACAAACTCTTAGCGATAACAATAATTGTTACCTAAATTACACAAACTGTTAACAATAACAAGAATTGTTACCTAAATTAAACAAAGAGTTGGAGATAACAAGAATTGTTACCTAAATTACACAAACAGTTAGCGATAACATTAATTATTACCTAAATTACACAAATAGTTAGCGATAACATGAATTGTTACCTAAATTACACAAAGAGTAAGTGCTAACAGGAATTGTTATCTAACTTACATAAATAGTTAGAGCTAATAAGAATGGTTACCTATCTTACACAAACTGTTAACGATAAGAGGAATTGTTTCCTAACTTTCACAAACTGTCAGCAATAATAGAAATTGATATCTAAATTAAACAAACTGTTAGCGATAACATGATTTGTATTGTAAATTACACAAACAGTAAGCGATAACAAGAATTGTTACCTAAATTACACAAACAATATGCAATAATAAGAATTGTTACCTTTATTATATAAACTGTTAGCGATAACACGAATTGTAATCTAAATTACACAAACAGTTAGCAATAACACATTTGTTATCTAACTTACACAAACTGTTAGAGCTAACAAATTGGTTACCTAACTTACACAATCAATTAGCGATAATAGGAATAGTTACCTAAATAACACTAACAATTAGCGATAACAAAAATTGTGACCTAAATTACAGAAACAGTTAGCGATAACAGGAATTGTTATGTAAATTACACAAACTATTAGAGATAACAAGGATTGTAATCTAAATTACACAAACTGTTACCTATAATAGGAATTGTTACCTAAATTACACAAACAATTAGCGATAACAGGAATAGTTACTTAAATTACACAAACAGTTAGCGATAACAAAAATTGTTACCTAAATTACACAAACAATTAGCGATAACAAATATTGTTATCTAAATTACAAAAACAGTTAGCGATAACAGGAATTGTTACCTAAATTACACAAACTTTTATCGATAACAAGAATTCTAATCTAAATTACACAAACTAATAAAGTTAAAAGGAATTGTTACCTAAATTACACAAACTGTTAGCAATAACACGAATTGTAACCTAAATTACACAAACTGTTAGCGATAACAATAATTGTTACCTACATTATAGAAACTGTAGGCGATAACAAGAATTCTATCATAAATTACACAAACAGTTAGCGATAACAATAACGGTTACCTAAATTACACAAACACTTAGCGCTAATAGGAATTGATATCTAACTTATATAAATTGTTAGCGATAAAAACAATTTTTATCTAAATTACACAAATAGTTAGCGATAACAAGATTTGTTACCTAAATTACACAAACAATTAGCGATAACAAGAGTTGTTACCTATATAATACAAACAGTTAGTGATAACAAGAATTGTTGCCTAAATTACAAAAACAGTTTGCGATAACAAGAATTGTTACCTAAATTACAGAAACAGTTAGCGATAACATAATTTTATCTAAATTACAGAAACAGTTAGCGATAACAGGAATTGTTATCTAAATTACACAAATTGTTAGCGATAACAATAATTGTAATCTTAATTAAACAAACTATATGGGATAAGAAGAAGTGTTCCCTAAATTACACAAACTTTTATTGATAACAGAAATTGTTACCTAAATTACACAAACTGTTAGCGATAACAAAAATTGTTACCTAAATTACACAAACAGTTAGCGATAACAAGAATTGTTACCTAAATTACACAAAGAGTAAGTGCTAACAGGAATTGTTATCTAACTTACATAAATAGTTAGAGCTAACAAGAATGGTTACCTATCTTACACAAACTGTTAACGATAAGAGGAATTATTTCCTAACTTTCACAAACTGTCAGCGATAACAGAAATTGTTATCTAAATTACACAAACTGTTACCGATAATATAAATTGTAACGCAAATTACACAAACAGTTAGCGATAACAAGAATTGATTCCTAAATTACACAAACAATTGGCAATAATAAGAATTGTTACCTTTATTATATAAACTGTTAGCGATAACACGAATTGTAATCTAAATTACACAAACAGTTAGCAATAACACATTTGTTATCTAACTTACACAAACTGTTAGAGCTAACAAATTGGTTACCTAACTTACACAATCAATTAGCGATAATAGGAATAGTTACCTAAATTACACAAATAGTTAGCGATAACAAAATTTGTTGCCTAAATTACACAAACAATTAGCGATAACAAATATTGTTACCTAAATTACAGAAACAGTTAGCGATAACAGGAATTGTTATGTAAATTACACAAACTATTAGCGATAACAAAGATTGTAATCTAAATTACACAAACTATTACCTATAACAGGAATTGTTACCTAAATTACACAAACAATTAGCGATAACAGGAATAGTTACTTAAATGACACAAACAGTTAGCGATAACAAAAATTGTTACCTAAATTACACAAACAATTAGCGATAACAAGAATTCTAATCTAAATTACACAAACTAATAACGTTAAAAGGAATTGTTACCTAAATTACACAAACAATTAGTAATTACAAGAATTGTTACCTAAATTACAAAAAAAAAAATAGCGATAACATTAATTGTTATCTAAATTACACAAACTATTAGGAATAACACGAATTGTTATCTAAATTACACAAACTGTTTGTGATAATAAGAATTGTTACCTAAATTACACAAACTGTTAGCGATAACAATAATTATTATCCCAATTACACAAATTGTTAGCGATAACAAAAATTGTTACCTAAATTACACAAACAGTTAGCGATAACAAGAATTGTTACCTTAATTTTAAAAACAGTTAGCGCTAACAGGAATTGTTATCTAACTTACACAAACTGTTAGAGGTATCAAGAATGGTTACCTAAATTACACAACTGTTAGCAATAACAAAAAATATTACCGAAATTACACAAACAATTAGCGATAACAAGAATTGCTACCTAAATTAGAGAAATAGTTGGCGATAACAAGAATTTGTTATCTAAATTACACAAACTATTAGCGATAACAAAAATTGTAATCTAAATTACACAAACTCTTTGCGATAATAAGATTTGTTACCTAAATTACACAAACTATTAGCGATAATAGGAATTGTTACCTAAATTACACTAATTGTTAGCAATAACAAGAATTTTGTACCTTAATTAAACAAACATTTAGGGATAACACGAATTGTTACCTAAATTACACAAACTCTTAGCCATAACAATAATTGTTACCTAAATTACACAAACTGTTAACGATAACAAGATTTGTTACCTAAATTAAACAAAGAGTTAAAGATAACAAGAATTGTTACCTAAATTACACAAACAGTTAGCGATAACATGAATTATTACCTAAATTACACAAACAGTTAGTGATAACAAGAATTGTAACTTTAATTACACAAACAGTAAGCGCTAACAATATTTTTTATCTAACTTACACAAACTGTTAGAGCTAACAAGAATGCTTACCTAACTTACACAAACAGTTAGCAATATAACGAATTATTACCTAAATTAAACAAATAGTTAGCGATAACAAGAATTGTTACCTAAATTATAGAAACATTAGCGATAACAACAATTGTTATCTAACTTACACAAACTGTAAGCGCTAACAAGAATGGTTACCTAACTTACACAAACTGTCACAGATAACATGAATTGTTACCTAAATTACACAAACTGTTAGTGATAACAATAATTTTTACCTTAATTACACAAATAGTTAGCGATAACAAGAATTTTTATCTAAATTACACAAACAATTAACGCTAACACGAATTGTTATTTAACTTACACAAATTGTAGCGCTTACAAGAATGGTTACCTAACTTACACAAACCTTTAGCAATAACAAATTTTTTTTCTTAAATTACACAAATAGTTATTGCTAACAAGAATAGATACCTAAATTACACAATGATTTAGTGATAACAAGAATTGTTACCTTAATTACACAAACAATTAGTGATAACAAGAATTGTTACCTAAATAACACAAGCAGTTAGCGATAACACAAATTGTCACCTAAATTAAACAAATATTAGGGATAACAAGATTGTTTCCTAAATTACACAAATAGTTATTGCTAACAATAATTGATACCTAAATTACATAATGATTTAGTGATAACAAGAATTGTTACTTAATTACACAAAAAATTAGTGATAATATGAATTGTTACCTAAATTACACAAACAGTTAGCGATAACAAGAATTGTTACCTAAATTACACAAACAGTTTGCGCTAACATGAATTGTTACCTAAACTACACAAACTATTAGCGATAACAAGAATTGTTACCTAAATTACACAAACAGATAGCGATAACATAAATTGTTACCTAAATTACAGAAAGAGTTAGCGATATCATGAATTAATACCTAAATTACACAAATAGTTAGCGATAACAAGAATTGTTACCTAAATTACACAAAATTTTAGTGCTAACAGGAATTGTTATCTAATTTAGATAAATAGTTAGAGCTAACAAGAATGGTTAACTATTTTATACAAACGGTTAACGATAAGAAGAATTATTTCCTTACTTACACAAACTTTCAGCAATAAGAGAAATTGTTATCTAAATTACACAAGTTGTTAGCGATAATATGAATTGTCACGTAAATTACATAAACTGTTTGCGAAAACAATAATTGTTACCTAAATTAAAGAAAAAGTTAGCGATAACAGTAATTGTTATTTAAATTACACAAACAGTTAGCGATAACAGGAATTCTAATCTAAATTACACAAATAGTTAGCGCTAACATGAATTGTTATCTAACTTACATAAACTGTTAGAGCTATCAAAAATGGGTACCTAACTTTCACAAAGAGTTAGCAATAACAGGAATTGTTACCTAAATTACACAAATTGTTAGCAATAACAAAAAATGTTACCAAAATTACACAAACAATTAGCAATTACAAGAATTGTTACCTAAATTATAGAAAAAGATAGCGATAACAGTAATTGTTATCTAAATTACACAAACTACTAACGATAACATGAATTATTACCTAAATTACACATATTGTTAACGATAACAAGAATTTTTACCTACATTACACAAACAGTTAGCGATAACACAAATAGTTCCCTAAATTACACAAACTGTTAGCGATAACAATAGATGTTTCCCCAATTACACAAACTGTTAGCGATAGCAAGATTTGTAACCTAAGTTACAGAAACATTTAGCGCTAACAAGAATTGTTATATAAATTACACAAAGTGTAAGCAATAACAAGAATTTAATATCAATATTACACAAACTATTAGCGATAACAGGAATTATAATCTAAATTACACAAAATCTTAGCGATGATAAGAATTGTTACATAAATTTCACAAACTATTAGCGATAACAAGAATTGTTACCTAAATTACACAAATTGTTAGCGATAACAAGAATTTGTACCTAAATTAAACAATCAGTTAGCGATAACACGAATTGTTACCTAAATTACACCAAATGTTAGCGATAACAATAATTATTACCTAAATTACACAAACTGTTAACGATAACAAGAATTGTTACCTAAATTACACAAACAGTTACCGATAACATGAATTATTACCTAAATTACACAAACAGTTAGCGATAACAAGTATTGTTACCTAAATTACACATATTTAGGGCTAACAAGATTTTTTATCTAACTTACACAAACTGTTAGAGCTAACAAGAATGCTTACCTAACTTACACAAAGAGTTAGCGATAAGATGAATTGTTACCTAAATTAAACAAATAGTTAGCGATAACAAAAATTGTTACCTAAATTACAGAAACAGTTAGCAATAACAAGAATTGTACTCTAACTTACACAAACTGTTAGCGCTAACAAGAATGGTTACCTAACCTACACAAACTTTCAGTGATAACTGGAATTGTTACCTAAATTACACAAACAGTTAGCGATAACAAGAATTGTTACCTAAATTACACAAACAGTTAGCAATAACAAGAATTGTTACCTAAATTACACAAACTGTTAGCGATAACAAGAATTGTAACCTAAATTACAAAAACAGTTAGCGATAACAAGAATTGTTACCTAAATTACACAAACAGTTAGCAATAACAAGAAATGTTACCTAAATTACACAAACTGTTAGCGATAACAGGAATTGTTACCTAAATTACAAAAACAGTTAGCCATAACAATAACTGTTACCTAAATTACAAAAACAGTTAGCGATAACAAGAATTGTTACGTAAATTACAAACATTTAGCGCTAACACAAATTGTTATCTAACTTACACAAATTGTAGTGCTAACAAGAATGGTTACCTAACCTACACAAACTGTTAGCGATAACAAGATTGATTCCTAAATTACAAAAATAGTTATTGTTTAACAAGAATTGATGCCTAAATTTCAGAATGATTTAGTGATAACAAGAATTGTTACCTAAATTACACAAACAGTTAGCGATAACAAGAATTGTTACCTAAATAAAACAAACAGTTAGCGATAACATGAATTAATACCTAAATTACACAAACAGTTAGTGCTAACAAGAATTGTTATCTAATTTACAGAAATAGTTAGAGCTATCAAGAATGGTTACCTATCTTACACAAACTGTTAATGATAAGAGGAACTATTTTCTAACTTACACAAACTGTCAGCGATAACTAAAATTATTATCTAAATTACACAAACTGTTAGCGATAAAATGAATTGTTACATAAATTACATAAACTGTTAGCGATAACAAGAATTGTTACCTAAATTAATCAAACAATTGGCGATAACAAGAATTGTTACCTTAATTACAGAAACTGTTAGCGATAACAAGAATTGTTACCTAAATTACACACACAGTTAGCGATAACAAGAATTGTTACCTAAATTAAAGAAAAAGTTAGCGATAACAAGAATTGTTACCTTAATAATAGAAGCAGTTAGCAATAACAGAAATTGTTATCTAAATTACATTAACAGTTAGCGCAAACATGAATTGTAACCTAAATTACACAAACTGTTAAGGATAACAAGAATTTTTACTAGATTACACACACAATAGGCGATAACAAGAATTTTTGCCTAAATTACAGAAACTATTAGCGCTAACAGGAAATGTTACCTAAATTACACAATCTGTTAGCAATAACAAGAGATGTTACCTTAATTACACAAACAATTAGGGATAACAAGAATTGTTACCTAAATTACAAAAACACTTAGCGCTAACAGGTATTGTTATTTAAATTTTACAAACTATAAGCGATAACAAGAATTGTAATCTAAATTACACAAACATTTACACTAACAGGAATTGTTATTTAACTTACACAAACTGTTAGAGCTATCAAGAATAGTTACCTAAAAAGTTACACAAAGAGTTAGTGATAAAATGAATTGTTACCTAAATTACACAAACTGTTAGCAATAACAAAAAATGCTACCAAAATTACACAAACAATTAGCAATAACATGAATTGTTACCTAAATTACAAAAACAGTTAGCGATAAAAGAAATTTTTATCTAAATTACACAAACTATTAGAGATAACAGGAATTATAATCTAAAATACACAAACTGTTAGCAATAACAGAAATTTTTACCTATATTACACAAATTGTTAGCAATAACAAGAACTACTACCTTAATTACACAAACTATTAGCAATAACAATAATTGTTACATAAATTACACATACAGTTAGCGCTAACAAGAACTGTTATCTAACTTACACAAACTGTTAGCGATAACAATAATTAATATCTAAATTACACAAACTTTTAGCGATAACAGGAATTATTACCTTAATTACACAAACTTTTAGCACTAACAAGAATGGTTACCTAACTTACACAAAGAGTTAGCGATAACAATAATTGTTATCTAAATTACACAAACAATTAGGGATTACTGGAATTGTTACCTAAATTACACAAACAATTAGCAATAACAAGAGTTGTTACCTAAATTACTCAAACAATTAGCAATAACAAGAATTTTTACCTAAATTACACAAACAGTTATCGATAACAGGAATTGTTACCTAAATTACACAAAGTGTTAGCGATAACAAGAATTGTTGCCTAAATAACACAAACAATTTTCGCCAACGTGAGTTGTTACCTAAATTACACTAACTGCTAGCGATAATAGTAATTGTTACCTTAATTACACAAACTGTTAGCGCTTATAGAAATTGATATTTAACTTACACAAAATGTTAGCGATATCAATAATTGTTACCTAAATTACAGAAACAATTAGCGATAACAAGAATTGTTACCTAAATTACAATAACAGTTAGCGATAACAAAAATTGTTACCTAAATAACACAAATTGTTAGGGATAACAAGAATTGTTACCTAAATTACACAAACAGTTAGCGATAACAAAATTTGTTACGTAAATTACACAAATAGTTAGCGCTTACAGCAATTGTTATCTCACTTACACAAACCGATAGAGCTAATAATAATTCTTACCTAAATTACACAAACACTTAGCAATAACAAATATTGTTACCTAAATTACTGAAACAGTTAGCGATAACAACAATTGTTAACTAATTTACACAAACTATTAGCGCTAACAAAAATGGTTACCTAAATTACATAAACCATTAGCGATAACAAGAGTTGTTACCTAAGTTACACAAACTATTAGCGATAACAGGAATTATTACCTAGATTACACAAACAGTTAGCGATAAAAAGAATTGTTTACTAAATTACACAAACTATTAGCGATAAGAGGAATTTTTACCTAAATTACACAAACAATTAGCGATAACAAGAATTGTTACCTAAATTACACAAACAGTTACCGATAACAGGAATTGTTACCTAAATTACAAACACTGTTAGCGATAACAATTTTTTTTACCTAAATTACACAAACAGATTGCGCTAACATTAATTGTTACCTTAATTACACAAACTATTAGCAATAACAAGAATTGTTACCTAAATTACACAAACAGTTAGCGATAACAAGAATTGTTACTTAAATTACACAAACTATTAGCATAACAGGAATTGTTACCTAAATTACACAAACTGTTAGCGATAACAAGAATTGTTACCTAAATTACACAAACTGTTAGCGATAACAAGAATTGTTACCTAAATTACACAAACTATTAGCAATAACAGGAATTGTTACCTAAATTACACAAACTGTTATTGATAACAAAAATTCTTACCTAAATTACACAAACAGTTAGCGATAAAGGAAATGTTACCTAAATTACAAAAACTGATAGCGATAACAGGAATTGTTACCTAAATTACACAAACTATTAGCGATAACAGGAATTGTTACCTAAATAACAAAAACAATTAGCGATAACAAGAATTGTTACCTATATTACACAAACAGTTAGCGATAACAAGTTTTGTTACCTAAATTACACAAACTGTTAGCCATAAAAAGAATTGTTACCTAAATTACACAAACAGTTTGCGCTAACATGAATTGTTACCTAAATTACACAAACTATTAGCTATAACAAGAATTGTTACCTAAATTACACAAACATTTAGCGATAACATGAATTGTTACCTAAATTACACAAACAGTTAGCGATAACAGGAATTGTTATCTAAAATTCACAAACTGTTAGCAATAACAAGAATTGTTACCTAAATTACACAAACTATTTGCGATAACTTTACCTAAATTACACGAACTATTAGCGATAACAGGAATTGTTACCTAAATTACAAAAACAATTAGCGATAACAAGAATTGTTACCTATATTACACAAACAGTTAGCGATAACAAGTTTTGTTACCTAAATTACACAAACTGTTAGCCATAACAAGAATTGTTACCTAAATTACACAAACTGTTTGCGATAACATGAATTGTTACCTAAATTGCACAAACTATTAGCGATAACAAGAATTGTTATCTAAATTACACAAACAGTTAGCGATAACA
Organism: Zygnema cylindricum; assembly: GCA_037447655.1. NCBI lineage: Eukaryota > Viridiplantae > Streptophyta > Zygnematophyceae > Zygnematales > Zygnemataceae > Zygnema > Zygnema cylindricum. Next base: position 369,891 of record JBBHKE010000176.1, on the reverse strand, counting down.
TTAATTGTTACTTAAATTACACAAACAGTTAGCGATAACAGGAATTGTCATCTAAAATTCACAAACTGTTAGCAATAACAAGAATTGTTACCTATATTACACAAACTATTTGCAATAACAAAGATTGTTACCTATATTACACAAACTGTTAGCGATAACAAGAATTGTTATCTAAATTACCCAAACTTTTAGCGATAACAAGAGTTGTAATCTAAAATACAGAAATTGTTAGGGATAATGAAATTGTTACCTAAATTACACAAACTGTTAGCGATAATAGGAATTATTACCTAAATTACACATTTTGTTAGCGATAATAAGAATTATAACCTAAATTACACAAACATTTAGCGATAACAAGGATTGTTACCTAAATTACACAAACTCTTAGCAAAAACAAGAATTGTTACCTAAATTACACAAACAATTAGCGATAACAATAATTGTTACCTAAATTACACAAACTATTAGCGATAACAAGAATTATAACCTAAATTACACAAACAATTAGCGATAACAAGAATTGTTACCTATATTACATAAACAGTTTGCGATAACTGGATTTGTTACCTATATTACACAAACTGTTAGCGATAACAAGAATTGTTACCTAAATTACACAAACAGTTAGCGATAACAAGAATTGTTACCTAAATTACACAAACTATTAGCGATAACAGGAATTGTTACCTAAATTACTTAAACTGTTAGCGATAACAATAATTGTTACCTAAATTACAGAAACAGTTAGCAATAAAAGGAATTGTTATCTAATTTACACAAACTTTTAGCGATAACAAGAATTGTAATCTAAATAACACAAATTGTTAGAGAAAACAAGAATTGTTACCTAAATTACACAAACAATTAGGGATAAGAAAAATTGTTACCTAAATTACACAATTTATTAACGATAACAAGAATTGTTACCTAAATTACACAAACAATTAGCGATAACAAGAATTGTTACCTAAATTACACAAACAATTAGCGATAACAAGAATTGTTACCTAAATTACACAAACTATTATAGATAACAAAAATAGTTACCTAAATTACACAAACAATTAACGATAACAAGAATTGATACCTAAATTACACAATTTATTAGCGAAAACAGGAATTGTTACCTTAATTACACAAACAATTAGCGATAACAAAGATTATTACCTAAATTACACAAACTGTTAGCGATAACAAAAATTGTTGCCTAAATTACACAAACAGTTTACGCTAACATGAATTGTTACCTAAATTACACAAACATTTAGCGATAACAAATATAGTTACCTAAATTACACAAACTATTAGCGATAACAGAATTGTTACCTAAATTACAAAAACATTTAATGATAAAAGGAATTGTTATCTAAATTACACAAACTGTTAGCGATAACAAGAATTGTAATATAAATTACAAAAATTGTTAGGGATAACAAGAATTGTTACCTAAATTACACAAATAATTAGCGATAGCAATAATTGTTACCTAAATTACACAAACTATTGGTGATAACAAGAATTGTTACCTAAATTACACAAACAGTTAGCGATAATAGGAATTGTCACCTAAATTATACAAACTGTTAGCGATAATAAGAATTGTTACCTAATTTACACAAACTGTTAGCTCTAATAGGAATTGATATCTAACTTACACAAACTGTTAGCGATAACAAGAAATGTTATCTAAATTACACAAACAATAAGTGATAACAAGAATTGTTACCTAAATTACACAAACTGTTAGCGATAACAGAATTTTTTTCCTAAATTACACAAAGTGTAAGCGATAACAAGAATTCTTACCTAAATTGCACAAACAGTTAGCAATAACAAGAATTGTTATCTAAATTACACAAACTGTTAGCTATAACATGAATTATTACTTTAATTACACAAAGTTTTAGCGCTAACAAGATTTGTTACCTAACTTACACAAAAAGTTAGCGATAAGAGGAATTGTTACTTAAATTACACAAACTCTCAGTGATAAGAACAATTGTTACCCAAACTACACAAACTGTTAGCGCTAATAGGAATTGATATCTAACTTACACAAACAATTAGCGATAACAAGAGTTGTTACCTAAATTACACAAACAATTAGCGATAACAAGAATTGTTACCTAAATTACACAAACAGTTAGCGATAATAGGAATTGTTACCTAAATTACAAAAACAATTAGCGATAAGAATAATTGTTACCTAAATTACACAAACAGTTTGCGCTAACATGAATTGTTACCTAAATTACACAAATTGTTAGCGATAACAAGAATTGTTACCTAAATTACATAAACAATTAACGATAACAAGAATTGTAATCTAAATTACACAAACTCTTAGGGTTAACAAAAATTGTTATCTAAATTACACAAATTTTTATCGATAACAGGAAGAGTTACCTAAATTACACAAATTGTTAGCAATAACAAGAATTGTTACCTAAATTTCACAAACTGTTAGCAATAACAAGAATTGTTACCTATATTACACAAACAGTTAGCGATAACATAATTGTTACCTAAATTACACAAACAGTTAGCGATAACAAGAATTGTTATCTAAATTACAGAAACTGTAAGGGATAACAAAAATTGTTGCCTAAATTACACAAATAGTTAGCGCTAACAGCAATTGTTATCTAACTTACACAAATTATTAGAGCTAACAAGAATGGTAACCTAACTTACAAAAAGAGTTAGTGATAACAGGAATTGTTACCTAAATTACAAAAATAGTTAGCGCTAACAGCAATTGTTATCTAACTTACACAAACTATTAGCGCTAACAAAAATGGTTACCTAACTTACACAAAATTTTAGCCAAACAGGAATTATTACCTATATTACATAAATTTTTTGCGATAACATGAATTATTACCTAAATTACACAAAATATTATCGCTTACAAGAATGGTTACCTAACTTACACAAACTGTTAGCGATAACATGAATTTTTACCAAAATTGCACAAACTGTTAGGGATAACAAAAATTGTTACCTAAATTACAGAAACAATTAGCGATAACAAGAATTGTTACCTAAATTACACAAACATTTAGCGATAATAGGAATTGTTACCCAAATTATACAAACTGTTAGCGATAACAAGAATTGTTACCTAATTTACACAAACTGTTAGCTCTAATATGAATTAATATCTAACTTACAAAAACTGTTAGCGATAACAAGAATTGTTATCTAAATTACACAAACTGTAAGCGATAACAAGAATTGTTTCCTAAATTACACAAACTATTAGCGATAACAGGAATTGTTACCTAAATTACACAAACGTTTAGCGATAACAGGAATTTGTTACCTAAATTACACAAACTATTAGCGATAACAGGATTTGTTACCTAAATTACAAAAACAACTAGCGATAATAAGAATTTTTACCTAAATTACACAAACAATTAGCAATAACAAGTATTGTTACCTAAATTACACAAACAGTTATCGATAACAAGAATTGTTACCTAAATTACACAAAGTGTTAGCGATAACAATAATTGTTGCCTAAATAACACAAACAATTTTCGTCAACGTGAGTTGTTACCTAAATTACACTAACTGTAAGCGATAACAGTAATTGTTACCTTAATTACACAAACTGTTAGCGCTTATAGAAATTGATATTTAACTTACACAAAATGTAAGCGATATCAAGAATTGTTACCTAAATTACAGAAACAATTAGCGATAACAAGAATTGTTACCTAAATTACATAAGCAGTTAGCGATAACAAAAATTGTTACCTAAATAACACAAATTGTTAGGGATAACAAGAATTGTTACCTATATCACACAAACAGTTAGCGATAACAAGAATTGTTACCTAAATTACACAAACAGTTAGCGATAACAAGAATTGTTATCTAAATTACAGAAACTGTTAGGGATAACAAAAATTGTTGCCTAAATTACACAAATAGTTAGCGCTAACAGCAATTGTTATCTAACTTACACAAATTATTAGAGCTAACAAGAATGGTAACCTAACTTACAAAAAGAGTTAGTGATAACATGAATTGTTACCTAAATTACACAATTTGTTAGCGATAACAAAAATTGTTACCTAAATTACACAAATAGTTAGCGCTTACAGCAATTGTTATCTAACTTACACAAACTGATAGAGCTAATAATAATTCTTACCTAAATTACACAAACACTTAGCAATAACAAATATTATTACCTAAATTACTGAAACAGTTGGCGATAACAAGAATTGTTAACTAATTTACACAAACTATTCTCGCTAACAAAAATGGTTAACTACTTACACAAACTTTAAGCGATAACAAGAATTGTTACCTAAATTACACAAGCTATTAGCGAGAACAGGAATTATTTCCTAAATTACATAAACCATTAGCGATAACAAGAATTGTTACCTAAGTTACACAAACAATTAGCGATAACAATAATTGTTACCTAAATTACACAAACTATTAGCGATAACACAAATTGTCACCTTAATTACACAAACTGTTAGCGATAACAAGAATTGTTACCTAAATTACTGAAACTATTGGCGATAACAAGAATTGTTAACTAATTTACACAAACTATTAGCAATAACATGAATTATTACCTAGATTACACAAACTGTTAGCGATAAAAATAATTGTTTACTAAATTACACAAACTATTAGCGATAAGAGGAATTGTTACCTTAATTACACAAACTATTAGCGATAACAAGAATTGTTACCTAAATTACACAAACAGTTAGCGATAACAAGAATTGTTACCTAATTTACACAAACTATTAGCAATAACATGAATTATTACCTAGATTACACAAACTGTTAGCGATAAAAATAATTGTTTACTAAATTACACAAACTATTAGCGATAACAGGAATTCTCACCTAAATTACACAAACTGTTAGCGATAACAAGAATTGTTACCTAAATTACTGAAACAGTTGGCGATAACAAGAATTGTTAACTAATTTACACAAACTATTAGCGCTAACAAAAATGGTTAACTACTTACACAAACTTTAAGCGATAACAACAATTGTTACCTAAATTACACAAGCTGTTAGCGATAACATGAATTATTACCTAAGTTACACAAACAATTAGCAATAACAAGAATTGTTACCTAAATTACAGAAAATCGTTAGCGATAACAATAATTATTACCTAAATTACACAAACAGATTGCGCTAACAGGAATTGTTACGTTCTAAATTACAGAAACTGTTAGGGATAACAAAAATTGTTGCCTAAATTACACAAATAGTTAGCGCTAACAGCAATTGTTATCTAACTTACACAAATTATTAGAGATAACAAGAATGGTAACCTAACTTACAAAAAGAGTTAGTGATAACAGGAATTGTTACCTAAATTACACAATTTGTTAGCGATAACAAAAATTGTTACCTAAATTACACAAATAGTTAGCGCTAACAGCAATTGTTATCTAACTTACACAAACTATTAGCATTAACAAAAATGGTTACCTAACTTACACAAACAATTAGCGATAAAGGAATTGTTACCTAAATTACACAAACTGTTAGCAATAACAGGAATTGTTACCTAAATTACAAAAACAATTAGCGATAACAAAAATTGTTACCTATATTACACAAACTGTTAGCGGTAACAAGTTTTGTTACCTAAATTACACAAACTGTTAGCCATAACAAGAATTGTTACCTAAATTACACAAACAGTTTGCGCTAACATGAATTAATACCTAAATTACACAAACTATGAGCGATAACAAGAATTGTTACCTAAATTACACAAACAATAAGCGATAACATAAATTGTTACCTAAATTACACAAATAGTTAGCGATAACAGGAATTGTCATCTAAATTTCACAAACTGTTAGCGATAACAAGAATTGTTACCTAAATTACACAAACTATTTGCGATAACAGGCATTGTTACCTATATTTCACAAACTGTTAGCGATAACAAGAATTGATACCTTAATTACAAAAAGAGTTAGCAATAACAAAAATTGTTATCTAAATTACCCAAACTTTTAGCGATAACAAGAATTGTAATCTAAATTACAGAAATTGTTAGGGATAATGAAATTGTTACCTAAATTACACAAACAGTTAGCGATAATAGGAATTGTTACCTAAATTACACATTTTGTTAGCGATAACAAGAATTGTAACCTAAATTACACAAACATTTAGCGATAACAAGAATTGTTACCTAAATTACACAAACTCTTAGCAAAAACAAGAATTGTTACCTAAATTACACAAACAATTAGCGATAACAGGAATTGTTACCTAAATTACAGAAACTGTTAGCGATAACAATAATTATTACCTAAATTACACAAACAGATTGCGCTAACATGAATTGTTACCTTAATTACACAAACTATTAGCGATAACAAGAATTGTTACCTAAATTACACAAACAGTTAGCGATAACAAAATTTGTTACGTAAATTACACAAATAGTTAGCACTAACAGCAATTGTTATCTAACTTACACAAACTGATAGAGCTAACAATAATTCTTACCTAAATTACACAAACAGTTAGCAATAACAAATATTGTTACCTAAATTACTGAAACAGTTGGCGATAACAAGAATTGTTAACTAATTTACACAAACTATTAGCGCTAACAAAAATGGTTAACTACTTACACAAACATTAAGCGATAACAAGAATTGTTACCTAAATTACACAAGCTATTAGCGATAACAGGAATTATTTCCTAAATTACATAAACCATTAGCGATAACAAGAATTGTTACCTAAGTTACACAAACAATTAGCGATAACAAGAATTGTTACCTAAATTACACAAACTATTAGCGATAACAGGAATTGTCACCTTAATTACACAAACTGTTAGCGATAACAAGAATTGTTACCTAAATTACTCAAACAATTGGCGATAACAAGAATTGTTAACTAAATTACACAAACTATTAGCGATAACAAAAATTGTTAACTACTTACACAAACTTTAAGCGATAACAACAATTGTTACCTAAATTACACAAGTTGTTAGCGATAACAGGAATTATTACCTAAATTACACAAACAATTAGCGATAACAAGAATTGTTACCTAAATTACACAAACAGTTAGCGATAACAGGAATTGTTACCTAAATTACAGAAAAGTGTTAGCGATAACAATAATTATTACCTAAATTACACAAACAGATTGCGCTAACATGAATTGTTACGTTAATTACACAAACTATTACCGATAACAAGAATTGTTACCTAAATTACACAAACAGTTAGCGATAACAAGAATTGTTACCTAAATTACACAAACTATTAGCGATAACAGGAATTGTCACCTAAATTACACAAACTGTTAGCGTCAACAAGAATTGTTACCTAAATTACACAAACTGTTAGCGATAAAAATAATTGTTACCTAAATTACACAAACTATTAGCGATAACAGGAATTGTTACCTAAATTACACAAACTGTTAGCTATAACAAGAATTCTTACCTAAATTACAGAAACAGTTAGCGATAAAGGAATTGTTACCTAAATTACACAAATTGTTAGCGATAACAAGAATTGTTACCTAAATTACAAAAACAATTAGCGATAACAAAAATTGTTACCTATATTACACAAACTGTTAGCGATAACAAGTTTTTTACCTAAATTACACAAACTGTTAGCCATAACAAGAATTGTTACCTAAATTACACAAACAATTTGCGCTAACATGAATTGTTACCTAAATTACACAAACTATTAGCGATAACAAGAATTGTTACCTAAATTACACAAACAATTAGCGATAACATAAACTGTTACCTAAATTACACAAACAGTTAGCGATAACAGAAATTGTCATCTAAATTTCACAAACTATTAGCGATAACAAGAATTGTTACCTAAATTACACAAACTATTTGCGATAACAGGGATTGTTACCTATATTTCCCAAACTGTTAGCGATAACAGAAATTGTTACCTTAATTACAAAAAAAGTTAGCAATAACACGAATTGTTATCTAAATTACCCAAACTTTTAGCGATAACAAGAATTGTAATCTAAATTACAGAAATTGTTAAGGATAATGAAATTGTTACCTAAATTACACAAACAGTTAGCGATAATAGGAATTGTTACCTAAATTACACATTTTGTTAGCGATAACAAGAATTGTAACCTTACTTACACAAACATTTAGCGATAACAAGAATTGTTACCTAAATTACACAAACTCCTAGCAAAAACAAGAATTGTTACCTAAATTACACAAACAATTAGCGATACCAAGAATTGTTACCTAAATTACACAAACAGTTAGCGATAACAAAATTTGTTACGTAAATTACACAAATAGTTAGCGCTAACAGCAATTGTTATCTAACTTCCACAAACTCATAGAGCAAACAATAATTCTTACTTAAATTACACAAACAGTTAGCAATAACAAATATTGTAACCTAAATTACTGAAACAGTTGGCGATAATAAGAATTGTTAACTAATTTACACAAACTATTAGCGCTAACAAAAATGGTTAACTACTTACACAAACATTAAGCAATAACAAGAATTGTTACCTAAATTACACAAGCTATTAGCGATAACAGGAATTATTTCCTAAATTACATAAACCATTAGCGATAACAATAATTGTTACCTAAGTTACACAAACAATTAGCGATAACAAAAATTGTTACCTAAATTACACAAACTATTAGCGATAACAGGAATTGTCACCTAAATTACACAAACTGTTAGCGATAACAAGAATTGTTACCTAAATTACTGAAACAGTTGGCAATAACAAGAATTGTTAACTAATTTACACAAACTATTAGCGCTAACAAAAATGGTTAACTACTTACACAAACTTTAAGCGATAACAACAATTGTTACCTAAATTACATAAGCTGTTAGCGATAACAAGAATTATTACCTAAATTACACAAACAATTAGCGATAACAAGAATTGTTACCTAAATTACACAAACTGTTAGCGATAACAGGAATTGTTACCTAAATTACAGAAACTGTTAGCGATTACAATAATTATTACCTAAATTACACAAACTATTAGCGATAACAGGAATTGTTACCTAAATTACAAAAACAATTAGCGATAACAAAAATTGTTACCTATATTACAGAAACTGTTAGCGATAACAAGTTTTGTTACCTAAATTACACAAACTGTTAGCCATAACAAGAATTGTAACCTAAATTACACAAACAGTTTGCGCTAACATGAATTGTTACCTAAATTACACAAACTATTAGCGATAACAAGAATTGTTACCTAAATTACACAAACAGTTAGCGATAACATGAATTGTTCCCTAAATTACAGAAACAGTTAGCGATAACAGGAATTGTCATCTAAATTTCACAAACTGTTAGCGATAACAATAATTGTTACCTAAATTACACAAACTATTTGCGATAACAAGGATTGTTACCTATATTTCACAAACTGTTAGCGATAACAGGAATTGTTACCTAAATTACAAAAACAGTTACCAATAACACGAATTGTTATCTAAATTACCCAAACTTTTAGTGATAACAAGAATTCTAATCCAAATTACAGAATTGTTAGGGATAATGAAATTGTCACCTAAATTACACAAATAGTTAGCGATAATAGAAATTGTTACCTAAATTACACATTTTAATAGCGATAACAAGAATTGTAACCTAAATTACACAAACATTTAGCGATAACAAGAATTGTTACCTAAATTACACAAACTCTTAGCAAAAACAAGAATTGTTACTTAAATTACAGAAACAATTAGCGATAACAAGAATCGTTACCTAAATTACACAAACAGTTAGCGATAACAGGAATTGTTACCTAAATTACAGTAACTATTAGCGATAACAATAATTATTACCTAAATTACACAAACTTCTAGCGATAACAAGAATTGTTACCTAAATTACACAAACAGTTTGCGCTAACATGAATTGTTACCTTAATTACACAAACTATTAGCAATAACAAGACTTGTTACCTAAATTACACAAACAGTTAGCAATAACAAGAATTGTTACCTAAATTACGCAAACTATTAGCGATAACAGGAATTTTCACCTAAATTACACAAACCATTAGCGATAACAAGAATTGTTACCTACATTATACAAACTATTTGCGATAACAAGGATTGTTACCTATATTTCACAAACTGTTAGCGATAACAGGAATTGTTACCTAAATTACAAAAACAGTTAGCAATAACACGAATTGTTATCTAAATTACCCAAACTTTTAGCGATAACAAGAATTGTAATCTAAATTACAGAAATTGTTAGGGATAATGAAATTGTCACCTAAATTACACAAATAGTTAGCGATAATAGAAATTGTTACCTAAATTACACATTTTAATAGCGATAACAAGAATTGTAACCTAAATTACACAAACATTTAGCGATAACAAGAATTGTTACCTAAATTACACAAACTCTTAGCAAAAACAAGAATTGTTACCTAAATTACACAAACAATTAGCGATAACAAGTATCGTTACCTAAATTACACAAACAGTTAGCGATAACAGGAATTGTTACCTAAATTACAGTAACTATTAGCGATAACAATAATTATTACCTAAATTACACAAACTTCTAGCGATAACAAGAATTGTTACCTAAATTACACAAACAGTTTGCGCTAACATGAATTGTTACCTTAATTACACAAACTATTAGCAATAACAAGACTTGTTACCTAAATTACACAAACAGTTAGCAATAACAAGAATTGTTACCTAAATTACGCAAACTATTAGCGATAACAGGAATTTTCACCTAAATTACACAAACCATTAGCGATAACAAGAATTGTTACCTACATTATACAAACGTTTAGCGATAATAGGAATTGTTACCTTAATTACACAAACTATTAGCGATAACAGGAATTGTTACCTAAATTACAAAAACAATTAGCGATAACAAGAATTGTTACCTATATTACACAAACTGTTAGCGATAACATGTTTTGTTACCTAAATTACACAAACTGTTAGCCATAACAAGAATTGTTACCTAAATTACACAAACAGTTTGCGCTAACATGAATTGTTACCTAAATTACAAAAACTATTAGCGATAACAAGAACTGTTACCTAAATTACACAAACAGTTAGTGATAACATGAATTGTTACCTAAATTACACAAACAGTTAGCGATAACAGGAATTGTCATCTAAATTTCACAAACTGTTAGCGATAACAAGAATTGTTACCTAAATTACACAAATTATTTGCGAAAACAGGGATTGTTACCTATATTTCACAAACTGTTAGCGATAACAGGAATTGTTACCTAAATTACAAAAACAGTTAGCAATAACACGAATTGTTATCTAAATTACCCAAACTTTTAGCGATAACAAGAATTGTAATCTAAATTACAAAAATTGTTAGGGATAATGAAATTGTTATCTAAATTACCCAAACTTTTAGCGATAACAATAATTGTTACCTAAATTACACAAACTATTAGCGATAACAGTAATTTTTACCTAAATTACACAAACAATTAGCGATAACAAGAATTGTTACCTATATTACATAAACAGTTTGCAATAACTGGAATTGTTACCTAAATTACACAAACTGTTAGCGATAACAAGAATTGTTACCTAAATTACACAAATTGTTAGCGATAACAAGAATTGTTACCTAAATTACACAAACTATTAGCGATAACAGGAATTGTTACCTAAATTACACAAACTGTTAGCGATAACAAGAATTGTTACCTAAATTATTGAAACAGTTAGCGATAAAAGGAATTGTTATCTAAATTACACAAACTATTAGCAATAACAAAAATTGTAATCTAAATAACACAAATTGTTAGAGATAACAATAATTGTTACCTAAATTACAAAAACCATTAGCGATAACAAAAATTGTTACCTAAATTACACAATTTATTTACGATAACAGGAATTGTTACCTAAATTACACAAACAATTAGCGATAACAAGAATTGTTTCCTAAATTACACAAACAGTTAGCGATAACAAGAATTATTACCTAAATTACACAAACTGTTACACCTAACAAGAATTGTTACCTAAATTACACAAACAATTAGCGGTAACAAGAATTGTTACCTAAATTACACAATTTATTAGCGAAAACAAGAATTGTTACCTAAATTACACAAACAATTAGCGATAACAAGAATTGATACCTAAATAACACAAACTATTAGTGATAACATGAATTGTTACCTTAATTACACAAACAATTAGCGATAACAAAGATTGTTACCTAAATTACACAAACTGTTCGCGATAACAAAAATTGTTACCTAAATTACACAAACAGTTTGCGTTAACATGAATTGTTACCTAAATTACAAAAACAGTTAATGATAACAACAATTGTTATCTAAATTACACAAACTGTTAGCGATAACAGGAATTGTAATCTAAATTACAAAATTTGTGAAAAATAACAAGAATTGTTACCTAAATTACACAAACAATTAGCGATAACAATAATTGTTACCTAAATTACACAAACTATTAGCGATAACAAGAATTGTTACCTAAATTACACAAACAGTTAGCGATAACAATTTTTTTTTCCTAAATTACACAAAGTGTAAGCGATAAAAAGAATTCTTACCTAAATTGCACAAACAGTTAGCAATAACAAGAATTGTTATCTAAATTACACAAACTGTTAGCTATAATAGGAATTATTACCTTAATTACACAAACTTTTAGCGCTAACAAGATTTGCAAGAATTGTTCCCTAAATTACACAAACTATTAGCGATAACACGAATTGTTACCTAAATTACACAAACTGTTAGCGATAACAAGAATTCTTACGTATATTGCAGAAACAGTTAGCGATTAAGGAATTGTTACCTAAATTACACAAATTGTTAGTAATAACAGGAATTGTTACCTAAATTACACAAACGTTTAGCGATAACAGGAATTGTGATCTAAATTAAACAAACTATTAACGATAACAGGAATTATAAAAACAATTAGCGATAACAAGATTCCTTACCTATATTACGCAAACTGTTAGTGATAACAAGAATTTTTACCTAAATTACACAAAGTGTTAGTGATAACAAGAATTGTTACCTAAATTACACAAACAGTTTTTGCTAACATGAATTGTTACCTAAATTACACAAACTATTAGCGATAACAACAATTGTTACCTAAATTACACAAACAGTTAACGATAACATGAATTGTTACCTAAATTACACAATTTATTAGCGATAACAGGAATTGTTACCTAAATTACACAAACAATTAGCGATAACAAGAATTGTTACCTAAATTACATAAACAGTTAGCGATAACAGGAATTGTTACCTAAATTACACAAATTGTTAGCGATAACAAGATTTGTTACCTAAATTACACCAACTGTTAGCGATAACAGGAATTGTTACCTAAATTATAGAAATAGTAAATGATAACAGGTATTGTAATCTAAATTACACAAACTGTTAAGGATAACAATAATTGCTACCTAAATGACACAAACTGTTAGCAATAAGAGGAATTGATACCTAAATTACACAAATTGTTAGCGATAACAAAAATTGTTATCTAAATTACACAAACTTTTAGGGATTATAGGATTTTTTACCTAAATTACACAAATAGTTAGCGATAACAAGAATTGTTATCTAAATTACACAAACTCTTAGAGATAACAAGAAATGTTACCTAAATGACACAAACAATTAGCGATAATAGAAATTGCTACCCAAATTACACAAACTTTTAAAGATAAAAGGAATTGTCACCAAAATTAAAGAAACAGTTAGCGATAACAGGAATTGTTATTTAAATTACACAAACTATTAGCGATTACATGAATTGTAATCTAAATTACACAAACTATTAGCGATAACAAGAATTGTTACCTAAAATACAGAAATAGTTAGCGCTAATAGCAATTGTTATCTAACTTACACAAACAGTTAGAGCTAACAAGAATGGTAACCTAACTTACACAAACAGTTAGCAATAACAAATATTGTTACCAAAATTACTGAAACAGTTGGCGATTTACTTACACAAACTATTAGCGCTAACATAAATGGTTACATAACTTACACAAACTTTTAGCGATAACATGAATTGTTACCTAAATTACACAAACTGTTAGCGCTAACAAAAATGGTTACCTCATTTAAACAAACAGTTGCCGATAACAAGAATTGTTACCTAAATTGCACAAACTGTTAGCGATATCAAGAATTGTTACCTAAACTACAAAAAAAATTAGCGATAACATGAATTGTTACCTAAATTACAGAAACTGTTAGCGATTATAGGAATTGACATCTAACTAACACAAACTAATAGCGATTACAAGAATTGTTATCTAAATTACACAAATAGTAAGCGATAACACGGCTTGTTATCTAATATCACAAACAATTAGCGATAACAAGAATTGTTACATAAATTACACAAACAATTAGCGATAACAGGAATTTGATATCTAAATTACAGAAAGAGTTAGCGATAACAGGAATTGTTACCTAAATTACACAAAATGTTAGCGATAACAAGAATTGATACCTAAATTACACAAAGAATTAGTGATAACAAGAATTGTAACCTAAATTTCACAATCAGTTAGCGATAACATGAATTATTATCTAAATTACACAAACTGATAGCGATAACAATAATTGTTACCTTAATTACACAAACTGTTAGCGCTAATAGGAATTGTTACCTAACTTACACAAACTCTTTGCGCTAACAAGAATTGTTACCTAAATTACACAAACAATTAGCGATAACAAGAATTGTTACCTAAATTATAGAAACATTTTGCGCTAACATGAATTTTACCTAAATTACACAAACTGTCAGCTATAACAAGAATTGTTACCTAACTTACACAAACTATTAGCGCTAATAGGAATTGATATCTAACTTACATAAATTGTTAGCAATAACAATAATTGTTATCTAAATTACAAAAACTGTAAGCGATAACGAGAATTGTTATCTAAATTACACAAACTGTTAGTGATAAAAGGAATTGTAATCTATATTAGACAAACTGTTAGGGATAACAAGAATTGTAACCTAAATTACACAAACTTTTATCGATAACAGGAATTGTTACCTAAATTACACAAACTGTTAGCGATAACAATAATTGTTACCTAAATTACACAAACAGTTAGCGATAACAATAATTGTTACCTAAATTGCACAAATAGTTAGCGATAACAAGAACGATTACCTATATTACACAAACAGTAAGCGATAAGAGGAAAAGTTACCTAAATTACACAAATTGTTAGCGATAACAAGAATATTACCGAACTTACACAAACTATTAGCGCTAATAAAAATTGATATTTAACTTACACAAATTGTTAGCGATAACTAGAATTGTTATCTAAATTACACAAACTGTTAGCGATAACAAGAATTATTTTCTAAATTACACAAACTGTTAGCGATAAAAGGAATTGTAATCTATATTTGACAAACTGTTACCGATAACAAGAAGTGTTACCTAAATTACACAAAATTTTATCGATAACAAGAATTGTTACCTAAATTACACAAACTCTTAGTGATAACAAGAATTGTTACCTAAATTACACAAACTGTTAGCGATAACACGAATTGTTACCCAAATTACACAAAGTGTTAGCTATAACAATAATTGTTACCTAAATTACACAAATTGTAGGCGATAACAAGAATTGTTACCTAAATTACACAAACAATTAGCGATAACAAGAACGGTTACCTAACTTACAAAAACAGTAAGCGATAACATAAATTTTTACCTAAATTACACAAACTGTTAGCGATAACAAGAATTGTTACCTAAATTACATAAATAGTTAGCGATAACAAAAATTGTTATCTAACTTACACAAAATGTTAGGGTTAACAAGAATTGTTACCTAAATAACACAAACTGTTAGCATTAATAGGAATTGATATCTAACTTACACAAATTGTTAGGGATAACAAAAATTGTTATCTAAATTACACAAACAATTAGCGATAACAGAAATTGTTACCTAAATTACACAAACAATTAGCGATAACAAAAGTTGTTACTTAAATTACACAAACAATTAGCGATAATAAGAATTGTTACCTAAATTACACAAACAATTTGTGCTAACATGAATTGTTACCTAAATTACACAAACTGTTAGTGATAACATAAATTGTTACCTAAATTCCATAAACTGTTAACGATAACAAAAATTGTAAGTTAAATAACACAAAATGTTAGGGTTAACCAATATTGTTACCTTAATTACACAATTTATTATCGATAACAGAAATAGTTACCTAAATTACACAAATTGTTAGCAATAACAAGAATTGTTACCTAAATTACACAAACTGTTAGCAATAACCAGAATTGTTACTTATATTACACAAACAGTTAGCGATAACTAGAATTGTTACCTAAATTACACAAACAGTTAGCAATAACAAGAATTATTATCTAAATTACACAAACTATTAGCGATAACAAGAATTGTTACCTAAATTACACAAATAGTAAGCGCTAACAGCAATTGTTATCTAACTGACACAAATTATTAGAGCTATCAAAAATGGTAACCTAACTTACACAAAGAGTTAGTGATAACAGGAATTTTTACCTAAATTACACAAAGTGTTAGCAATAACAGAAATTGTTCCTAAATTACACAAATAGTTAGCGCTAATAGCAATTATTATCTAACTTACACAAACTATTAGCGGTAACAAAAATAGTTACCTATCTTACACAAACTTTTAGCGATAAGAGGAATTAATACCTAAATTACACAAACTGTTAGTGATAACATGAATTAATACGTAAATTACACAAACTATTAGCGCTAACAAGAATGGTTACCTAACTTACACAAACTGTTAGCGATAACATGAATTTTTACCAAAATTGCACAAACTATTAGCGATAACAAAAATTGTTACCTAAATTACAGAAACAATTAGCGATAACAAGAATTGTTACCTAAATTACACAAACACTTAGCGATAACAGGAATTGTTACCTAAATTATACAAACTGTTAGCAATAACAATAATTGTTACCTAATTTACACAAACTGTTACCTCTAATATGAATTAATATCTAACTTACAAAAACTGTTAGCGATAACAAGAATTGTTATCTAAATTACACAAAGAGTAAACGATAACAAGAATTGTTTCCTAAATTACACAAACTGTTAACTATAACAGAATTTTTTTCCTAAATTACAAAAACTGTTAGTGATAACAAGAATTCTCACCTACATTGCACAAATAGTTAGCAATAACAAGAATTGTTAACTAAATTACACAAACTGTTAGCTCTAACAACAATGGTTACCTAACTTACACAAACAGTTAGCGAAAACAAGAATTTTTTCCTTAATTACACAAACTGTTAGCGAAAACAAGAATTGTTACCTAGTTACACAAACACTTAACGATAACAAGAATTGTTACCTAAATTACACAAACAGTTAGCGATAAGATGAATTGTTATCTAAATTACACAAACTGTCAATGATAACAAAAATTGTTACCTACCTTACACAAACAGTTAGCGCTAATAGGAATTAATATCTAACTTACATAAATTGTTAGCGATAACACCAATTGTTATCTAAATTACACAAAGAGTTAGCGATAAAAGGAATTGTTACCAAAATTACACAAACAATTAGCGATAACAAGAGTTGTTACCTTAATAACACAAACAATTAGCGACAACAAGAATTGTTACCTAAATTACACAATCAGTTAGCGATAACAAGAATTGTTACCTAAATTACACAAACAATTAGCCATAACAATAATTGTTACATAATTTACACAAACAGTTTGCGCTAACATGAATTGTTACCTAAATTTCACAAATTGTTAGCGATAACAGGAATTGTTACCTAAATTATAGAAACAGTAAGCGATAAGAAGAATTGTTATCTAAATTACACAAACTGTTAGCGATAACAGGAATTGTAATCTAAATTACACAAACTATTAGGGATAAGAAGAATTGTTACCTAAATAACACAAACTTTTATCGATAACAAGAATTGTTACCTAAATTTCACAAACTGTTAGCGAAAACAAGAATTGTTCACTAAATTACAAAAATTGTTAACAATAACAAGAATTGTTACGTATATTACACAAACAGTTAGCGATAACAAGAATTGTTACCTAAATTACACAAATAGTTGTTGATTTCGCAAAGCTTTAAGTCTCAGTATATTAGTGTAACGGCAGAAAGGTAGTAATTTGTAGCGTAAGGTTAATAAGGATATGCATCATCACTTGAGTCAGTACAGGACAACGCAGCTGCTATGCAGACAGAGCAGCGCAGCAGCTATGCTCACAGAGCAGTGTAGCAGCGCAGCTGCTATGCAGACAGAGCAGCGCAGCAGCGAAACTGCGACACAGACAGAACAAACACAACTGCGGTTACTTTGGATATGATCCGTACAGACAACGCAGTTGCTGCTTTCTTGGATATGATTCAGTGCAAGACACCGTAGCCGCGGGTGATGTGAATGTGATCCAATACGGGACAATGCAGCTGCGATTGATATGAATTAAGTCAACGGACGAGATTCATAAGAGTATCACAAGTGACTTAGCCGACAAGTATTTGTACAATCACTTAATATTGATTCTGAGTAATATTGACTGTACGATGATAGATTGGGTTGGCACGATTAGGAACACGCAGATCTCAGTAGGTGGGTTGATTTTAAACATACCTCTCAGGTACACTTGAATCGGCGATTGAACACCGAAAGTATAAGACGTAGGACTTAGAGCTTTTTATGTATCCAGACTTCGAAGAAGTAAAACTACAAACATTCTTTGGGAAACTTCTTAGTATTATATCTTGAGTGTTGTTTGGTCAATTGTGCTAAAACTTTGGGATTATCAGTGTTTAAGCTACTCTATATTCTGATAAAGTTTTGTGAGGTTTGGATGCTTTTGCAATAATTGGTGAGCACTTGAAAACAGCTGTTTGGTAGGATTCTTGATAGCTTCTGAGAATGTATAATGTCCACTTCTACTACTACTACTGCTCCTCCACCTGCACCGGTGGTCGTAGAACAACAGGTTATGGGCCTGTCTTTAAGAATTTCTATCTTCTTTGGGGATAAGTATGTTTACTGGGCGGATATCGTGGAGACACATTATGAGAATGTCAATCTTTTGGATATATTGGATGGTTCTTTGGATGAATCTGATCCGTCATGGCCTAAGAAAAATACGCAAGCTCGTTCTATTCTGAAATTTTGTATATCTATGGACTTAGCTATGTCTCGCATAAAAATGAAAAAAACAATTAATATCTAAAAATCCCTTAAAAGTGATTATGAAAAGGCTAATGTCTAGGAAAAGCTTGTATTGGCTGGAAAAATTTGGGACTATAAGTACACTGGCGGTACAATGGCTGAATATTCTAACAAATTTTGTATCCTTGTAGATGCACATGCTTGTGCAGGTGGGGTGTTTCCTCCGTTTTACAGGCAGCTTTGCTCATGAGGGGTCTCCGTCGTAGTATGAAAGGAGCATCTGACATGCTCAAACAAAAAGATGACATGCTAAAAGAAAAACATAAAGCTAGCTGGACTTTACAGTTAGCCATCAATATTTTAATAGAGGAGGAAGCTACATCCAATATTCTCAATGTTGAGCAAGTAGAGGCTTTTAATTCAGACTTTGGGAAGAAAGGTCAGTTTAATCAGCAACGTATTCAGTTTACCAGTTTAGACAGTTTAATCAGGGTGGAAATAGACAATCCAACAATGCATGTTGTTATTGCACTGAGAGAGGTCATGGATACAAATTCTGTCCTAAACTTAAACAAGCTAACGATACAGGTTTATACAGGCCGGGATGGCAACAAAGTCTGTTTTACAAAAGCTTCACAGGGCCTACACCTCGTGGAAATGCACTTTTTTCAGCTTCTTCATCACTCTAGGACGAGACTCTGAGATTTTCAGAGGAAGACGACACAGATCTATTCGCTATGGCGGCAGCAATGGAGGGCGCAAAGGACCCTGGATAGATAATGGATACAGGAGCGTCAGCCCACATGTGGTGGAACAAGGCCATCTTTAAAAATATGAAAGCAACGTCGGAGAAAAATATTTATTATGCTTGTGGAATGAGTGTTCAGACTCGTGCTATGGGTGATGTGTCCTTGCTAGTTGATGTAGAAGGAAAAGCAATTGAAAAAACCTTTCACAATGTCTTATTTGTGCCTGACTTTAAGAAAAATTTGTTTTCTACGTCGTTGGTAGAGACTAAAGGCTTTGAGGTTAATTTGAAGAATGGTTGGCAGGTTGCTAGCAAAAATGGCAAGGTTGCGGTTACATGTACTAGAGATAGTAGCAAGATGTATCTCATGGATATGGCTATTACCAAGGAGAATGATGTTCTGTACTCCGGTGTTGTGTTTTGCACTCAGATGAGTTGTGGCATAAAAGATTAGGCCATGTCAGCTATGATAATTTGAGGAAAATGGTCCTTGCTGGAAAAATAGAAGGTGTATCAATCAGAGATGAGCCGGTCAAAATTTGAGATGGTTGCGCTTTAGGCAAAATCCACCGATTGCCATTTCCTAAAGAGTCTGAGCATCGGTCAACGAGACTTTTACAACAAATCCATTCGGATGTTTTTGGTCCTGCGAAGGTTCCATCTGCCCGGGGGATGAAATATATGGTCACCTTCACAGATGATTTCTCCAAGTTTACAAAAGTTTTCTTCATGAAGGAGAAGAGTGAAGTGTTTGGTCACTTCAAACACTTTAAAGCATGGGTTGAAAAACTTCATAATTCACCTATTTTGCAGCTCAGATCGGACAATGGTGGTGAATATACGTCGAAAAGAATTTGAAACCTTTTACTCGAGGAAGGTATTAGTCATCTATTGACTATCCCATATTCACCGAAACAAAATGGGGTGTCGGAAAGACTAAATAGAACTCTCACGGAGAGCTCTAGGTCGATGCTTGCAGATAAAAATGTGGATATGAAATTCTGGGCTGAGGCTCTAAATTGTGCAGTTTATATTAAGAATAGGATAGGATCCAGATCGGTAGAAACTAGTCCTTACGAGATCTGGACAGGTAACAAACCAGATGTTAGCCATGTCAAAGTCTTTGGTAGTCAATGCTTTATCTTGGATACATCTACTACTAGATGGAAAATGGAACCGAAGTGATTACCAGGTATTTTGTTAGGATATGATGATCACTCTAAAGGTTACAAAGTCTTTGTATTTGAGAGGCAGAAAATAGTTGTAGCAAGGAATATCATTGTCAAAGATGAACTAGACTCGATAGATTTATTTCAAATGACAGAGCAACAAAAGCAGCAAAAAGAACAAGAGTATGTCATCTTAGATTGCATGCAAGAAATTGTCCCCAGGTGCAACATTCTCCAGTAATGTCTCCAAAGTCCGACTCTCTCCGAATTCCTCATCCAGTTCAGTTCCAACCAAACCACCAGCAGTGAATACACACGGATAGCAACCAGCGCAATCATCGCAATCAGCGCAATGCGCGGCATCTGACAATCCCAACCTCACAACTTCCGGGGGGAAAAAGATCTAGCAGCCGCCTGTAAGCAAGCTCTCACTTTGCCTACTCGACAGCCTCAGGGGAGCCCTTGACCATCTAAGAGGCCTTCTAACCACCAAAGCAGAATCACTAAATCAAGGCAGGAAAAGACAAACTGAAGTCGATCATGGAGGCCCAAACATGGGAGCTTGTGGAACTTCCTCCAGACCGAAAGGCGATCGGCAACAAATGGGTATTCAAGGTGAAGTTAAATCTCGATAACACCATTGAACGATATAAGGCCAGACTTGTGGCAAAGGGTTATAATCAAAAGGAAGGAATTGATTTTGAAGAAACATTTTCTCCGGTTGTAAGATTTGCGACAGTTAGGATTTTGTTGTCCCTAACTGCTATAAAAGATATGGAAATTCATCAGATGGATGTAAAGACGGCCTTTTTGCATGGAGAACTAGAAGAGACCATTTACATGCAGCAACCTGAAATGTATGCAGAACCAGGAAAAAAACACTTAGTATGCAAGTTGCTAAAATATTTGTACGGCCTAAAACAGGCCCCTAGGCAATGGAATCTGAAGCTTGATGAATTCTTGACCAGTCTAGGATTTCAAATGATAAGTTATGATCACTCTGTCTACGTTCTAAAGGGTGAAAATGGGATAGTATATATAGCGGTGTATGTAGATGATTTACTATTAATTAGCAAATCAATGGCAAAAATGAAAAAAATCAAAACATCTCTAAACTCACGGTTCCAGATGAAAGACCTAGGTGAGGCAAAGTATATTCTGGGAATCCAGGTAGGGAGGGACTGAAATAAAAAAGTAATAAAATTAACTCAAAAAGAGGCTATTGGAAACATGTTAGATGAGTATGGAATGCGGGGGGCAAAAGGATGTCTAACTCCAATGGAGTTTCGGCAGAAGTTAGAGTGAGAAGAGACAGTACCAAGTGTTATTGTTACCGAGTATTTAGAGTCAGGGGAGAATGATCTTATGACACTAATACCTTATAGACAAATAGTGGGAAGCTTAATATATTTCATGAACTGTACCCGCCCTGACATTGCTGCAGTAGTTGGGATACTGAGCAGAAGTTTAGAGAATCCGAGAAAATCTGATTTTGATGCAGCAAGAAGAGTCTTAAGGATATTTAGTAGGAACAAAAGACCTCAAACTCACGCTAGGCGGAGGAGAAGTGAAGCTGCAAACGTGGAGTGATGCAAGCTATGGCGACATGCCAAGCTGGAAATCCACCACGGGATTTGTTTTGCATATTGGGAACAGAACGTGCTGCTGGAGCAGCAAACTTCAAAAGGTTACAGCGCAGTTAACAATGGAGTCAAAATATATGGCAGCAAGCTCGGCCCTCAAAGAACTCTTATGGGTAAAATCCATGTTGTAAGAACTAGGATACATGCAGGTTGGGCCACAAGTGATCTGGTGTGATAACCAGGCTGCCATTGCCATTGCCTCTAACCCAAGTCACCACTTCAAGAGTAAGCACATGGATGTACGATTAAATTTGTAAGAGAAAAAGTGTTCTCTAAGGTGATCAAATTATGCTATTAGCTAGATGCAAGAATGGTTGCTGATATGCTTACTAAAGCTCTTCTTGCTCCCTAGTTGAACTATTGTACGAATGCAGTAGGATTGGGTGAATAGGTGAATAGCTCCACTGGGATACTGCCATGCTACGATAGCCCAAAATTAGGATGTAGTGGACCCAGGTGATTAGTTGGTTTGCTGCACTGCTATGTTACCATGTTGCGCAGCTATGGCTGCGCTGCTATGTTGCGCTGCTATGGCTGTGCTGCTATGCTGCCATGATGCACTAAGTGCCACATCGCAGCCGCGCTGATACACTGAGTCTAAAGCTTTAGGGGAGTGTTGATTTCGGAATGCTTTAAGTCTCAGTATATTAGTGTAACGGTAGAAAGGTAGTAATTTGTAGTGTAAGTTTCAAAAGGATATGCGTCATCACTTGAGTCCAGTACAAGACAACGGTGCAGCTATGCAGACAGAGCAGCGCAGCTGCTATGCTGACAGAGCAGCGCAGCAGCGCAGTTGCTATGCACACAAAGCAGCGCAGCTGCGAAACTGCAACACAGAAAGGAAAAACGCAGCTGCGGTTACTTTGGATATGATCTGTACAGACAACGCAGCTGCTGCTATCTTAGATATGATTTGATGCGCGACACCGTAGCCGCGGGTGATGTGAATGTGATCCAATACGGGACAACGCAGTTGCAATTGATATGAATCAAGTCAACGGACGAGATTCATAAGAGTATCAGAAGTGACTTAGCCGACAAGTATTTCTACAATCACTTAATATAGGTTCTGAGTAATATTGATTGTACGAAGATAGATTATGTTGGCAGGATTAGGAACACGTAGATCTCAATAGGTGGGTTGATTTTGGACGTACCTTTCAGGTACACTTGTATCGGCGATTGAACACTGAAAGTATAAGACTTAGGACTTAGAGCTTTTTATGTATCCAGACTTCCAAGTAGTAAAATTGCAGACAGTTTTTGGGCAACTTCTAAGTATTACATCATTAGTGTTGTCAGGTCAATTTTGCTGAAACTTTAAGAGTTGTCAGTGTTTATGCTACTCTATATTCTGATATAGTTTTGTGAGGTTTGGATCCTTTGCAAGAATTGGTGAGCACTTGAAAACAGCTGTTTGGTAAGATTCTTGATAGCTTCTGAGAGTGTATCATGTCTACTTCTACTACTATTGCTGCTCCTCCACCTGCACCGGTGGTCGTAGAACAACAACAGTTAGCGATAACAAGAATTGTTACCTATATTACACAAACTGTTAGTGATATCAATAATTGTTACCTAAATTACAGAAACAGTTGCCGATAACAAGAAATGTTATCTAACTTACACAAACTATTAGCGCTAACAAATATGGTTACCTAACTTACACAAACTTTTAGTGATAACAGGAATTACTAACAAAATTACACAAATTGTTAGCTCTAACAAGAATACCTAAATTACAAAAACAGTTAGCCCTAACAGGAATTGTCACCTTAATTACACAAATTCTTAGCGCTCACAAGAACTGTTTCCTAACTTACACAAACTGTTACCAATAACAGGATTTAATATCTAAATTACACAAAGAGTTAGCGATAACAGGAATTGTGACCTAAATTACACAAACTGTTAGCGATAACAAGAATTGTTGCCTAAATTACAGAAACAGTTAGCGATAACAGAAATTGTTGCCTAAATTACACAAACTGTTAGCGATAACAGGAATTGTTACTTTAATTACACAAATGTTTAGTGATAATAGGACTTGTTACCTTAATTACACAAACTATTAGCGATAACAGGAATTGTTACCTAAATTACACAAACAATTAGCGATAACAGGAATTGTTACCTAAATTACACAAACTGTTAGCGATAATAAGAATTGTTACCTAAATTTCACAAACTATTAGCGATAACAAGAATTGTTATCTAAATTACACAAACTGTTAGCGATAACAAGAATTGTAATCTAAATTACACAAACTGTTAGGGATAACAAGAATTATTACCTAAATTACACAAACTGTTAGCAATAACAGGAATTGTAACCAAAATTACACAAACTATTAGAGATAACAAGAATTGTAACCTAAATTACACAAACAGTTAGCGATAACAAGATTTGTTACCTAAATAACAAAAATAGTCAGCGATAACAGGAATTATTATCTAAATTACACAAATATATAGCGATAACAACTATTCTAATCTAAATTACACAAATTGTTAGGGATAACAAGAATTGTTAGCTAAATTACAGAAAAAGTTAGTGATAACAAGAATTGTTACCTAAATTACACAAACTATTAGCGATATCAGGAATTGTTACCTAAATTACACAAACTGTTAGCGATAACACGAATTGTAACCTAAATTACAGAAACAGTTAGCGATAACAAGAATTGTTACCTAAATACACAAACAGTTAGCGATAACAAGAATTGTTACCTAAATTACACAAACTATTAGGAATAACAAAAATTGTTACCTAAATTACACAAACTGTTAGCGATAATAGTAATTGTTACGTGAATTACACAAACAGTTAGCGATAACAAGAATTGTTACCTAAATTACAAAAACTATTAAGGATAACAATAATTATTACCTAAATTACACAAAATGTTAGCAATAATAGGAATTGATACCTAAATTACACAAATAGTTAACGCTTACAACAATTGTTATCTAACTTACACAAACTGCTAGAGCTAACAAAAATTGTTACCTAAATTACACAAACAGTTAGCAATAACAACTATTATTACCTAATTTACTCAAATAGTTAGCGATAACAAGAATTGTTACCTAACTTACACAAACTATTAGTGCTAACAAAAATGGTTACCTAACCTACACAACCTTTTAGCGATAACAGGAATTGTTACCTAAATTACACAAACAATTATCGATAACAAGAATTGTAACCTAAGTTACACAAATTATTAGCGATAACAGGAATTGTTACCTAGATTACACAAACAGTTAGCGATAAAAATAATTGTTACCTAAATTACACAAACTATTAGTAATAACAAGAATTGTTATCTAAATTTTACAAACAGTTAGCGATAACAATGATTGTTACCTAACTTACACAAACTGTTAGTGCTATCAAGTATTCTTACCTAAATTACACAAGCAATTAGCGATAACAACAATTAATTTCTTAATTACACAAACTGTTAGCGCTAAAAAAAATGGTTACCTAACTTACACTAACTATTAGCGATAACAAGAATTGTTTGTTTAATTACCCAAACAGTTAGCGCTAACAAGAATTAATACCTAAATTACACAATCAGTTAGCGATATCGAGAGTTGTTACCTAAATTACACAAACAATTAGCGATATCAATAATTATTACCTAAATTACAGAATCAGTTAGCGATAACAGAAATTGTTATCTAAATTACACAAACTGTTTACAATAACATGAATTCTTACCTAAATTACACAAATTGTTAGCGATAACAAGAATTGTTACCTAAATTACACAAACAATTAGAGATAACAAGAATTGTTACCTAAATTACATAAACTGTTAGCGATAACAAGAATTGTTACCTAACTTACACAAACTGTTAGGGATAACAAGAATTGTTATCTAAATTACACAAACATGAAGCGATAACACGCGTTGTTACCTAAATTACACAAACAATTAGCAATAACAAGAATTGTTACCTAAATTACACAAACAATTAGCGCTAAAAACAATTGTTACCTAAATTACAAAAACAATTAGCCTTAACAAGAATTCTAACCTAAATTACACAAATTCTTAGCGCAAACAAAAACCGTTTCCTAACTTACACAAACTGTTAGCAATAACATGAATTGATATCTAAATTCCACAAACAGTTAGCGATAACAAGAATTGTTACCTAAATTACACAAACTGTTAGCGATAACAATAATTGTTACCTAAATTACACAAACAATTAGCGATAACAAAAATTATTACCTAAACTACACAAACAGTTAGCGATAACAGAAATTATTATATAAATTACACAAACTGTTAGCGATAACAATAATTGTTTTCTAAATTACACAAACAGTTAGCGCTAACAGGAATTGTTACCTAAATTACACAAACTATTTGCGCTAACATAAATTGTTACCTAACTTACACAAACAGTTAGCGATAACAGGAATTGTTATCTAAATTACACAAAGTGTTAGCAATAACAGGAATTATTATCTAATTTACACAAACAGTTAGCGATAACAAGACTTGTTACCTAAATTACAGAAAAAGTTAGTGATAACAATAATTGTTATCTAATTTATTAAAACAATTAGCGATAACAATAATTGTTACCTAAATTACACAAACAATTAGCGATAACAAGAATTGTAACCTAAATTACACAAATTGTTATCGATAATAGGAATTGTTATCTAACTTACAGAAACTGTTAACGATAACAGGAATATTTACCTAACTTACAGAAAATGTTAGTGCTAACAATAATATTTACCTAAATTACAGAAGCAGTTTCTGATAACAGGAATCTTCACCTAACTTATACAAACGGTTAGCGATAACAATAATTGTTTCCTAAATTACACAAACAGTTAGCGCTAACAAAAATTAATACCTAAATTACACAAACAGTTAGCGATAAAAAGAATTGTTATCTAAATTACACAAACTGTTTATGATAACATGAATTGTTACCTAAATTACACAAACTGTTAGCAATAACAAGAATTGTTACCTAAATTACACAAACAATTAACGATAAAAAGAATTGTTACCTAAATTACAAAAACTATTAGCACTAACAGGAATTGTTACCTAAATTACACAAACTGTTAGCGATAATAAGCATTGTTACCTAAATTACACAAACTGTTAGCGATATCAAGAATTGTTACCTAAATTATGGAAACATTTAGCGCTAACAGTAATTACACAAACTGAAAGCGAATTACAGAAATTATATTCTAAATTACACAAACATTTAGCAATAACAGGATTTTTTATCTAACTTACACAAATTGTTAGAGCTAACAAGAATGGTTACCTAACTTACACAAACAATTAGCGATAACAGCAATAGTTACCCAAATTACACAAATTGTTAGCGATAACAATAATTGTTACCTAAATTAGACAAACTATTAGCTATAACAGGAATTGTTACCTAAATTACATAAACATTTAGCAATAATAGGAATTGTTTCCTTAATTATACAAACTATTAGCGATAACAGGAATTGTTACCTAAATTACACAAACATTAACGATAATAGGAATTGTTACTTTAATTACACAAAGTATTAGCGATAACAAGAATTGTTACCTAAATTACACAAACTGTTAGCGATAACAGGAATTGTTATCTAATTTACACAAACAGTTAGCGATAACAAGACTTGTTACCTAAATTACACAAACCATTAGCGATGACATGAATTGTTACCTAAATTACACAAACTGTTAGCGATTAAAGGAATTGTAACCTAAATTATAAAAACAGTTAGCGATAACAAAAATTGTTATCTAAATTACACAAACTGTTAGCGATAACAAGAATTGTAATCTAAATTACACCAACAGTTAGCGATAACAAGAATTGTTACCTAAATTACACACACTATTAGGGATAACAAGAATTGTTACCTAAATTACACAAACATTTAGCGATAACAGGAATTGTTACCTAAATTACAGAAACAGTTAGCAAATGCAGGAATTGTAATCTTAATTACACAAACTGGTAGGGATAACAATTATTGTTACCTAAATAACACAAACTGTTAGCAATAATAGGAATTGATACCTGAATTACACAAATGGTTAGGGATAACGAGAATTGTTATCTAAATTACACAAACTTTTAGCGATTACAGGATTATTACCTTAATTACACAAACTGTTAACGATAACAACAATTGTTACCTAAATTACACAAACAGTTAGCGATAAGAAGAGTTGTTATCTAAATTACACAAACACTTAGCGATAACAAGAATTGTTATCTTACTTACACAAACTATTAGCGCTAGCAAAAATGGCTTCCTAACATACAGAAACTTTTAGGGAAAACAGGAATTTTTACCTAAATTACACAAACAATTAACGATAACAAGAATTGTTACCTAAATTAAACAATCAATTAGTGATTACAGGAATTGTTACCTAAATTACACAAACTGTTAGCGATAACAATAATTGTTACCTAAATTACACAAACAGTTTGCGCTAATATGAATTGTTACCTAAATTACATAAACTATTAGCGATAATTAGAATAATTACCTAAATTATAGAAACTTTTAGCGATAACACGATTTGTTACCTAAATTAGACAAACAATTAGCGATAATAAAAATTGTTACCTAAATTACACAAAAAGTTAGCGATAACAAGAATTGTTACCTAAATTACACAAATAGTTAGCGATAACAAGAATTGTCAGCTAAATTACACAAA
Source organism: Zygnema cylindricum (assembly GCA_037447655.1). NCBI lineage: Eukaryota > Viridiplantae > Streptophyta > Zygnematophyceae > Zygnematales > Zygnemataceae > Zygnema > Zygnema cylindricum. The sequence continues at coordinate 340,289 of JBBHKE010000176.1, read as the reverse complement.
TAGTTAGCAATAATAGGAATTGTTACCTAAATTACACAAACTGTTAGCGATAACAATAATTGTTACATAAATTACACAAAGTCTTAGCAATAACAAGAATTGTTACCTAAATTACACAAATAGTTAGCGCTAACTGTAGAAACTAATGGTTTTATTAGTATTTTCTAGGTCTGAAAAGAAATATAGAAGTCGAGGCAGTCTATCTCTAACTTCTCTCTCCAACTCTCAAACTTGTCGCAGTCATTGAGAAATTGGAGAGGAAGCTAGATAATTGTTATCTAATTTATTAAAACAATTAGCGATAACAATAATTGTTACCTAAATTACACAAACAATTAGCGATAACAAGAATTGTAACCTAAATTACACAAATTGTTATCGATAATAGGAATTGTTATCTAACTTACACAAACTGTTAACGATAACAGGAATATTTACCTAACTTACAGAAAATGTTAGTGCTAACAATAATATTTACCTAAATTACAGAAGCAGTTTCTGATAACAGGAATCTTCACCTAACTTATACAAACGGTTAGCGGTTAATGCTAACAAGAATGTTTAGCTAACTTACACAATCTGTTAGCGATAAGAAAAATTGTTTCCTAAATTTCCGAAACAGTTTGCGATAACATAATTCTTACCTAAATTACACAAAATGTTAGCAATAACAAGAATTGTTATCTAAATTACACAAACAATTAGAGATAACAAGAATTGTTACCTAAATTACAGAAACTATTAGCGCTTACCGAAATTGTTACCTAAACTACACAAATTATTAGCGAAAAACAAGAATTGTTACATAAATTACACAAGCAATTAGTGATAAGAAGAATTGATATCAAAATTACACAAACTGTTAGCGCTTACAAGAATGTTTAGCTAACTTATACAAACTGTTAGCGATAAGAAAAATTGTTTCCTAAATTACCCAAACAGTTTGCGATAACATAATTCTTACCTAAATTACACAAAATGTTAGCGATAACAAGAATTGTTATCTAAATCACACAAACAATTAGAGATAACAAGAATTGTTACCTAAATTACAGAACCTATTAGCGCTTACCGAAATTGTTACCTAAACTACAGAAATTATTAGCGAAAAACAAGAATTGTTACCTAAATAACACAAACTGTTAGCGATAACATGAATTGTTACCTAACTTACACAAATTGTTAGCTCTAATCGAAATTGATATGTAACTTACACAAACTGTTAGCCCTAATTGGAATTGTTACCTAAATTACACAAATTATTAACACTAACAGGAAATGTTTCCTAACTTAAACTGTTAGCAATAATAGGAATTGATATCTAAATTACATAAACAGTTAGCGATAACAAGAATTGTTACCTAAATTACATAAACAGTTAGCGATAACAGAAATTGTTACCTTAATTACACAAACAGTTAGCAATAACAGGAATTGTTACCTAAATTACACAAACCGTTAGCGATAACAATAATTGTTATCTAACTTACACAAACTGTTAGAGCTAACAAAAATGGTAACCTAACTTAAACAAACAGTTAGCAATAACAATTATTGTTACCTAAATTAAAAAAAACTGTTGGCGAAAACAAGAATTCTTATCTTACTTACACAAACTATTAGCGCTAACAAAAATGGTTACTTAAATTACACAAACAGTTAGCAATAACAGGAATTGTTACCTAAATTACACAATTTGTTAGCGATAACAATAATTGGTACCTAATTTACACAAACTATTAGCGATAATAGGAATTATTCCCTAAATGACATAAACAATTAGTGATAACAGGAATTTTAATCTAAATTACACAAACTATTAGCGATAATAGAAATTGTTACCTAAATTACACAAAGTGTTAGCAATAACATGAATTCTTACCTAAATTACACAAACAATTAGCGATAACAAAAATTATAACCTAAATTTCACAAACTGTTAGCGATAACAAGAATTAATACCAAAATTACAGAAACAGTTAGCGATAACAAGAATTATTACCTAAATTACAAAAACAGTTAGCAATAACAATAATTGTTATCTTAATTACACAAACTCTTAGCGATAACAAGAATTGTTACCTAAATTAAACAAATAATTAGCGCTAACAGCAATTGTTATCTAACTTACACAAACTATAAGAGCTAAAAAGAATGGTAACCTAACTTAAACAAACAGTTAGCAATAACAATTATTGTTACCTAAATTACACAAACAATTAGCGATAATAAAAATTGTTACCTAAATTACACAAACTGTTAGCAATAACAAATTTGTTATCTAATTTACAGAAACAGTTAGCGATAACAAGAATTATTACCTAAATTACACAAAAAGTTAGCGATAACATGATTTTTGACCTAAATTACACAAACTTTTAGCAATAACAATAATTGTTACCTTAATTACACAAACTGTTAGCGATAACAAGAATTGTTACCTAAATTACACAAACAATTAGCGATATTAAGAATTATTTCCTAAATTACACAAATAATTAGCGATAACAAGAAATATTACCTAAATTACACAAACAGTTATCGATAACAAAAATTGTTATATAACTTACACAAATTTTTAGCAATAAGAAGAATTGTTATCTATATATTACAAACAGTTAGCGATTACAAAAATTGTTACCTAAATTAAACAAGCAATTAGCGATAACAAGAATTGATATCTAAATTACAAAATTGATAGCGATAATAATAATGGTTACCTTACTTACACAAATTGTTAACGATAACAATAATTGTTTCCTAAATTACACAATCAGTTAGCGCTAACAAGAATTAATCCCTAAACAATTAGTGATAACAGAAATTGTAATCTAAATTACACAAACTATTAGTGATAATAGGAATTGTTACCTAAATTACACAAACTGTTAGCAATAACAAGAATTGTTACCTAAATTACACAAACTATTAGAAATAAAAGGATTTTTACCTAAATTACACAAACTTTTACCGATAACAAGAATTGTTACCTAAATTACACAAACAATTAGCGATAACTAGAATGGTTACCTAACTTACACAAACAGTTAAGGATAACAAAAATTGTTACCTAAATTACACAAATAGTTAGCAATAACAAAAATTGTTATCTAAATTACACAAACAGTTAGCGATAGCAGGAATTGTTACCTAAATCACACAAACAATTAACAATAACAAGAGTTGTTGCCTAAATTACACAAAAAATTAGCGATAACGAGATTTGTTTCCTAAATTACACAAACTGTCAACGATAACAAGAATTGTTACCTAACTTACACAAACTGTTAGAGCTAATAGGAATTGATATCTAACTTACACAAATTGTTAGCGATAAAAAGAATTGTTATCTAAATTACACAAACAGTTAGCAATAGCAAGAATCGTTACCAAAATTACACAAACAATTAGCGATAACAAGAGTTTTTACCTAAATTACACAAACAATTAGCGATAACAAGAATTGTTACCTAAAGTACACAAACAGTTTGCGCTAACATGAATTGTAACCTAAATTGCACAAACTGTTAACGATAACAAAAATTGTTATCTAAATTACACAAACTTTTATCGATAACAGGAATTGTTACCTAAATTACACAACCTGTTAATGATAACAAGAATTGTTACCTAAATTACACAAATTGTTAGCAAAAGCACGAATTGTTACCCAAATTACACAAACTCTTAGCGATAACAATAATTGTTACCTAAATTACACAAACCTTTAACGATAACAACAATTGTTTTCTAAATTACACAAACAGTTAGCGATAACAGGAATTGTTACCTAAATTACACAAACAATTAGCGATAACAAGAGTTGTTACCTAAATAACACAAACAATTAGCGATAACAAGAATTGTTGCCTAAATTACACAAACATTTTGCGATAACACGAATTGTTACCTAAATTACAGTAATAGTTAGCGATAACAAGAATTGTTATCTAAATTACAGAAACAGTTAGCGATAACAAGAATTGTTATCTAAATTACACAAACTCTTAGCAATAACAAGAATTTTAATCTTAATTAAACAAACTGTATGGGATAACAAGAAGTGTTCCCTAAATTACACAAACTGTTAGCGATAACAAGAATTGTTACCTAAATTACACAAACTGTTAGCAATAACAATAATTGTTACATATATTACACAAATATTTAGCGATAACAACAATTGTTACCTAAATTACACAAATAGTTAGCGATAAGAATAATTATTACCTAATTTACACAAACTGTTAGCGCTAATATGAATTGATATCTAACTTACACAAACTATTAGCGATAACAATAATTTTTATCTAAATTACAGAAATTGTTATTGATAACAAGAATTATTACCTAAATTACACAAACAATTAGCAATAACAAAAATTGTTACCTAAACTACACAAATATTTAGCGATACAAGAATTGTTATCTAAATTACACAAACTGCTAGCGATAATAATAATTGTTACCTAAATTACACAAATAGTTAGCGATAGCAATAATTGTTACCAAACTTACACAAATTGTTAGCGCTAACAAGAATTGTTACCTAAATTACACAAACTGTTAGCAATAACAAGAATGGTTACCTATATTACACAAACTCTTAGCGATAACAAGAATTGTTACCTAAATTACACAAATAGTTAGCGATAAGAAGAATTATTACCTAACTTACACAAATTCTTAGCGCTAATAGAAATTGTTTCCTAACTTATACAAACTGTTAGCCATAACAGGAATTGATTTCTAAATTACACAAATAGTTAGCTTTAACAGGAATTGTTACCTAAATTACACAAACTGTTAGCGATAACAATAATTGTTACCTAAATTACACAAACAATTAGCGAAAACAAGAATTGTGACCTAAATATCACAAACAGTTAGCGATAACAAGAATTGTTATGTAAATTACACAATTTGTTAGCGATAACAATAATTGTGACCTAAATTACACAAACATTTAGCGATAACAATAATTGTTACCTAACTTACACAAATTGTTAGGGCTAACAAGAATTGTTACCTAACTTACACAAACAATTAGCGATAAGAAGAATTGTTTCCTAAAATACAGAAGCTGTTTGCGCTAATAGGAATTGTTACCTTACTTACACAAACTGTTTGCGATAACAAGAGTTATTACCTAAATTACACAAATAGTTAGCGATAACAAGAATTGTTATCTAAATTACATAAACAATTAGAGATAACAAGAATTGTTACCTAAATTGCACAAACAATTAGCGATAACAAGAATTGTTACCTAACTTACACAAAAAATTAGCAATAACAAGAATTGTTTCCTGAATTACACAAACAGTTATCAATAACATGAATTGTTATCTAACTTACACAAAATGTTAGCAATAACAAGAATTGTTATCTAAATTTTACAAACAGTTAGTGATAACAAGGATTGTCACCTAACTTACACAAAGTGTTAATGCTAACAAGAATTGTTACCTAAATTACACAAACAGTTAGCAATAACAAGAATTGATATATAAATTACACAAGCTGTTAGCGCTAACAAATATGGTTACCTAAGTTACACAAACTGTTAGCGATAACAATAATTGTTTACTAAATTACCTAAACAGTTTGCGCTAACAAGAATTAATACCTAAATTACACAATCAGTTAGCGATAAGAAGAATTGTTACTTACATTACAAAAACAATTAGCGATATCAACAATTGTTACCTAAATTACAGAAGCACTTAGCGATATCAAAAATAGTTATCTAAATTACACAAACTGTTTGCGATAACATAATTTTTACCTAAATTACACAAAATGTTAGCAATAACAAGAATTGTTATCTAAATTACATAAACAATTAAAGATAACAAAAATTGTTACCTAAATTACAGAAACTATTAGCGCTTTCAAGAATTGTTACCTAAACTACACAAACTATTAGCGAAAACAAGAATTGTTACCTAAATTACACAAAGTGTTAGCGATAACAAGAATTGTTACCTAACTTATACAAACTGTTAGCCCTAATCGAAATTGATATGTAACTTACACAAACTATTAGCGATAACAAAAATTGTTATCTAAATTACAAAAACAATAAGCGATAACACGGGTGTTACCTAAATTACACAAACAATTAGCCCTAACAGGATTTGTTACCTAAATTACACAAATTATTAACGCTAACAGGAAATGTTTCCTAACTTAAACTGGTAGCAATATTAGGAATTGATATCTTAATTACACAAACAGTTAGCGATAACAAGAATTGTTACCTAAATTACACAAACTGTCAGCGATAACAAGAATTGTGACCTAAATTACACAAACAGTTAGCGCTAACATGAATTATTACCTAAATTACACAAACTGTTTGCGCTAACAGGAAGTGTTACCTAACTTACACAAATCGTTAGAGCTAACAAGAATGGTTACCTAGCTTACATAAACAATTAGCAATAACAGGAATAGTTACCTAAATTACACAAACTGTTACCGATTACAAAAATTGTTACCTTAACTACAGAAACAATTAGCGATAACAAGAATTATAACCTAAATTACACAAAAAGTTAGCGATAACAGAAATTGTTCTCTAAATTACACAAATTGTTAGCGATAACAATAATTGTTACCTAAATTACACAAACAGTTAGCGATAAGAAGAATTGTTTCACAAATTACACAAACAGTTAGCGCTTACAATAATTATTACCTAAATTACACAAACTATTTGCGCTAACACGAACTGTTACCTAACTCACACAAATCGTTAGCGATAACAAGAATTGTCATCTAAATGACACAAACTGTTAGCGATAACAGGAAATGTTATCTAATTTACACAAACTGTTAGAGCTAACAAGAATGGTTACCTAACTTACACAAGCAATTAGCGATAACAGGAATAGTTACCTAAATTACACAAACTGTTAGCGATTACAAAAATTGTTACCTAAATTACACAAACAATTAGTGATAACAAGAATTGTTACCTAAATTACAGATAGAGTTAGCGATAACAAGAATTGTTATCTAAATTACACAATCTGTTAGCAATAACATGAATTGTAATCTAAATTACACAAAGTGTTAATGATAATAAGAATTGTTACCTAAATTACTCAAACTATTAGGGATAACAGGAAATGTTACCCAAATTACAACAATTGTTAACGATAACAAGAATTGTTACCTAAATTACACATACTTGTGTAAATTAGAGAACAATTCCTGTTATTTTTTAACAGTTTGTGTAAGTTAGATAATAATTTTTGTTATCGCTAACTGTTTGTGAAATTTAGGTATCAATTATGGTTATCGCTAACAGTGTGTTTTTAAGTTAAATAACAATTCATGTTAGCGCTAATCGTTTCTGTAAGTTAAGTAACCATTCTAGTTATCGCTAATTGTTTGTGTAATTTAGGCATCAATTCTTGTTATCGCTAACAGTTTGTGTAATTTAGGTAACAATTCTTGTTAACGCTAACTGTTTCTGTAATTTACGTAACAATTCTTCTTATCGCTAATTGTTTGTGTAATTTAGAAAACAATTTCTGTTATCGCTAATAGTTTGTTTAATTTAGATAACAATTCTTGTTATCGCTACCTGCTTGTGTAATTTAGGTACAAATTCTTGTTAGCACTAACAATTTGTGTAAGTTAGGTAACAATTCATGTTATTGCCTACTATTTGTAATATTTAGATAACAATTCTTGTTATCGCTAACAAATTGTGTAAGTTAGATAACAATTCTTGTTATCGATATCTGTTTTTGTAATTTAGGAAATAATTTTTGTTATTGCTAACTGTTTGTGTAATTTAGGTAACATTTCTTGTTATCGCTAACTGTCTGTGTAAATTAGCTAACAATTTTTGTTATCGCTTACTGTCTGTGTTATTTAGATAACAATTCCTGTTATCGCTAACAGTTTGTGTAAGTTAGGCAACAATTCATGTAAGCGCAAACAGTTTGTGTAATTTAGGTAAGAATTCGTGTTAGCGCTAACTGTTTTTGTAATTTAGGAAACAATTCTTCTTATCTCTAACAGTTTGTGTAAGTTAGGTAACAAATCTTGTTAGCGCTAACTGTTTGTGTAAGTTTGGTAACAATTCTTGGTATCACCTAATTGTTTATATAGTTTAGATAACAATTCCTGTTATCGCTAACTGCTTGTGTAATTTACGTAACAAATTTTGTTATCACTAAGTGTTTCTGTAATTTAGGTAACAATTCTTGTTATCACTAACAGTTTCTGTTAATTAGGTAACAATTCATGTTATCGCTAACTGTTTATCTAATTAAGGTAACAATTCTTGATATCGCTTACAATTTGTGTAAGTTAGATATCAATTTCTAATAGCCCTAACAGTTTTTGTAATTTAGGTAACAATTCCTGTTATCGCTAACAGTTTGTGTAATTTAGGTAACAACTCCTCTTATCGCTAATTGTATATATGTAATTTAGGTAGCAATTCACGTTGGCAAAAAGTGTTTGTGTAATTTAGGCAACAATTCTTGTTATCACTAATTGTTTGTGTAATTAAGGTAACAATTCCTATAATCGATAACTTTTTGTATAATTTAGGTAACAATTCTTGTTATCGCTAATTGTTTGTGTAATTTAGGTAACAATTCTTGTTATCGCTAATTGTTTTTGTAATTTAGGTAAGAATTCCTGTTATCGCTAACTGTTTCTGTAATTTAGATAACAATTATTGTTATCGCTAACTCTTTGTGTAAGTTAGGTAACCATTCTTTTAGCGCTAAAAGTTTGTGTAATTAAGGTAATAATTCATGTTTTTGCTAACAGTTTAGGTAATTTAGATAACAATTCTTGTTATCGCTAACTATTTGTGTAATTAAGGTAACAATTCTTGTTATTGCTAACAATTTCTGTAATTTAGGTAACAATTCCTGTTATTGCTAACAATTTCTGTAAAAAAGGTAACCATTTATATTAGGGCTAACAGTTTTTGTAAGTTAGATAACAATGTTTCTTATCGCTAACTATTTCTATGATTTAGGTAAAATTTCCTGTTAGCGCTAACAGTTTCTGTAATTTAGGCAAATATTCTTGTTATCGCTAACAGTTTGTGTAATTTAGGTAACAATTCATCTTATCGCTAACTAATTCTGTAATTTAGATAACAATTTCTGTTATCCCTAATAACTTGTGTTATTTAGGTAACAATTCTTATTATCACTAATTGTTTGTGTAATTAAGGTATCAATTCTAGTTAGCAATAATTGTTTGTGTAATTTAGGAAACAATCTTGTTATTGCTAACAGTTTGTGTAATTTAGGTAACAATTCATTTTATCACTAACTATTTGTGTAAGTTAGATAACTATTCTTCATAGCTCTAACAGTTTGTGTAAGTTAGATAACAATTCCTGTTAGCGCTAAGTGTTTGTGTAATTTAGATTACAATTCTTGTTATCGCTAACGGTTTGTGTAATTTAAATAACAATTTCCTGTTAGCGCTAACTGTTTATGTAATTTAGGTAACAATTCATGTTAGCGCTAACTCTTTGTGTAATTTAGGTAACAATTCTTGTTATCGCTAACAGTTTCTGTTATTTAGGTAACAATTCTTGTTATCGCTAACAGTTTCTGTTATTTAGGTAATAATTCTTGTTATCGCTAACTGTTTCTTTAATTTAGGTAACAATTTTTCTTATTGCTAACTATTTGTTTAATTTAGGTTACAATTCATGTTATCGCTAGCTGTTTGTGTAAGTTAGGTAACAATTCCTGTTAGCGCAAACAATTTGTGTAATTGAGGTAAGAATTCGTGTTGGCGCTAACTGTTTTCGTAATTTAGGAAACAATTCTTCTTATCTCTAAGAGTTTGTGTAAGTTAGGTAACAAATCCTGTTAGCGCTAACAGTTTGTGTAAGTTTGGTAACAATTCTAGTTATCACTAACAATTTGTATAATTTAGGTAACAATTATTGTTATCGCTAACAAGTTGTGTAATTTTAGATAACAATTTTTATTATCGCTAACTGCTTGTGTAATTTACGTAACAAATTTTGTTATTACTAAGTGTTTGTGTAATTTAGGTAACAATTCTTGTTAGCACTAAGAGTTTCTGTTAATTAGGTAACAATTCCTGTTATCGCTAATTGTTTATGTAATTAAGGTAACAATTCTTGTTATCGCTAATTGTTTATGTAATTTAGGTAACAAGTATTCTTATTGCTAACTGTTTGTATAATTTTGATATCAATTCATGTTATCCTTACTAGTTTGTGTAAGTTAGGAAACAATTCCTGTTAGCGCTAATAATTTGTGTAATTTAGGTAACAATTCTAGTTAGCGCTAATTGTTTCTATAATTTAGGTAACAATTCTTGTTATCGCCAATTCTTTGTGTAATTTAGATATTAGTTGTTGGTATCGCTAATTTTTGTGTAATTTAGGTAACAATCTGTGTTATCGCTAAAAGTTTTTGTAATTTAGATAACATTTCTTGTTATCGCTAAAAGTTTATGTAAGTTAGGTAACCATTTTTGTTAGCGCTAATAGTTTGTGTAAGTTAGATAATAATTCTTGTTATCGCTATCTGGTTTTATAATTTATGTAACAATTTTTGTTATTGCTAACAGTTTGTGTAATTTAGGTAACAATTCTTGTTATCGCTAACTGTTTCTGTAAGTTAGGTTACCATTATTGTTAGCTCTAACAGTTTGTGTAAGTTAGATATTGTTGTTAGCTCTAACTATTTGTGTAATTTAAGTAACAATTTTTCTTACGCTAACTGTTTGTGTAATTTAGGTAACAGTTCTTGTTATCGCTAACTGTTTGTGTAATTTAGATAACAATTCTTATTATCCCTCACAATTTGTGTAATTTAGGTAACAATTCCTACTATCGCTAACAGTTTGTGTAATTTAGGTTACAATTCTTGTTATCCATAACAGTGTGTGTATTTAAGATAACAATTCATGTTATCACTAACAATTTCTGTAATTTAGGTAACAATTCTTGTTATCGCTAATTGTTTGTGTAATTTAGGTAACAATTCTTGTTATAGCTATCTGTTTGTGTAAGTTAGGTAGCCATTCTTGTTAGCTTTAACTGTTTGTGTAATTTAGATTACAATTCCTATTATCGCTAACAGTTTGTGTAATTTAGATAACAATTCCTATTATCGCTAATTCCTTGTGTAATTTACGTAACAAATTTTAATATCGCTAACAGTTTGTGTAATTTAGGTAACAATTCTTCTTATCCCTGTTGTTCTGTGACAACCGTAGTAGCACCAACTGCCACTAGATCACAAGCCATTACAGAACTAAAAGGGGAAGCACTCAATATACCAACTTCGGCCCACTGCACAAAGCAATCAATATAGCCAAATGGCCCCAAACTAACTCAGCATGTAGTTTACCACGTGTGCTGACAACTCACAAAGTTTCAAGCAAAACGCTCTAATAAACCTAGAGATATAGCCGAATAAATATCCCTTAAAATGCTTAAACGTGCCTTTTGAAACCTTGTACAAGCAATACATGAAAGTAGCTAAGTCCTAGAATTTATACAAATATATTCTACTACTGTCTAATTAGCCAATCACAGCACTGTAAAGAATGTTACGGTACTATTTAACCGTACTCTAATGTACACTAACTAAATACCTGATATATGTTAAATTCATCTTCGGTGTCTACTGTTTAGTACAGTACAGACGAACCTTAATTGTCTACGGACGTCTATTACTAATCGTACACACTAATATACAATTACGTGAGATGACAAACTCCCGTTTCCACAAAGTCACCACCGACATTAAAACATTATACGTGACGAAACTTGCCGCGGCGTCATTGAGGTCCACTTTCAGATTCTGGTAGGTCTTTGTCGGTCCGATCTTGTCTATCGGACAGTATGTCATAATTAAGTAGTGCGCGCCATTTCGTAATCTTTCTTATCACATAAAATTGTTCAATAAATGACTTCTTGTAAATCTTGTCACGAAGTATATCTTGTCACGAACAATACTGTAGTGACGTCTTCATACTAATTGTGCTACGTAGAATCAAGTAACAACTCTAAAAATATTTCTAAGTCTTGAGGCTTCTTCTCACAAAATATAGAGAGGAATAAAGCTTTTAAAAACAACAATCCCTAACAGTTTTTGGTATTTAGGTAACAATTCCTGTTATCCCTAATTGCTTATATAATTTAGGTAACAATTCTTGTTATCGCTAATTGTTTCTATAATTTAGGTAACAATTCTTGATATCGCTAACAGTTTGTGTAAGTTAAATATCAATTTCTATTAGCGCTAACAGTTTGTGTAATTTAGGTAACAATTCCTGTTATCGCTAACAGTTTGTGTTAAATAGGTAACAACTCCTGTTATCGCAAACAGTTTGTGAAATTTAGGTAACAATTCACGTTGGCGAAAACTGTTTATGTAATTTAGGCAACAATTCTTGTTATCGCTAACAGTTTGTGTAATTTAGGTAACAATTCCTGTTATCGATAACTGTTTGTGTAATTTAGGTAACAATTCTTGTTTTCGCTAATTGTTTGTGTAATTTAGGTAACAACTCTTGTTATCGCTAATTGTTTGTGTAATTTAGGTAACAATTCGTGTTATCGCTAATTGTTTGTGTAATTTAGATAACAATTCTTGTTATCGCTAACTCTTGTGTAAGGTAGGTAACCATTCTTGTTAGCGCTAAAAGTTTGTGCAATTCAGGTAATAATTCTGTTATTGCTAACAGTTTGTGTAATTTAGATAACAATTCTTGTTATCGCTAACCTTTTGTGAAATTTAGGTAACAATTTTGTTATCGCTAACGGTTTGTGTAATTAAGGTAACAATTCTTGTTATTGCTAAAAGTTTCTGTAAATTAGGTAACCATTTATGTTAGGGCTAACAGTTTTTGTAAGTTATATAACAATGTTTCTTATCGCTAACTATTTTTATAATATAGGTAAGAATTCTTGTTATCGCTAAGAGTTTGTGTTATTTAGGTAACAATTCATGTTATCCCTAACTGTTTGTGTAATATAGGTAAAAATTCTTGTTATTGCTAATTGTTTGTGTAATTTAGGTAACAATTCTTGTTATCGCTAACGCTTTGTGTAATTTAGGTAACAATTCGTGTTATCGCTAACTCTTTGTGTAAGTTAGGTAACCATTCTTGTTACTGCTAACTTTTTGTGTAATTAAGGTAATAATTGTTGTTAACGCTAACTATTTCTGTAATTTAGGTAACAATTCTTGTTATCGCTAACGGTTTCTGTAATTTAGGTAACAATTCTTGTTATCGCTAATTGTTTATGTAATTAAGGTAACAATTTATGTTATTGCTAACAGTTTGTGTAAGTTAGGGAACTATTCATTTTAGCGCTAACAATTTCTCTAAGTTAGATAATAATGCTTATATCCTTAACTATTTCACTAATTTAGGTAACAATTCTTGTTAGCTCTAATAGTTTGTACAAGTTAGATAACAATTCTTGTTAGCGCTACCTGTTTGTGTAATTTACGTAACAATTAATGATATCGCTAACAGTTTGTGAAATTTTGGTAACAATTCATGTTATCGCTAACTGTTTGTGTAGGTTTGGTAACCATTCTTGTTATCGCTAACAATTTGTCTAATATAGGTAAAAAAAATAGTTATCGCTAAGAGTTTGTGTAATTTAGATTATAATTCATGTTATCGCTAATAGTTTGTGTAATTTAGATAACAATTTTTTTTATGGCTAACTTTTTCTGTAATTAAGGTAACAATTCTTGTTATCGCTAATTGTTTGTGTAATTTTGGTATTATTTGTTCTTGTTGCTAACAGTTTGTGTAATTTAGGTAACAATTCATTTATCACTAACTCTTTGTTAAGTTAGGTAACTATTCTTGATAGCTCTAACAGCTTGTGTAAGTTAGATAACAATTCCTGTTAGCGCTAACTATTTGTGTAATTTAGATTACAATTCTTGTTATCGCTAACAATTTGTGTAATTTAGGTAACATTTCATGTTATCGCTAACAGTTTCTGTAATTTAGATAACAATATCTGTTATCGCTAACTGCTTGTGTTATTTAGGACACAATTCTTGTTATCACTAAATCATTGTGTAATTTAGGTTTCAATTCTTGTTAGCTATAACTGTTTGTGTAATTTAGGAAACAATCTTGTTATCCCTTACTATTTGTGTAAGTTACGTAACCATTTTTGTTAGCACTACAATTTGTGTAAGTTTGATAACAATTCGTGTTAGCGCTACCTGTTTGTGTAATTTAGGTAACAATTTTTGTAATCGCTAAATGTTTGTGTAATTTAGGTAACAATTCTTGTTATCGCTTACAGTTTGTGTAATTTAGGTAACAATTCTTGTTATTCGTGATAGTTTGTGTAAGTTAGGTAACTATTCTTGTTAGCGCTAACTCTTTGTGTAATAAGGTAACAATTCCTGTTATCGCTAATGGTTTGAGTAATTTAAATAACAATTCCTCTTAGCGCTAAATGTTCCTATAATTTAGTTAACAATTCTTGTTATCGCTAACTGTTTGTGTTATTTAGGTAATCATTTTTGTTATCTCTAACAGTTTGTGTAATCGGGGTAACAATTATTGTTATCGCTAACAGTTTGTGTAATTTTGGTAAGAATTCGTGTTATCGCTAACTTTTTCTCTAATTTAGGTAGCAATTCTTGTTCTCGCTAATTGTTTGTGTAATTTTGGTAACATTTTTTGTTATTGCTAAGAGTTTGTGTAATTTAGGTAACAATTCTTGTTATCGCTAACTATTTGTGTCAGTTAGGTAACCATTTTTGATACCACTAACAGTTTGTGTAAGTTAAATAACAATTCCTGTTAGCGCTAACTGTTTTTCTAATTTATATTAGAATTCCTGTTATCGCTTACACTTTGTATAATATTAATAACAATTCCTCTTAGCGCTAAATGTTCCTGTAATTTAGGTAACAATTCTTATTATCGCTAACTGTTTGTGTTATTTAGGTTACAATTTTTCTTATCGCTAACAGTTTGTGTAATTGGGGTATCAATTATTGTTATCGCTAATAGTTTGTGTAATTTTGGTAATAATTCGTGTTATCGCCAACTGTTTGTGTAATGTAGGTAAACATTCTTGTTATCGCTAACAATATGTGTAATTTAGGTTACAATTCATGTTATTGCTAATAGTTTGTGTAATTTAGGTAACAATTCTTATTATCGCTAACAATTTGTGTAATTTAGATAACAATTTTTGTTATCGCTATCTTTTTCTGTAATTTAGGTAACAATTTTTGTAATTGCTAATTATTTGTGTAATTTTGGTAACATTTTTTGTTATTGCTGATCGTTTGTGTAATTTTAGTAGCAATGTTTGTTATAGCTAACTGTTTGTGTAAGTAAGGTATCCATTCTTGATAGCTTTAACAGTTTGTGTAAGTTAGATAACAATTCATGTTAGCGCTAACAATTTGTGTTATTTAGATTACAATTTCTGTTATCACTAAATGTTTGTGTAATTTAAATAACAATTACTGTTATCGCTAACTTTTTCTTTTATTTAGGTTACAATTCTTGTTATTGCTAATAGTGTGTGTAATTTAGGTAACAAGTCATGTTTTCGCTAACAGTTTCTGTAATTAGGGTTACAATTCTTGTTATCGCCAATTGTTTGTGTAATTTAAATAACAATTCTTCTTATCGCTAACTTTTTCTGTAATTAAGGTAACAATTCTTGTTATCGCTAAGTGTTTGTTTAATTTAGGAAACTTTTCTTGTTATCGCTTACTGTGTTTGTAATTTAGGTAACATTTATTGTTATCGCTAATTGTTTATGTAATTTAGGTAACAATTCCTGTTATCACTAATAGTTTGTGTAATTTAGGTAATAATTCTTGTTATCGCTAACAATTATTGTAATTTGGGTAACAATTCTTGTTATCTCTAATAGTTTGTGTAATTTAAATAGTAATTCTTGTTATTGCTAAATGTTTCTGTAAGTAAGGTAACAATTCTTGTTATCGCTAACTATTTGTGTAATTTAGGTATTAATTCATGTTATCGCTAACTGTTTGTGTAATTTAGGTATCAATTCTTGTTATCGCTAACTGTTTGCGTAATTTAGGTAACAATTCTTGTTATCGCTAACAGTTTATGTAATTTAGGTAACAATTCCTGTTATCACTAATAGTTTGTGTAATTTAGGTGACAATTCTTATTATCGCTTACTATTATTGTAATTTGGGTAACAATTCGTGTTATCGCTAAAAGTTTGTGTAATTTAAATAGTAATCCTGATATTGCTAAATGTTTCTGTAATTTAGGTAACAATTTTTCTTATCGCTAATTGTTTGTGTAATTTAGGTAACAATTTTTGTTATCTCTAACAGTTTGTGTAATTTAGGTAACTATTCATGTTATCGCTAACAATTTGTGTAATTTAGGTAACAATTCATGTTATTGCTAACTATTTGTGTAGGTTTGGTAACCATTCTTGTTATCGCTAACAATTTGTGTAACATAGGTAAAAAATTCTGTTATCGCTAAGAGTTTGTGTAATTTAGATTATAATTCCTTTTATCGCTAATAGTTTGTGTAATTTAGATAACAATTTCTTTTATGGCTAACTTTTTCTGTAATTTAGGTAACTATTGTTGATAGCTGTAACAGTATGTGTAAGTTAGATAACAATTCCTGTTAGCGCTAACAGTTTGTGTAATTTAGATTACAATTCTTGTTTACGCTAACAGTTTGTGTAATTTAAATAACAATTCCTGTTAGCGCTAACTGCTATGTAATTTAGGTAACAATTTTTGTTATCGCTAACAGTTTGTGTAAGATAGGTAACCATTCTTATTAGCGCTACAATTTGTGTAAGTTAGATAACAATTCGTGTTAGCGCTACCTATTTGTGTAATTTAGGTAACAATTCTTGTTATCGCTAAATGTTTGTGTAATTTAGGTAACAATTCTTGTTATCGCTAACTGTTTCTGTAATTTAGGTAACAATTCTTGTTATCGCTAACTATTTGTTTAATTTAGGTAACTATTCATGTTATCGCTAACTGTTTGTGTAAGTTAGGTAAGCTTTCTTGTTAGCTCTAACAGTTTGTGTAAGTTAGATAAAAAATCCTGTTAGCGCTAACTCTTCATGTAATTTAGGTAACAATTCTTGTTATCGCTAACTGTTTGTGAAATTTAGGTAATAATTGATGTTATCGCTAACGGTTTGTGTAATTTCGGTAACAATTCTTGTAATCGCTAACTCTTTGTGTAATTTAGGTAACAATTATTGTTATCGCTAACAGTATGTAAAATTTAGGTAACAATTCGTGTTATCGCTAACTATTTGTTTAATTTAGGTAAAAATTCTTGTTATCGCTAACAATTTGTGTAATTTAGGTAACAATTCCTATTATCGCTAATGGTTTGTGTAATTTGGGTAATAATTCTTATTATCGCTAAGAGTTTGTTTAATTTGGATTACAATTCCTGTTATCGCTAATAGTTTTTGTAATTTAGATAACAAATTCTTGTTATCGTCAACTTTTTCTCTAATTTAGGTAGCAATTCTTGTTATCGCTAATTGTTTCTGTAATTTTGGTAACATTTTTTGTTATTGCTAATAGTTTGTGTAATTTAGGTAACAATTCGTGTTATCGCTAACTGTTTGTGTAAGTTAGGTAACCATTCTTAATACCACTAACAGTTTGTGTAAGTTAAATAACAATTCTTGTAAGCGCTAACTGTTTTTCTAATTTATATTACAATTCCTGTTATTGCTTACACTTTGTGTAATTTAAATAACAATTCCTCTTAGCGCTAAATATTCTTGTAATTTAGGTAAAAATTCTTGTTATCGCTACCTGTTTGTGTTGTTTAGGTAACGATTTTTGTTATCGCTAACAGTTTGTGTAATTGGGGTAACAATTATTGTTTTCGCTAACAGTTTGTGTAATTTAGGTAACTATTCGTGTTATCGCTAACTGTTTGTGTAATGAAGGTAAAAATTATTGTTATCGCTAACAATATGTGTAATTTAGGTTATAATTCTTATTATCGCTAACAGTTTGTGTAATTTAAATAACAATTACAATCGCTAACTTTTTCTTTAATTTAGGTTACAATTCTTGTTATCGCTAACAATATGTGTAATTTAGGTAACAATTCATGTTTTCGCTAACAGTTTCTGTAATTAGGGTAACAATTCTTATTATCGCCAATTGTTTGTGTATTTTAGGTAATAATTCTTGTTATCGCTAACAGTTTATGTAATTTACGTAACAATTCATGTTATTGCTAACACTTTGTGTAATTAAGATAACAATTTATGTTATCGCTAATAGTTTGTGTAAGTTAGGAAATAATTCCTCTTATCGTTAACACTTTGTGTATAATAGGTAACCATTCTAGTTAGCTCTAACTATTTATGTAAGTTAGATAACAATTCCTGTTAGCACTAACTGTTTGTGTAATTTAGGTAACAATTTTTGGTATCGCTAACTGTTTGTGTAATTTAGGTAAAAAATCTTGTTATCGCTAATAGTTTATGTAATTTAGGTAACAATTCCTGTTATCACTAACAGTTTGTGTAATTTAGGTAACAATTTTTGTTATCGCGAACAATTATTGTAATTTGGGTAACAATTCCTTTTATAGCTAATAGTTTGCGTAATTTAAATAGTAATTCCTGTTATTGCTAAATGTTTCTGTAATTTAGGTAACAATTTTTCTTATCGCTAATTGTTTGTGTAATTTAGGTAACAATTTTTGTTATCGCTAACCGTTTGTGTAATTTAGGTAACTATTCATGTTACCGCTAATTGTTTGTGTAAGTTAGGTGACCATTTTTGTTAGCTCTAACAGTTTGTGTAAGTTTGATAACAAATCTAGTTATTGCTAACTATTTGTGAAATTTATATTACAATTCCTGTTATCGCTAAAAGTTTCTGTAATTAAGGTAACAATTCTTGTTATTGCTAATTGTTTGTGTAATTTAGGTAACAATTCTTGTTATCGCTAACAGTTTGTGTAATTTAAATAACAATTTCTGTTATCGTTGACACTTTGTGTAAGTTAGGAAATAATTCCTCTTATCGTTAAAAGTTTGTGTAAGATAGGTAACCATTATTGTTAGCTCTAACTATTTATGTAAGTTAGATAACAATTCCTGTAAGCACTAACTGTTTGTGTAATTTAGGTAACAATTCTTGTTTTCGCTAACTATTTGTGTAATTTAGGTAACAATTATTGTTATCGCTAACTTTTTGTGTAATTTAGGTAACAATTCTTTGTTATCGCTAACAGTTTGTGTAATTTAGGTAACAATTCTTTTTACTGCTAACAGTTTGTGTAATTTACAGTAGAATTCATGTTATCGCTAATAGTTTGTGTAATTCAGATAAAAATTACTGTTATTGCTATCTTTTTTCTGTAATTTAGGTAACAAATCTTGTAATTGCTAATTGTTTGTGTAATTTTGGTAACATTTTTTGTTATTGCTAATCGTTTGTGTAATTTAGGTAGCAATGTCTGTTATCGCTAACTGTTTGTCTAAGTTAGGTATCCATTCTTCATAGCTCTAATAATTTGTGTAAGTTAGATAAGAAAATTCATGTTAGCGCTAACTATTTGTGTAATTTAGATTACAATTCCTGTTATCGCTAACTGTTTGTGTAATTTAAATAACAATTACTGTTATCGGTTATTTTTTCTATAATTTAGGTAACAATTCTTGTTATAGCTAACAGTGTGTGTAATTTAGGTAACAATTCCTGTTTTTGCTAACAATTGTTGTAATTTGGGTAACAATTCCTATTATCGCTAATAGTTTGAGTAATTTAGGTAACAATTGTAGTTATCGCTAACAGTTTGTGTAATTTAGATTAAAATTCTTGTTATCGCTAACAGTTTGTGTAATTTAAATAACAATTCTTGTTATCGCTAACTCTTTCTGTAATTTAGGTAACATTTTTTGTTATCGCTAATTGTTTTTGTAATTTAGGTAACAATTTTTGTTATCGGTAACAGTATGTGTAATTTTGGTAACAATTCTTGTTATCGCTAACAGTTTGTGTAATTTACGAAACAATTCATGTTACCGCTAACGGTTCGTGTAATTTAGATAACAATTTCTGTTATCTTTGACAGTTTCTGTAATTTAGGAAATAAATCCTCTTATCGTTAAAAAATTGTGTAAGATAGATAACCATTCTTGTTAGCTCTAACTATTTATATAAGTTAGATAACAATTCTTGTTAGCACTAACTGTTTTATGAATTTAGGTAACAATTCTTGTTATCGCTAACAGTTTGTGTTATTTAGATTACAATTATTGTTATCGCTAACAATTTGTGTAATTTAGATAACAATTCCTGTTATCGCTAACTGTTTCTGTAATTAAGGTAACAATTCTTATTATCGCTAATTGTTTGTGTAATTTATGTAACAATTTTTGTTATCGCTAACAGTTTGTGTAATTTAGGTTAGTATTCATGTTATCGCTAATTGTTTATGTAAGTTAGGTAACCATTTTTGTTAGCTCTAACAGTTTGTGTAAGTTAGATAACAAATCATGTTATTGCTAATTGTTTGTGTAATTTAGATTACAATTCTTGTTATCGCTAACAGTTTGTGTAATTTAAATAACAATTCCAATTAGCTCTAATAATTTATATAATTTAGGTAACATTTCTTGATATCGCTAATAGTTTGTGTAATTTAGGTAACAATGCTTGTTATCGCTAACAGTTTCTGTAATTTAGGTAACAATTCTTGTTAGCGCTAATAGTTGCTGTAATTTAGGTAACAATTCTTGTTATCGCTAATTGTTTGTGTAATTTGGGTAAAATTATATTATAGCAAATAGTTTGTGTAATTTAGATAACAGTTTCTTATATCGCTAACTGCTTTTGTAATTAATTCTTTTATCGCTAATTTTTTGTGTAATTTAGGCGACAATTTTTCTTATCGCTAACTGTTTGTGTAATTTATGTATTAATTTTTTTAGCGATAATTGTTTGTGTAAGTTAGGTAAGAATTCTTGTTATAGCAAACAAATTTGTATAAGTTAGATAACAATTCCTGTTATCGGTAACAGTTTGTGTAATTTAGGAAACAATTCTTCTTATCGCTAACAGTTTGTGTAATTTAGGTAACAATTATTGTTATCGCAAATAAGTTTGTGTAATTTAGATAACAATTCCTGTTATCGATAACAGTTTGTGTAATTTAGGAAACAATTATTGTTATCGCAAATAAGTTTGTGTAATTTAGATAACAATTTCTTGTTATCGCTAATTGTTTGTGTAATTTAGGTAATAATTCTTGTTATCGCTAATTGTTTAAGTAATTAAAAAACAATTCTTGTTATCGCTAACAGTTTGTATAATTTAGGTAACAATTTGTGTTATCGCTAACTGTTTGTGTAATTTAGATATCAATTCCTGTTATTGCTAACACTTTAAGTTAGGAAACATTTCCTGTTAGCGTTAATAATTTGTGTAATTTAGGTAACAATTCGTGTTAGGGCTAACTGGTTTTGTAATTTAGGTAACAGTAGTTGTTATCGCTAATTGTTTCTATAATTTAGGTAAGAATTGTTGTTATTGCTAATTGTTTCTGTAAGTTAGGTAACAATTTTTGTTATCGCTAACAGTTTGTGTAATTTAGGTAACAATTTTTGTTTTCGCTAATAGTTTGTGTAGTTTAGGTATCAATTCCTCTAAGCGCTAATAGTTTCTGTAATTTAGGTAACAATTCTTGTTATCTCTAATTGTTTGTGTAATTTAGGTAACAATTCTTGTTATCGCTAACATTTTGTGTAATTTAGGTAAGAATTCATGTTATCGCAAAGAGTTTGTGTAATTTAGATAACAATTTTTGTTATCGCTAACTCTTGTGTAATTAAGGTAACAATTCTTGTTATCGCTAATTGTTTGTGTAATTAAGGTATTAATTCTTGTTAGCGCAAACTATTTGGGTAATTTAGGAAACAATTCTTGTTATCGCTAACAGTTTGTGTAAGTTAGGTAACCATTCTTGTTAACACTAATTGTTTGTGTAATTTAGATATTAATTCTTGTTATCGCTAACTGCTTGTGTAATTTAGGTTACAATTCTTGGTAGCATTAACAATTTGTGTAAGTTAGGTAACTATCCTTGTTATCCCTAACTGTTTCTAAAATTTAGATAACAATTCTTTTTATTGGTAACAATTTGTGTAAATTAGAAAACAATTCATGTCATCGATAATTGTTTGTGTAATTGCAGTAACAATTCTTGTTATCGCTAATTTTTTGTGTAATTTCGGTAACAATTCTTGTTATCACTAATTGTTTGTGACATTTAGATAATAATTTTTGTTATCGCTACTTGTTTCTGTAATTTAGGTAAGAATTCATGTTATCGCAAAGAGTTTGTGTAATTTAGATACCAATTTTTGTTATCGCTAACTCTTGTGTAATTAAGGTAACAATACTTGTTATCGCTAATTGTTTGTGTAATTTAGGTATTAATTCTTGTTAGCGCAAACTGTTTGGGTAATTTAGGTAACAATTCTTGTTTTCGCTAATTGTTTGTGTAATTTAGGTATTAATTCTTGTTACCGCAAACTGTTTGGGTAATTTAGGTAAAAATTCATGTTATCGCTAACTCTTTGTGTAAGTTAGGTATTTGTTCTAGTTATCGCTAACTGTTTGTGTAATATAGGTAACAATTCTTGTTATTGCTAACAATTTGTGTAAGTTAGGTAACAATTATTGTTATCGCTAACTTTTTGTGTAATTTAAGTAACAATTATTGTTATCGCTAACAGTTTGTGTAATTTAGATTAGAATTCTTGTTATCGCTAACTGTTTGTGTAATTTAGATATCAATTCCTGTTATGGCTTACAGTTTGTGTAAGTTAGGAAACAATTCCTGTTAGCGCTAACAATTTGTGTAAGTTAGGTAATAATTCTTGTAATTGCTAACTATTTGTGTAATTTAGGTAACAATTCTTGTTATCGCTAAATGTTTGTGTAATATAGGTAACAATTTTTGTTATTGCTAACAGTTTGTGTAATTTAGGTAAAAATTCTTGTTATCGCTAACAGTTTGTGTAATTTAGGTAACAATTCCTGTTATCGATAAAAGTTTGTGTAATTTAGGGAACAATTCTTGCTATCCCATACAGTTTGTGTAATTTAGATTACAATTCCTGTTATCGCTAACAGTTTGTGTAATTTAGATAACAATTCCTATTATCGCTAAGTGTTTCTGTAATTTAGGTAATAATTCCTGTTATCGCTATCAGTTTGTGTAATTTAGGTAAGCGTTCTTGTTATGGCTTACTGTTTGTGTTATTTAGGTAACAATTCTTGTTATCGCTAATTGTTTGTGTTATTTAGGTCACAACTTCTGTTATCGCTAATTGTTTTTGTGTAGTAGGTAACAATTCTTGTTATCGCTAACTATTTGTGAAATTTAGATAACAATTGTTGTTATCGCTAACAATTTATATAAGTTAGATATCTATTCCTATTAGCGCTAACTGTTTGTGTAACTTAGGTAACTGTTTTTTTTTATCGCTAACTGTTTGTGTAATTTAGGTTACAATTCTTGTTATCGCCTACAGCGTGTGTAATTTAGGTAAAAATTATTGTTATCGCAAACAGTTTGTGTAATTTGGGTAACAATTCGTGTTATCGCTAACAGTTTGTGTAATTTAGGTAACAATTCTTGTTATCACTAACATTTTGTGTAATTAAGGTAACAATTCTTGTTATCCCTAACATGTTGTGTAATATAGATTACAATTATATTATCGCTAACAGTTTGTGTAATTTTGATAATAATTCCTATTATCGCTAACAGATTGTGTAATTTAGGTAACAATTTATGTTAGCGCAAACTCTTTGTGTAATTTAGATATCAATTCCTTTTAGCGCTAATAGTTTGTGTAAGTTAGGTAACAATTCTTGTAATCCCTAACAGTTTGTGTAATTTAGGTAACAAATCCTCTTATCGCTAATTGTTTGTGTAATTTAGGTAACAAATCTTGTTATCGCTAATTGTTTTTGTAATTTAGGTAACAATTCCTGCTATCGATAACTATTTGTGTAATTTAGGTAACAATTTTTGTTATCGCTAACAGTTTGTGTAAGTTAGGTAACCATTGTTGTTAGCACTAACTGTTTGTGTAAGTTAGATAACAATTCTTGTTATTGCTAACTATTTCTGTAATTTATTTAACAATTCTTGTTATCGCTAACTGTTTGTGTAATTTAGGTAAAAAATCATGTTATCGCTAACTGTTTGTGTAAGTTAGGTAACCGTTCTAGTTATCGCTAACTGTTTATGTAATTTAGGTAACATTTCTTGTTATCGCTAACAGTTTGTGTAATTTAGGTAACAATTATTGTTATCGCTAAGAGTTTGTGTAATTTAGGTACTAAATCCTGTTATCGCTAATAGTTTGTGTAATTTAGGTAACAATTCTTTTATCGCTAATTGTTTGTGTAATTCAGGTAACAATTTTTGTTATCGTTAACTATTTTTGTAATTTAGGGATTAATTCTTGTTAGCACAAACTGATTGTGTAATTTAGGAAACAGTTATTGTTATCGCTAACAGTTTGTGTTAGTTAGATATCAAATCCTATTATCGTTAACAATTTATGTAATTTAGGTAATAATTCTTGTTATCGCTAATTGTTAATGTAATTTATGTAACAAGCCGTGTTATCGTTTACCATTTGTGTAATTTAGATAACAATTATTGTTATCGCTAACAGTTCTTGTAATTTAGGTAACAATTCTTGTTATCACTAACAGTTTGTGTAATTTAGGTAACAATTGTTGTTATCCCTAACTGTTTGTTTAAGTTAGGTAACCATTCTTGTTAGCGCTAACAGTTTGTGTAATTGAGGTAATAACTCATGTTATCGCTAACAGTTTCTGTAATTTAGGTAACAATTCCTGTTATTGCTTAAAGTTTGTGTAAGTTAGGTAACCATTATTGTTAGCGCTAATAGTTTGTGTAAGTAAGATAACAATTCTTGTTATCGCCAACTGTTTATGTACTTTAGCTAACAATAAATGTTATTGCTAACTTTTTGTTTAAGTTAGGTTATCATTCTTGTTAGCTCTAACAATTTGTGTAAGTTAGATAACAATTGTTGAAAGCGCTAACTATTTGTGTAATTTAGGTCACAATTTTTGTTATCGCTAAGAGTTTGTGTAATCTAGATAACAATTCTTGTTATCGCTAACTGTTTGTGTAATTTAGGTAACAATTCTTGTTATCCCTAACTGTTTGTGTAATTTAGGTAACAATTCTTGTTATCGCTAACAAATTGTGAAATTAAGGTAAAATTTTTTGTTATCGCTAATTGTTTGTGTAATTTTGGTAACAATTTCTGTTATCGCTAATAGTTTGTGTAATTTAGATTAGAATTCATGTTATCGCTAACAATTTGTGTAATTTAGATAACAATTCCTGTTATCGCTAACTGTTTCTGTAATTTAGGTCACAATTCCTTTTATCGCTAACAGTTTGTCTAATTAAGGTAATTTTCCCGTTATCACTAATTGTTTGTGTCATTTAGGTAACAACTCTACTTATCGCTCATTGTTTGTGTAATTTAGATAACAATTATTGTTATCGCTAACTCTTTGTGTAAGTTTGGTAACCATTCTTGTTAGCGCTAAAAGTTTGTGAAATTAAGGCAATAATTCATGTTATCCCTAACAGTCTGTGTTATTTAGATAACAATTTTTGTTATCGCAAACTGTTTGTGTAATTTAGGTAAAAATTCATGTTATCACTATTTGTTTGTGTAATTAAGGTAACAATTCTTGTTATCATTAAATCATTGTGTAATTTAGGTATAAATTCTTGTTAACAATAATTGTTTGTGTAATTTAAGTAACTATTCCTGTTATCGCTAATTGTTTGTGTAAGTTAGGTAACCATTCTTGTTAGCTCTAACAGTTTGTGTAAGTTAGATAACAAATCATGTTATCGCTAACTGTTTGTGTAATTTAGGTATTAATTCCTGTTATCGCTAACTGTTGTGTAATTTAGGAAACAATTCTTGTTATCACTAACTGTTTGTGTAATTTAGGTAACAATTCTTGTTAGCGCAAACAGTTTCTGTAATTTAGGTTATAATTCCTGTTAGCGCTAACTGTTTGTGTAATTTATGAAACAATTCTTCTTATCGCTAACCGTTTGTGTAATTTAGGTAACAATTATTGTTATCGCTAACAGTTTGTGTAATTTAGATAACAATTTCTGTTATCGCTAACTTTTTGAGTAATTTAGGCTATAATTCTTGTTATCGCTAATTGTTTGTGTAGTTTAGGTAACAATTTTTGTAATCGCTAACAGTTTGTGTAATTTAGGAAACTATTCCTGTTATCGCTAATTGTTTGTGTAAGTTAGGTAACCTTTCTTGTTAGCTCTAACGATTTGTGTAAGTTAGGTAACACTTCTTGTTAGCGCAAACTGTTTGTGTAATTTAGGTAATAATTCATGTTAGCGCTAACTGTTTGCGTAATTTAGGTAACAATTCTTTTTATCGCTGACAGTTTGTGTAATTTAGGTTACAATTTCGTTATCGCTAACTCTTTCAGTAATTAAGATATCAATTCCTGTTATTGCTAACAGTCTAAGTTAGGAAACATTTCCTGTTAGCGGTAATAATTTGTGTAATTTAGGTAACAATTCCTGCTGGGGCTAACTGTTTTTGTAATTTTGGTAACAATTGTTGTTATCGCTAATTGTTTGTGTAATTTAGGTAACAATCCGTGTTATCGCTTATTGTTTGTGTAATTTTGATAACAATTTTTGTTATCGCTAACAGTTTGTGTAAGTTACATATCAATTTCGATTAGTGCTAACAGTTTGTGTAAGTTAGGTAACAATTCTTGTTATCCCTAACAGTTTGTGTAATTTAGGTAACAATTCTTGTTTTCGCTAATACTTTGTGTAGTTTAGGTAACAATTTCTATAAGCGCTAATAGTTTCTTAATTTAGATAACAATTCTTGTTTACTCTTATTGTTTATGTAATTTAGATAACAATTCTTGTTATCGCTAACATTTTGTGTAATTTAGCTGAAAATTATGTTATCGCAAACAGTTTGTGTAATTTAGATAACAATTTTTGTTATCGCTTACTGCTTGTGTAATTTAAGTAACAATTCTTGTTATCTCTAACTGATTCTGTAATTTAGGTATTAATTTTTGTTAGCGCAAACTGTTTGGGTAATTTAGAAAACAATTCTTGTTATCGCTAACAGTTTGTGTAAATTAGGTAACGATATTTGTTAGCGCTAACAGTTTGTGTAATTTAGATATCAATTGTTGTTATTGCTAACTGTTTGTGTAATTTAGGTAACAATTATTGTTAGCATTAACAGTTTGTGTAAGTTTGTGTAATTTAGGTAACAATTCTTGTTATCGCTAACAATTTGTGTAATTTAGGTAACAATTCTATTATCGCTAAAAGTTTGTGTAATTTAGGTAAAATTCTTGTTATCGCTAACATTTTGTGTAATTTAGGTATCAATTCCTGTTATCGCTAACTGTTTATGTAATTTAGGTAACAATTATTGTTATCGCTAATTGTTTGTGTAATTTAGGTAACAAATCCTGTTATCGCTAATAGTTTGTGTAATTTAGGTAACAATTCTTGTTATCGCTAATTGTTTCTGTAATTTAGGTAACAATTCTTGTTATCCCTAATTGTTTGTGTAATTTAGATTACAATTCATGTTATCACTAATAGTTTGTGTAATTTAGATAACAATTTCTGTTATCGCTAATTGTTTTTGTAATTTAAGTAACAATTCTTGTTATCCCTAATAGTTTGTGTAATTTAGATTACAATTCATGTTATCACTAACAGTTTGTGTAATTTAGGTAACAATTCCTGTTATCGCTAATAAATTGTGTAATTTAGGTAGCAATTCTTGTTATCGCTAAATGTGTGTGTAATTTAGGTAACAATTCTTGTTATCGCTAACAGTTAGTGTAATTTAGATAACAATTTCTGTTATTGCTAATTGTTTCTGTAATTTAAGTAACAATTCTTGTTATCGCTAACTGTTTGTGTAATTTAGGTAACAATTCTTGTTATCGCTAATATTTTGTGTAATTTAGGTAACGATTCATGTTAGAGCAAACTGTTTGTGTAATTTCGGTAACAATTCTTGATATCGCTAACAATTTGTGTAATTTAGGTAACAATTCCTGTTATCGCTAAATGTTTGTGTAATTTAGGTAACAATTCTTGTTATCGCTATGAGTTTGTCTAATTAAGGTAACAATACGTGTTATCGCTAATAGTTTGTGTAATTTAGGTAACAATTCTTGTTATCGCTAACTGTTTGTGTAATTTAGGTAACAATTCTTGTTATCGCTAATAGTTTGTGTAATTTAGGTAACAATTTCGTTATCGCTAACTGTTTGTGTAATTTAGGTAACAATTCTTGTTATCGCTAATATTTTGTGTAATTTAGATAACAATGTTAGAGCAAATTGTTTGTGTAATGTCGGTAACGTTTCCTGTTATCGCTAACTGTTTGTGTAATTTAGGAAACAATTCTTGTTATCGCTAATTGTTTGTGTAATTTAGGTAACAATTTCTGTTATTGCTAATAGTTTGTGTAATTTAGGTAACAATTCTTGTTATCGCTAACAATAAGTGTAATTTAGGTAGCAATTCCTATTATCGCTAACAGTTTGTGTAATTTAGGTAACAATTCTTGTTATCGCTAACAGTTTGTGTAATTTAGGTAACAATTCGTGTTATCGCTAACTGTTTGTGTAATTTAGGTAACAATTCTTGTTATTGCTAAGTGTTTGTGTAATTTAGGTAACAATTCATGTTATCGCTAACTGTTTGTGTAATTTAGATTACAATTCATGTTATCGCTAACAGTTTGTGTAATTTAGATAACAATTCTTGTTATCGCTAACTGTTTGTGTAATTTAGGTAACAATTCTTGTTATCGCTAATATTTTGTGTAATTTAGGTAACAATTTATGTTAGAGCAAACTGTTTGTGTAATTTCGGTAACAATTCTTGTTATCGCTATGAGTTTGTCTAATTAAGGTAACAATTCGTGTTATCGCTAATAGTTTGTGTAATTTAGGTAACAATTCTTTTTATCGCTAACTGTTTGTGTAATTTAGGTAACAATCATTGTTATCGCTAACAGTTTGTGTAATTTAGGTAACAATTCTTGTTATCGCTAACTGTTTGTGTAATTTAGGTAACTTTCTTTTTATCGCTAATATTTTGTGTAATTTAGGTAACAATTCATGATAGAGCAAACTGTTTCTGTAATTTCGGTAACAATTCTTGTTATCGCTAACAGTTTGTGTAATTTAGGTAACAATTCCTGTTATCGCTAAATGTTTCTGTAATTTAGGTAACAATTATTGTTATCGCTATGAGTTTGTCTAATTAAGGTAACAATTCGTGTTATCGCTAATTGTTTGTGTAATTTAGGTAACAATTCTTGTTATCGCTAACAGTTTGTGTAATTTCGGTAACAATTTCGTTATCGCTAACTGTTTGTGTAATTTAGGTAACAATTCTTGTTATCGTTAATATTTTGTGTAATTTAGGTAACAATTCATGTTAGAGCAAACTGTTTGTGTAATTTCGGTAACAATTCCTGTTATCGCTAACTGTTTGTGTAATTTAGGTAACAATTCTTGTTATCGCTAACTGTTTGTGTAATTTAGGTAACAATTCTTGTTATCGCTAACAGTTTGTGTAATTTAGGTAACAATTTCGTTATCGCTAACTGTTTGTGTAATTTAGGTAACAATTCTTGTTATCGTTAATATTTTGTGTAATTTAGGTAACAATTCATGTTAGAGCAAACTGTTTTTGTAATTTAGGTAACAATTTTTGTTATCGCTAACTGTTTGTGTAATTTAGGTAACAATTATTTTTATCGCTAATAGTTTGTGTAATTTAGATAACAATTTCTGTTATCGCTAATAGTTTGTGTAATTTAGATTAGAATTCATGTTATCGCTAACAATTTGTGTAATTTAGATAACAATTCCTGTTATTGCTAACTGTTTCTGTAATTTAGGTCACAATTCATTTTATCGCTAACAGTTTGTCTAATTAAGGTAATTTTCCCGTTATCACTAATTGTTTCTGTCATTTCGGTTACAGTTCCTGTTATCGCTAATAGTTTATGTAATTTAGGTAACAATTTTTGTTATTTCTAACAATTTGTGTAATTTAGATAACAATTCCTGTTATCGCTAACTGTTTCTGTAATTTAGGTCACAATTCCTTTTATCGCTAACAGTTTGTCTAATTAAGGTAATTTTCCCGTTATCACTAATTGTTTTTGTCATTTAGGTTACAGTTCCTGTTATCGCTAATAGTTTATGTAATTTAGGTAACAATTTTTGTTATTTCTAATAGTTTGTGTAATTTAGGTAACAATTCCTGTTATTGCTAATTGTTTGTGTAATTTAGGTAAGAATTCGTGTTATCGCTAACAGTTTGTGTAATTTAGGTAACAATTCTTCTCATCGCTAATAGTTTGTGTAATTTAGGTAACAATTCATGTTAGCGCAATCTGTTTGTGTAATTTAGGTAACAATTATTGTTATCGCTAACAGTTTTTGTAATTTAGGTAACAATTCCTGTTATCGCTAACTGTTTGTGTAATTTAGGTAACAATTTTTGTTATCGCTAATTGTTTGTGTAATTTAGGTAACAATTCCTCTTATCGCTAATATTTTGTGTAATTTAGTAAACAATTGTTTTTATCGCTAATTGTTTGTGTAATCTAGGTAACAATTCCTGTTATTGCTAATAGTTTGTGTAATTTAGGTAACAATTCTTGTTATCGCTAATGGTTTATGTAATTTCGGTAATAATTTCTGTTATCGCTAATAGCTTGTGTAATTTAGGTAACAATTCTTGTTATCACTAAAAGTTTGTATAAGTTAGGTAACCATTTTTGTTAGCGCTAATAGGTTGTGTAAATAAGTTAACAATTCTTGTTATCGCCAACTGTTTCAGTAATTTAGGTAACAATATTTGTTATTGCTAACTGTTTCTGTAATTTAGTTAAGAATTCTTGTTAGCTCTAACTGTTTGTGTAAGTTAGATAACAATTGCTGTTAGCGCTAACTATTTGTGTAATTTACGTAACAAATTTTGATATCGCTAACTGTTTGTGTAATTAGGTAACAATTGTTGTTATCTCTAACAGTTTGTGTTATTTAGGTAACAATTCCTGTTATCGTTAACTGTTTATCTAATTTAGAGAACAATTCTTGTTATTGCTAATTGTTTCTGTAATTTAGGTAACAATTCTTGATATCGCTAACAGTTTGTCTAAGTTAGATATCAATTTCTATAAGCGCTAACACTTTGTGTAATTTAGGTAACAATTCCTGTTATCGCTAACAATTAGTGTAATTTAGGTAAAAACTCACGTTGGCGAAAATTAGGTAACCATTCTTGTTAGCGCTAACAGTTTGTGTAATTGAGGTAATAACTCATGTTATCGCTAACAGTTTCTGTAATTTAGGTAATAATTCCTGTTATTGCTAAAAGTTTGTGTAAGTTAGGTAACCATTATTGTTAGCGCTAATAGTTTGTGTACTTTAGGTAACAATAAATGTTATTGCTAACTTTTAGTTTAAGTTAGGTTATCATTCTTGTTAGCTCTAACAATTTGTGTAAGTTAGATCACAATTTTTGTTATTGCTAAAAGTTTGTGTAAGTTAGATAACAATTCTTGTTATCGCCAACTGTTTATGTACTTTAGGTAACAATAAATGTTATTGCTAACTTTTAGTTTAAGTTAGGTTATCATTCTTGTTAGCTCTAACAATTTGTGTAAGTTAGATCACAATTTTTGTTATTGCTAAAAGTTTGTGTAATTTAGATGACAATTCTTGTTATCGCTAACTGTTTCTGTAATTTAGGTAAGAATTCTTGTTATCCCTAACTGTTTGTGTAATTTAGGTAACAATTCTTGTTATCGCTAACAAATTGTGAAATTAAGGTAAAAAATTTTGTTATCGCTAATTGTTTGTGTAATTTTGGTAACAATTTCCGTTATCGCTAATAGTTTGTGTAATTTAGATTAGAATTCATGTTATCGCTAACAATTTGTGTAATTTAGATATCAATTCTTGTTATCGCTAACTGTTTCTGTAATTTAGGTCACAATTCCTTTTATCGCTAACAGTTTGTGTAATTAAGGTAATTTTCCCGTTATCGCTAATAGTTTATGTAATTTAGGTAACAATTTTTGTTATTTCTAACAGTTTGTGTAATTTAGGTAACAATTCCTGTTATTGCTAATTGTTTGTGTAATTTAGGTAAGAATTCGTGTTATCGCTAACAGTTTGTGTAATTTAGGTAACAATTCTTCTCATCGCTAACTGTTTGTGTAATTTAGGTAACAATTCATGTTATCGCAATCTGTTTGTGTAATTTAGGTAACAATTATTGTTATCGCTAACAGTTTCTGTAATTTAGGTAACAATTCCTGTTATCGCTAACTGTTTGTGTATTTTAGGTAACAATTCTTGTTATCGCTAATTGTTTGTGTAATTTAGGTAACAATTCCTCTTATCGCTAATATTTTGTGTAATTTAGTAAACAATTGTTTTTATCGCTAATTGTTTGTGTAATCTAGGTAACAATTCCTGTTATTGCTAATAGTTTGTGTAATTTAGGTAACAATTCTTGTTATCGCTAATGGTTTATGTAATTTCGGTAATAATTTCTGATATCGCTAATAGCTTGTGTAATTTAGGTAACAATTATTGTTATCGCTAAAAGTTTGTATAAGTTAGGTAACCATTTTTGTTAGCGCTAATAGTTTGTGTAAATAAGTTAACAATTCTTGTTATCGCCAACTGTTTCAGTAATTTAGGTAACAATATTTGTTATTGCTAACTATTTCTGTAATTTAGTTAAGAATTCTTGTTAGCTCTAACAGTTTGTGTAAGTTAGAAAACAATTGCTGTTAGCGCTAACTATTTGTGTAATTTACGTAACAAATTTTGATATCGCTAACTGTTTGTGTAATTAGGTAACAATTGTTGTTATCTCTAACAGTTTGTGTTATTTAGGTAACAATTCCTGTTATCGTTAACTGTTTATCTAATTTAGAGAACAATTCTTGTTATCGCTAATTGTTTCTGTAATTTAGGTAACAATTCTTGATATCGCTAACAGTTTGTGTAAGTTAGATATCAATTTCTATAAGCGCTAACAGTTTGTGTAATTTAGGTAACAATTCCTGTTATTGCTAACAATTAGTGTAATTTAGGTAATAATTCATGTTAGCGCTAACTGTTTGCGTAATTTAGGTAACAATTCTTATTATCGCTGACAGTTTGTGTAATTTAGGTTACAATTTCGTTATCGCTAACTCTTTGTGTAATTTAGGTCACAATTCCTGTTATTGCTAACAGTCTAAGTTAGGAAACATTTCCTGTTAGCAGTAATAATTTGTGTAATTTAGGTAACAATTCCTGCAGGGGCTAACTGTTTTTGTAATTTTGGTAACAATTGTTGTTATCGCTAATTGTTTGTGTAATTTAGGTCATAATTCTTGTTATTGCTAATTGTTTGTGTAATTTAGGTGACAATCCGTGTTATCGCTTATTGTTTGTGTTATTTTGATAACAATTTTTGTTATCGCTAACAGTTTGTGTAAGTTACATATCAATTTCGATTAGTGCTAACAGTTTGTGTAAGTTAGGTAACAATTCTTGTTATCCCTAACAGTTTCTGTAATTTAGGTAACAATTCTTGTTTTCGCTAATACTTTGTGTAGTTTAGGTAACAATTTCTGTAAGCGCTAATAGTTTCTGTAATTTAGATAACAATTCTTGTTAACTCTTATTGTTTATGTAATTTAGATAACAATTCTTGTTATCGCTAACATTTTGTGTAATTTAGGTGAAAATTATGTTATCGCAAACAGTTTGTGTAATTTAGATAACAATTTTTGTTATCGCTTACTGCTTGTGTAATTTAGGTAACAATTCTTGATATCGCTAATTGTTTGTGTAATGTAAGTAACAATTCTTGTTATAGCTAACTGATTGTGTAATTTAGGTATTAATTTTTGTTAGCGCAAACTGTTTGGGTAATTTAGGAAACAATTCTTGTTATCGCTAACAGTTTGTGTAAATTAGGTAACAATACTTGTTAGCGCTAATAGTTTGTGTAATTTAGATATCAATTGTTGTTATTGCTAACTGTTTGTGTAATTTAGGTAACAATTCTTGTTAGCATTAACAGTTTGTGTAAGTTAGGTAACAATCCTTATTATCGCTAAGTGTTTGTAAAATTTAGATAACAATTCTTGTTATTGTTAACATTTTGTGTAAGTTAGATAACAATTTATGTTATCGATAACTGTGTCTAATTCAGGTAACAATTCTTGTTATTGCTAATTTTTTGTGTAAGTTAGGTAACAATTCTTGTTAATGCTAATTGTTTGTGCAATTTAGATAATAATTCTTGTTATCGCTAACTTTTTCTGTAATTTAGGTAAAAATTATTGTTATCACTAACTATTTGTGTTATTAAGGTAATAACTCTTGTTATCGCTAAATGTTTGTGTAAATTAGATAACAATTCTTTTTATCCCTAACTGTTTGTGTAAGTAAGGTAACTATTCCTATTAGCGCAAACAGCTTGTGTATTTTAGGAAACAATTCTTCTTATCGGTAACAATTTGTGTAAGTTAGGTAACAATTATTGTTATCGCTAAATGTTTGTGTAATTTAGGCTACAATTATTGTTATTCCTAACAGATTGTGTAATTTAGATAACAATTCTTGTTATCGTTAACTGTTTATGTTATTTAGGTAACAATTTTTGTTATCGCTAATTGTTTGTGTAATTCAGGTAACAATTATTGTTATCGCTAACAGTTTGTGTAATTTAGGTAATAATTCCTATTATCGCTAACTATTTGTGTAATTTAGAAATCAATTCTTGTTATAGCTAACAGTTTGTGTAAGTTAGGAAACAATTCCTATTAGCGCTAAGAATTTGTGTAAGTTAGGTAATAATTCTTCTTATCGCTAACTATTTGTATAATTTAGGTAACAATTCTTGTTATCGCTAAGTGTTTGTGTAATATAGGTAACCATTCTTTTATTGCTAACAGTTTGTGTAATTTAGGTAACAATTATTGTTAGCGCTAACAATTTGTGTAAGTTTGGTAACAATTATTGCTATCGCTAACTATTTGTGTAATTTAGGTAACAAATATTGTTATCGCTAACAGTTTGTGTAATTTAGATAACAATTCTTGTTATTCTCTAATTGTTTGTGTAGTTTAGGTAACAATTCTTGTTATTGCTAATTATTTGTGTACTTTAGGTAATAATTCTTGTTATCAATAACAGTTTCTGTAATATAGATAATACTTATTGTTATTGCTAACAGTTTTTGTAAGTTTGATATTAATTCCTATTAGCGCTAACAGTTTGTGTAAATTAGGCAATAATTCTTCTTATCGCTAACTATTTATGTAATTTAGGTAACATTTCTTATTATTGCTGACAGTTTGTGTAATTTAGGTAACAATTCCTGTTATTGCTAACAATTTGTGTAATTAAGATATCAATTCCTGTTATTGCTAACAGTCTTAGTTAGAAAACATTTCCTGTTAGCGTTAATAATTTGTGTAATTTAGGTAACAATTCCTGCTAGGGCTAATTGTTTATGTAATTTAGATAACAATTCTTGTTATCGCTAACATTTTGTGTAATTAAGGTAAAAATTATGTTATCGCAAACAGTTTGTGAAATTTAGATAACAATTTTTGTTATCGCTAACTGCTTATGTAATTTAGGTAACAATTCTTGATATCGCTAATTGTTTGTGTAATGTAAGTAACAATTCTTGTTATGGCTAACTGATTGTGTAATTTAGGTATTAATTTTTGTTAGCGCAAACTGTTTGGGTAATTTAGGAAACAATTCTTGTTATCGCTAACAATTTGTGTAAATTAGGTAACCATACTTGTTAGCGCTAACAGTTTGTGTAATTTAGATATTAATTCTTGTTATTGCTAATTGTTTGTGTAATTTAGGTAACAATTGTTGTTAGCATTAACAGTTTGTGCAAGTTAGGTAATAATCATTGTTATCGCTAACTGTTTGTAAAATTTAGATAACAATTCTTGTTATTGCTAACATTTTGTGTAAGTTAGATAACAATTCATGTTATCGATAACTGTTTGTGTAATTCAGGTAACAATTCTTGTTATTGCTAATTTTTTGTGTAAGTTAGGTAACAATCCTTGTTAATGCTAATTGTTTGTGCAATTTAGATAATAATTCTTGCTATCGCTAACTTTTTCAGTAATTTAGGTAAAAATTCTTGTTATCGCTAATTATTTATGTAATTTAGGAAACAATTCTTGTTATCTCTAACTATTTGTGTTATTTAGGTAATAACTCTTGTTATCGCTAAATGTTTGTGTAAATTAGATAATAATTCCTTTTTTCGCTTTGTTTGTGTAAGTTAGGTAACAATTCGTGTTAGCCCTAACAATTTATGTAAGTTAGGTAAGAATTATTGTTATCGCTAAATGTTTGTGTAATTTAGGTAACAATTATTGTTATCGCTAACAGATTGCGTAATTTAGATAACAATTCTTGTTATCGCTAACTGTTTCTATTATTTAGGTAACAATTCTAGTTATCGCTAATTGTTTGTGTAATTTAGGTAACAATTATTGTTATCGCTAACAGTTTGTGGAATTTAGGTAATAATTCCTATTATCGCTAACTATTTGTGTAATTTAGAAATCAATTCATGTTATGGCTAACGGTTTGTGTATGTTAGGAAACAATTCCTATTAGCGCTAAGAATTTGTGTAAGTTAGGTAAAAATTCTTGTTATTGCTAAGTTTTTGTGTAATATAGGTAACCATTCTTGTTATTGCTAACATTTTGTGTAATTTAGGTAACAATTCTTGTTAGCGCTAACAATTTGTGTAAGTTTGGTAACAATTATTGCTATCGCTAACAGTTTGTGTAGTTTAGGTAACAATTCTTGTTATTGCTAATTGTTTGTGTAATTTAGGTAATAATTCTTGTTATCAATAACAGTTTCTGTAATTTAGATAAAAATTATTGTTATCGCTAACAGTTTGTGTAAGTTAGATATTAATTCCTATTAGCGCTAATTGTTTGTGTAAATTAGGTAATAATTCTTCTTATCGCTAACTACTTGTGTAATTTAGGTAAGAATTCTTGTTATCGCTAAATGTTTGTGTAATATAGGTAACCATTCTTGGTATTGCTAACAGTTTGTGTAATTTAGGAAACAATTCTTGTTATCGCTTATAGTTTGTGTAATTTAGGTAACAATTCTTGTTATCGCAAACTTTTTGTGTAATTTAGGCAACAATTCTTGTTATCGCTAACAGTTTATGTTATTTAGCATACAATTCTTGTTATCGCTAATTGTTTGTGTTATTTAGGTAACAACTTTTATTATCGCTAATTGTTTATGTAATTTAGGTAACAATTCCTGTTATCGCTAACTGTTTGTGTAATTTAGATAACAATTGTTGCTATCGCTAACAATTTATATAAGTTAGATATCAATTCCTATTAGCGCTAACTGCTTGTGTAAGTTAGTTAACCGTTTTTTTTAACGCTAACTGTTTCTGTAATTTATGTTAGAATTCTTGTTATCGCCTACAGTTTGTGTAATTTAGGTAACAATTATTGTTATCGCTAATAGTTTGTGTAATTTGGGTTACAATTCTTGTTATCATTAACAGTTTGTGTAATTTTGGTAAATATTCCTGTTATCGATAAAATTTTGTGTAATTTAGGTAACAATTATTGTTATCGCTAAATGTTTGTGTAATTTAGGCATCAATTATTGTTATTCCTAACAGATTGTGTAATTTAGATAACAATTCTTGTTATCTTAACTGTTTATGTTATTTAGGTAACAATTTTTGTAATCGCTAATTGTTTGTGTAATTTAGGTAACAATTATTGTTATCGCTAACAGTTTGTGTAATTTAGGTAACAATTCCTATTATCGCTAACTATTTGTGTAATTTAGAAATCAATTCTTGTTATGGCTAACAGTTTGTGTAAGTTAGGAAACAATTCCTATTAGCGCTAAGAATTTGTGTAAGTTAGGTAATAATTCTTTTTATCGCTAACTATTTGTGTAATTTAGGTAACAATTCTTGTTATCGCTAAGTGTTTGTGTAATATAGGTAACCATTTTGTTATTGCTAACAGTTTGTGTAATTTAGGTAACAATTCTTGATATCGCTAATTGTTTGTGTAGTTTAGGTAACAATTTTTGTTATTGCTAATTGTTTGTGTAATTTAGGTAATAATTCTTGTTATCAATAACAGTTTCTGTAATTTAGATAATAATTATTGTTATCGCTAACAGTTTGTGTAAGTTAGATATTAATTCCTATAAGCGCTAACAGTTTGTGTAAATTAGGTAATAATTCTTCTTATCGCTAACTATTTGTGTAAATTAGGTAACATTTCTTATTATCGCTGACAATTTGTGTAATTTAGGTAACAATTCCTGTTATCGCTAACAGTTTGTGTAATTAAGATATCAATTCCTCTAATTGCTAACAGTCTAAGTTAGGAAACATTTCTTGTTAGCGTTAATAATTTGTGTAATTTAGGTAACAATTCCTGCTGGGGCTAACTGTTTTTGTAATTTTGGTAACAATTGTTGTTATGGCTAATTGTTTGTGTCATTTAGGTAACAATTCTTGTTATCTCTAATTGTTTATGTTATTTAGATAACAATTCTTGTTATCGCTAACATTTTGTGTAATTTAGGTAAAAATTATGTTATCGCAAACAGTTTATGTTATTTAGATAACAATTTTTGTTATCGCTAACTACTTGTGTAATTTAGGTAACAATTCTTGATATCGCTAATTGTTTGTGTAATGTAAGTAACAATTCTTGTTATCGCTAACTGATTGTGTAATTTAGGTATTAATTTTTGTTAGCGCAAACTGTTTAGGTAATTTAGGAAATTATTCTTGTTATCGCTAACAATTTGTGTAAATTAGGTAACCATACTTGTTAGCGCTAACAGTTTGTGTAATTTAGATATCAATTCTTGTTATTGCTAACTGTTTGTGTAATTTAGGTAACAATTGTTGTTAGCATTAACAGTTTGTGTAAGTTAGCTAACAATCCTTGTTATCGCTAACTGTTTGTAAAATTTAGATAACAATTCTTGTTATTGCTAACATTTTGTGTAAGTTAGATAACAATTCATGTTATCGATAACTGTTTGTGTAATTCAGGTAACAATTCTTGTTATTGCTAATTTTTTGTGTAAGTTAGGTAACAATTCTTGCTAATGCTAATTGTTTGTGCAATTTAGATAATAATTCTTGTTATCGCTAACTTTTTCTGTAATTTAGGTAAAAATTCTTGTTATCGCTAATTATTTATGTAATTTAGGAAACAATTCTTGTTATCACTAACTATTTGTGTTATTTTGGTAATAACTCTTGTTATCGCTAAGTGTTTGTGTAAATTAGATAACAATTCCTTTTTTCGCTTTGTTTGTGTAAGTAAGGTAACAATTCCTATTAGCGCAAATAGCTTGTATATTTTAGGATACAATTCTTCTTATCGTTAATTGTTTGTGTAAGTTAGGTAAGAATTATTGTTATCGCTAAATGTTTGTGTAATTTAGGTAACAATTATTGTTATCGCTAACAGATTGTGTAATTTAGATAACAATTTTTGTTATCACTAACTGTTTCTGTTATTTAGGTAACAATTCTTGTTATCGCTAATTGTTTGTGTAATTTAGGTAACAATTATTGTTATCGCTAACAGTTTGTGTAATTTAGGTAACAATTCCTATTATCGCTAACTATTTGTGTAATTTAGAAATCAATTGATGTTATGACTAACGGTTTGTGTAAGTTAGGAAACAATTCCTATTAGCGCTAAGAATTTGTGTAAGTTAGGTAATAATTCTTGTTATCGCTAACTATTTGTGTAATTTAGGTAAGAACTCTTGTTATTGCTAAGTGTTTGTGTAATATAGGTAACCATTCTTGTTATTGCTATTATTTTGTGTAATTTAGGTAACAATTCTTGTTAGCGCTAACATTTGTGTAAGTTTGGTAACAATTATTGCTATCGCTAACCGTTTGTGTAATTTAGGTAACAAATATTGTTATCGCTAACAGTTTGTGTAATTTAGATAACAATTCTTGTTATCGCTAATTGTTTGTGTAGTTTAGGTAACAATTCTTGTTATTGCTAATTGTTTGTGTAATTTAGGTAATAATTCTTGTTATCAATAACAGTTTCTGTAATTTAGATAATAATTATTGTTATCGCTAACAGTTTGTGTAAGTTAGATATTAATTCCTATTAGCGCTAACACTTTGTGTAAATTAGGTAATAATTCTTCTTATCGCTAACTATTTGTGTAATTTAGGTAACAATTCTTGTTATCGCTAAATGTTTGTGTAATATAGGTAACCATTCTTGGTATTGCTAACAGTTTGTGTAATTTAGGTAACAATTCTTGTTATCGCTAAAAGTTTGTGTAATTACGGAACACTTCTTGTTATCCCATACAGTTTGTTTAATTAAGATTACAATTCCTCTTATCGCTAACTATTTCTGTAATTCAGATAACAATTCCTGTAATCGCTAACTGTTTCTGTACTTTAGGTAACAATTCTTGCTATCGCAAACTGTTTGTGTAATTTAGGCAACAATTCTTGTTATCGCTAACTGTTTGTGTTATTTAGCATACAATTCTTGTTATGGCTAATTGTTTGTGTTATTTAGGTAACGACTCTTATTATCGCTAATTGTTTGTGTAATTTAGGTAACAATTCCTGTTATCGCTAACTGTTTGTTTAATTTAGATAATAATTGTTGTTATCGCTAACAAATTATATAAGTTAGATATCAATTTTTATAAGCGCTAACTGTTTGTGTAAATTAGGTAACCGTTCTTGTTATCGCTAACTGTTTTTGTTATTTAGGTTAGAATTCTTGTTATCCCCTAACTGTTTGTGTAATATAGATTACAGTTCAAATTATCGCAAACAGTTTGTGTAATTTAGATAACAATTCTTGTTATCGCTAATAGTTTGTGTAATTTAGGTTACAATTCATATTAGCGCAAACTGTTTGTGTACTTTAGGTAACAATTCTTGTTATTTCTAATTGTTTGTGTAATTAAGGTTACAACTCTTGTTATCGCTAATTATTTGTGTAATTTTGATAACAATTCATATTAAAGCTAACTATTTGTGTAATTTAGATAACAATTCTTGTTATTGCTAACAATTTGTATAAGTTAGATATCAATTCCTATTAGCTCAAACAGTTTGTGTAAGTTAGGTAACAATTATTGTTATCGTTGACAGTTTATGTAATTTAGGAAACAAATCCTCTTATCGCTAATTGTTTGTGTAATGTAGGCAACTTCTCTTGTTATCGCTAATTGTTTGTATGATTTAGGTGACGATTCATGCTATCGCTAACTGTTTTTGTAATTTAGATAACAATCCTTGTTATTGCTAACTATTTGTGTAATTAAGGAAACAATTTTTGTTATCGCTAACAGTTTGTGTAATTTAGGTAACAATTTTTGTTATCCCTAACTGTTTGTGTAAGTTAGGTAACAATTATTGTTATCGCTAAGAGTTTATGTAATTTAGGTAACAAATATTTTTATTTCTAATAGTTTGTGTAGTTTAGGTAACAATTCCTATTATCACTAATTGTTTAGGGATTAATTCTTGTTAGCTTGTGTAATTTAGGAAACAATTATTGTTATTGTTAACAATTTGTGTAAGTAAGGTAACCATTCTTGTTAGCGCTAACAGTTTTGTAATTTAGATATTAATTCTTGTTATCGCTACTTGCTTGGTTAATTTAGGTAACAATTTTTGTAATCGCAAACTGTTTGTAAAATAGAGATAACATATCTTCTTATTGCTAACAATTTGTGTAAGTTATATAACAATTATTATTATCGATAACTGTTTGTGTAATTTAGGTAATATTTCTTGTTATCGCTAATCATTTGTGTAATTTAGGAAATAATTCTTGTTATCGCTATTAATTTGTGTAAGTTAGGTATTTGTTCTAGTTATCGTTAAATTGTTTGTGTAATTTAGGTAACAATTTTTGATATCGCTAACAATTTGTGTAATTTAGGTAACATTTATTGTTATTGCTAAAAGTTTGTGTAATTTAGGTAACAAATCATGTTATCGTTAATTTTTTGTGTAATTTAGGTAACAATTCTTGTTATCGCTAACTGTTTGTGTAAATTAGATAAAAAATTTGTTATTGCTAACATTTTGTGTAATTTAGGTAACAATTTTTATTATCGCTAAATGTTTGTGTAAGTTCGGTAACAATTATTGTTAGCGCAAACAGTTTGTGAAAGTTAGGTAACAATTCTTGTTAGCGCAAACAGTTTGTGTAAGTTAGGTAACAATTATTGTTATCGCTTACATTTTGTTAATTAAGGTAACATTTCCTGTTATCGCTAACTCTTTGTGTAATTTAGATATCAATTCCTATTATCGCTTATAGTTTGTGTAAGTTAGGAAACAATTCCTATTAGCGCTAAAAATTTGTGTAATTTAGGTAACAATTCCTGTTAACGCTAATTATTTTTTCTATTTAGGTAACCATTCTTGTTATCGCTAATTTTTTGTGTAATTTATGTAACAATTCTTGTTATCACTAATTGTTTTTGTAATTTAGGTAACAATAATTGTTATTGCTAACTGTTTGTTTAAGTTAGGTTACCATTCTTGTTAGCTCTAATAGTTTGTGTAAGTTAGATAACAATTGCTGTTAGCGCTAACTATTGTGTAATTAAGGTAACAATTATTGTTATCGCTAACTATTTGTGTAATTTTGGTAACATTTCTTGTTATCGCTAATAGTTTGTGAAATTTAGGTAACAATCTTTGTTATCGCTAATTGTTTGTGTAATTTAGGTAACAA
Source organism: Zygnema cylindricum (assembly GCA_037447655.1). Lineage (NCBI taxonomy): Eukaryota > Viridiplantae > Streptophyta > Zygnematophyceae > Zygnematales > Zygnemataceae > Zygnema > Zygnema cylindricum. Next base: position 297,276 of record JBBHKE010000176.1, on the reverse strand, counting down.
TTCCTCTTATTGCTAACATTTTGTGTAATTTATGTAACAATTCCTATTATCGCTAATAGTTTGTGTAATTTATATTACAATTCCTGTTATCACTAATTGTTTTTGTCATTTAGGGAATAATTCGTGTTATCGCTAATATTTTGTGTAATTTAGGTAACAATTATTGTTATCGCTAACAGTTTGTATAATTTAGGTAACAATTCTTAATATTGCTAACTGTTTGTGTAATTTAGGTAACCATTTTTGTTAGCGCTAATAGTTTGTGTAAGTAAGATAAGATTTCTTGTTATCACCAACAGTTTCTTTAATTTAGGTAACAATAATTGTTATTGCTAACTGTTTGTTAAAGTTAGGTTACCATTCTTGTTAGCTCTAACAGTTTGTGTAAGTTAGATAACAATTGCTGTTAGCGCTAACTATTTGTGTAATTTAGGTAACAATTCATGTTAGCGCAAACTGATTTTGTAATTTAGGTAACAATTTTTGTTATCGCTAACTGTTTGTGTAATTTAGGTAACAATTATTGTTATCGCTAATAGTTTGTGTAATTTAGATAACAATTTCTGTTATCGCTAACTGTTTGTGTAATTTAGGTTATAATTGTTGTTATTGCTAATTGTTTGTGTAATTTAGGTAACAATTCTTGTTATAGCTAACAGTTTGTGTAATTTAGGTAACAATTCGTGTTATCGCTAACTGTTTGTGTAATTTAGATATTAATTCCTGTTATTGCTAACAGTTTAAGTTAGGAAACATTTCTTGTTAGTTTTAATAATTTGTGTGATTTAGGTAAAAATTCCTATTAGGGCTAACTATTTTTGTAATTTTGGTAACAATTGTTGTTATCGCTAATTGTTTGTGTAATTTAGGTAACAATTCTTCTTATTGCTAATTGTTTGTGTAATTTAGGTAACAATCCGTGGTATTGCTTATTGTTTGTGTTATTAATATAATATTTCTTGTTATCGCTAACAGTTTGTGTAAGTTACATATCAATTTCGATTAGCGCTAACAATTTTTGTAAGTTAGGTAACAATTCTTGTTATCGCTAACAGTTTGTGTTATTTAGGTAACAATTCTTGTTTTTTCGCTAATAGTTTGTGTAGTTTAGGTAACAATTCCGGTAAATGCTAATAGTCTCTGTAATTTAGGTAACAATTCTTGTTATCTCTAATTGTTTGTGTAATTTAGAAAACAATTCTTGTTATCGCTAACTTTTTGTGTAATTTAGGTAAGAATTATGTTATCACAAACAGTTTGTGTAATTTAGATAACAATTTTTGATATCGCTAATTGTTTGGGTAATTTAGGAAACAATTCTTCTTATCGCTAACAATTTGTGTAAGTTAGGTAACCATTCTTGTTAGCGCTAACAGTTTGTGTAATTTAGGAAACCATTCTTGTTAGCGCAAACTATTTGGGTAATTTAGGAAACAATTCTTCTTATCGCTAACAATTTGTGTAAGTTAGGTAACCATTCTTGTTAGCGCTAACAGTTTGTGTAATTTAGATATCAATTCTTATTATCGTTAACTGCTTGTGTAATGTAGGTAAGAATTCTTGTTAGCATTAATAATTTTGATAACAATTCTTGTTATTGCTAACATTTTGTGTAAGTTAGATAACAATTCATGTTATCGATAACTGTTTGTGTAATTTAGGTAACAATTCTTGTTATTGCTAATTTTTTGTGTAATTTAGATAACAATTCTTGTTATCGCTAACTTTTTGTGTAATTTAGGTAAAAATTCTTGTTATCGCTAATTATTTGTGTAATTTAGGAAACAATTATTGTTATCGCTAACTATTTGTGTTATTTAGGTAATAACTCTTGTTATCGCTAAGTATTTGTGTAAATTAGATAACAATTCCTGTTATCGCTAACTGTTTGTGTAAGTAAGGTAACAATTCCTATTAGCGCAAACAGCTTGTGTAATTTAGGTAACAATTCTTCTAATCGCTAATTGTTTGTGTAAGTTAGGTAACAATTCCTGTTAGCGCTAACAATTTGTGTAAGTTAGGTAACAATTATTGTTATCGCTAATTGTTTGTGTAATTTAGGTAACAATTATTGTTATCGCTAACAGTTTGTGTAATTAAGATTACAATTCCTGTTATCGCTAACAGTTTGTTTAATTTAGGCAACAATTCTTGTTATCGCTAACTGTTTGTGTTATTTAGGATACAATTCTTGTTATCGCTAACTGTTTGTGTTATTTAGGATAAAATTCTTGTTATCGCTAATTGTTTGTGTTATTTAGGTAACAACTCTTGTTATCGCTAATTGTTTGTGTAATTTAGGTAACAATTCCTGTTATCGCTAACAATTTATGTAAGTTAGATATCATTTCCTATTAACGCTAACTATTTGTGTAAGTTAGGTAACAATTCTTGTTATCGCTAATTGTTTGTATAATTTAGGTAACAAATCCTTTTATCCATAAAAGTTTGTGTAATTTAGGTAACAATTCTTGTTATCCCTAACAGTTTGTGTAATATAGATTACAATTCATATTATCGCTAACAGTTTGTGTTATTTAGGTAAGAATTTCTGTTATCGCTAACAGTTTGTGTAATTTAGGTAACAATTTTTGCTATCGCTAACAGTTTGTGTAATTTAGCTAGTAATTTTTGGTATCCCTAAGTGTTTGTGTAAGTTAGGTAACCAATCTAGTTATTGCTAACTGTTTGTGTAATTTAGGTAACAATTCTTGTTATCTCTAACAGTTTGTGTAATTTAGGTAACAATTATTGTTATCGCTAACAGTTTGTGTAATTTAGGTAACAAATCATGTTATCGCTAATAGTTTGTGTAATTTAGGTAACAATTCTTGTTATCGCTAATTGTTTGTGTAATTTAGGTAACAATTTTTGTTATCGCTAATTGTTTGTGTAATTTAAGGATTAATTCTTGTTAGCGCTAACTGATTATATAATTTAGGAAACAGTTATTGTTATCGCTAACAATTTGTGTAAGTAAGGTAACCATTCTTGTTATTGCTAACAGTTTTGTAATTTAGATATTAATTCTTGTTATCGCTAATTGCTTATTTAATTTAGGTAACAATTTTTGTAATCGCTAACTGTTTGTAAAATATAGATAACAATTCTTCTTATTGCTAACAGTTTGTGTAAGTTATACAACAATTTTTGTTATCGATAACTGTTTGTGTAATTTAGGCAATATTTTTAGTTATCGCTAATTATTTGTGTAATTTAGGAAATAATTCTTGTTATCGCTTATTGTTTGTGTAATTTAGATAATAATTCTTGTTATCGCTTACTTATTGTGTAATTTAAGTAAAAATTCATGTTATCGCTAACTGTTTGTGTAAGTTAGGTATTTGTTCTAGTTATTGCTAACTGTTTGTGTAATTTAGGTAACAAATCCTGTTATCGCTAATAGTCTGTGTAATTTAGGTAACAATTATTTATATCGCTAACTTTTTGTGTAATATAAGTAACAATTCTTGTTATGGCTAACTATTTGTGTAAATTAGATAACAAATTTGTTATTGCTAACAGTTTGTGTAATTTAGGTAACAACTTATATTATCACGAACTGTTTGTGTAAGTTAGGTAACAATTATTGTTAGCGCAAACAGTTTGTTTAAGTTAGGTAACAATTCCTGTTAGCGCAAATAGTTTGTGTAATTAAGGTAACATTTCCTGTTATTGCTAACTCTTTGTGTAATATATATATCAATTTCTGTTATCGCTAACAGTTTGTGTAAGTTAGGAAACAATTCCTATTAGCGCTAAGAATTTGTGTAATTTAGGTAACAATTCCTGTTAGGGCTAATTATTCCTGTAATTTAGGTAACAAATTTGTTATCACTAACAGTTGTGTAATTTAGGTAACAATTCCTATTATCGCTAAATGTTTATGTAATTTAGATAACAATTCCTATTATTGTAAACTATTTCTGTAATTTAGGTAACAATTCTAGTTATCCCAAACAGTTTGTGTAATTTAGATTACAATTCCTGTTATCGCTAACAGTTTGTGTAATTTAGATAACAATTCCTGTTATCGCTAACAGTTTGTGTAATTTAGGTAACAATTCCTGTTATCGCTAATAGTTTTTGTATTTTAGGTAACAATTATTGTTATCTCTAACAGTTTATGTAATTTAGGTAACAATTCCTATAATCGCTAACAGTTTGTGTAATTTAGATAACATTTATTGTTATCGCTAACTGTTTGTGTAATTAAGGTAACAATTCTTGTTATCGCTAACACTTTGTGAAATTTAGGTAACAATTCATGTTAGCGCAAACTGTTTGTGTAATTTAGGTGACAATTCTTGTTATCGCTAACAGTTTGTGTAATTAAGGTAACAATTCGTGTTATCACTAATAGTTTGTGTAATTTAGATAACAATTCTTGTTATCGCTAACTGTTTGTGTAATTTAGGTAACAATTCCTGTTATCGCTAATAGTTTGTGTAATTTAGGTAAGAATTCATGTTAGCGCAAAATGTTTGTGTAATTTAAGTAACAATTCTTGTTATCGCTAACAGTTTGTGTAATTTAGGTAACAATTTCTGTTATCGCTAATAGTTTGTGTAATTTAGGTAAGAATTCATATTAGCCCAAATTGTTTGTGTAATTTAGGTAACAATTTTTGTTATTGCTAACAGTTTGTGTAATTTAGGTAACAATTCATGTTATTGCTAACTGTTTGTGTAATTTAGGTAACAATTCCTGTTATTGTAACTGTTTATGTAATTTAGGTAACAATTCTTGGTATCTCTAATTGTTTGTGTAATTTAGGTAAAAATTATTGTTATCGCTAATAGTTTGTGTAATTTAGGTAACAATTCTTGTTATTGCTAATAGTTTGTGTAATTTAGGTAACAATTCCTGTTATTGCTATTTGTTTGTGTAATTTAGGTAACAATTCTTGTTATCGCTAACTGTTTGTGTAATTTAGGTAACAATTCTTGTTGTCGCTAAATGTTTGTGTAATTTAGGTTACAATTCCTGTTATTGCTAACTGTTTGTGTAATTTAGGTAACAATTCCTGTAATTGTAACTGTTTATGTAATTTAGGTAACAATTCTTGGTATCTCTAATTGTTTGTGTAATTTAGGTAACAATTCATATTAGCGCAAACTGTTTCTGTAATTTAGGTAACAATTCTTGTTATCGCTAACTGTTTGTGTAATTTAGGTAACAATTCAGTTATTGCTAACTGTTTGTGTAATTTAGGTAACAATTCTTGTTATCGCTAATTATTTGTGTAATTTAGGTAACAATTTCTATTATCGCTAATAGTTTGTGTAATTTAGGTAACAATTTTTGTTATTGCTAACAATTTGTGTAATTTAGGTAACAATTCCTATTATCGCTAACAGTTTTTGTAATTTAGGTAACAATTCTTGTTATCGCTACAATTTGTGTAATTTAGGTAAAAATTCTTATTATCGCTAATTGTTTGTGTAATTTAGGTAACAAATCGTGTTATCGCTAATAGTTTGTGTAATTTAGGTAATAATCTTGTTATGGCTAATTGTTTCTGTAATTTAGGTAACAATTCTTGTTATCCCTAATAGTTTGTGTAATTTAGATTTCAATTCATGTTACGCTAACAGTTTGTGTAATTTAGATAACAATTTCTGTTATTGCTAATTGTTTGTGTAATTTAAGTAACAATTCCTGTTATCGCTAACAGTTTGTGTAATTTAGGTAACAATTCCTGTTAACGCTAATAGTTTGTGTAATTTAGGTAACAATTCTTGTTATCGCTAACTCTGTGTGTAATTTAGTTAACAATTCTTGTTATCGCTAATAGTTTGTGTAATTTAGGTAACAATTTGTGTTATCGCTAACTGTTTGTGTAATTTAGGTAACAATTCTTGTTATCGCTAATATTTTGTGTAATTTAGGTAACAATTCATGTTAGAGCAAACTGTTTGTGTAATTTCGGTAACAATTCTTGTTATCGCTAACACTTTGTGTAATTTGGGTAACAATTCGTGTTATCGCTAAGTGTTTGTGTAATTTAGGTAACAATTTTTGTTATTGCTAATTGTTGTGTAATTTAGGTGACAATTCCTGTTATCGCTAACAGTTTGTGTTATTTAGATAACAATTCCTGTTATCGCTAACAGTTTGTGTAATTTAGGTAACAATTCCTTTTATCGCTAATAGTTTTTGTATTTTAGGTAACAATTATTGTTATCTCTAACAGTTTATGTAATTTAGGTAACAATTCTTGTTATCGCTAATACTTTGTGTAATTTAGGTAACAATTCGTGTTATCGCTAACTGTTTGTGTAATTTAGGTAACAATTTCTGTTATCGCTAATTGTTTGTGTAATTTAGGTAACAATTCATGTTAGCGCTAACTGTTTGTGTAATTTAGGTAACAATTCTTGTTATCGCTAACAGTTTGTGTAATTTAGGTAATATAGGTAACCATTCTTGGTATTGCTAACAGTTTGTGTAATTTAGATACCAATTCTTGTTATCGCTAACAGTTTGTGTAATTTAGATAACAATTCCTGTTATCACTAACAGTTTGTGTAATTTTGGTAACAATTCTTGTTATCGCTAATAGTTTGTGTATTTTAGGTAACAATTCTTGTTATTTTAACAGTTTGTGTAATTTAGGAAACAATTCCTATAATCGCTAAGAGTTTGTGTAATTTAGATAACAATTCTTGTTATCGCTAACTATTTGTGTAATTAAGGTGACAATTCTTGTTATCGCTAACACTTTGTGTAATTTGGGTAATAATTCGTGTTATCGCTAACTGTTTGTGTAATTTAGGTAACAATTTTTGTTATCGCTAATTGTTGTGTAATTTAGGTAACAATTCCTGTTATCGCTAATAGTTTGTGTAATTTAGTAACAATTCATGTTAGCGCAAACAATTTCTGTAATTTAGGTAACAATTTTTGTTATCGCTAACAGTTTGTGTAATTCAGGTAACAATTCGTATTACCGCTAATAGTTTGTGTAATTAGGTAACAATTCTTATTATCACTAACTGTTTGTGTAATTTAGGTAACAATTCTTGTTATCGCTAATAGTTTGTGTAATTTAGGTAACAATTCGTATTATCGCTAACTGTTTGTGTAATTTAGGTAACAATTTTTGGTATCGCTAATTGTTTGTGTAATTCAGGTAACAATTTGTGTTATCGCTAACTGTTTGTGTAATTTAGGTAACAATTCTTGTTATCGCTAATATTTTGTGTAATTTAGGTAACAATTCATGTTAGAGCAAATTGTTTCTGTAATTTCGGTAACAATTCCTGTTATCGCTAACTCTTTGTGTAATTTAGGTAACAATTATTGTTTTTGCTAAGTGTTTGTGTAATTTAGGTATCAATTCATGTTATCGCTAACTGTTTGTGTAATTTAGGTAACAATTCTTGTTATCGCTAATTGTTTGTGTAATTTAGGTAACATATCCTGTTATCGCTAATAGTTTGTGTAATTTAGGTAACAATTCTTGTTATCGCTAATAGTTTGTGTATTTAAGGTAACAATTTTTGTTATCTCTAACAGTTTGTGTAATTTAGGTAACAATTCCTATAATCGCTAAGAGTTTGTGTAATTTAGATAATAATTCTTGTTATCCCTAAATGTTTGTGTAATTAAGGTGACAATTCTTGTTATCGCTAACACTTTGTGTAATTTGGGTAATAATTCGTGTTATCGCTAACAGTTTGTGTAATTTAGGTAACAATTCCTGTTATCGCTAATAGTTTGTGTAATTTAGGTAACAATTCTTGTTATCGCTAACAGTTTGTGTAATTAAGGTAACAATTCGTATTATCGCTAATAGTTTGTGTAATTTAGGTAACAATTCTTATTATCGCTAACTGTTTGTGTAATTTAGGTAACAATTCTTGTTATCGCTAATAGTTTGTGTAATTTAGGTAACAATTCGTGTTATCGCTAACTGTTTGTGTAATTTAGGTAACAATTTTTGTTATCGCTAATTGTTTGTGTAATTTAGGTAACAATTTGTGTTATCGCTAACTGTTTGTGTAATTTAGGTAACAATTCTTGTTATAGCTAATATTTTGTGTAATTTAGGTAACAATTCATGTTAGAGCAAATTGTTTGTATAATTTCGGTAACAATTTCTGTTATCGCTAACTCTTTGTGTAATTTAGGTAACTATTCTTGTTTTTGCTAAGTGTTTGTGTAATTTAGGTATCAATTCATGTTATCTCTAACTGTTTGTGTAATTTAGGTAACAATTCTTGTTATCGCTAATTGTTTGTGTAATTTAGGTTACAAATCCTGTTATCGCTAATAGTTTGTGTAATTTAGGTAACAATTTTTGTTATCGCTAATTGTTTCTGTAATTTAGGTAACAATTCTTGTTATCGCTAATTGTTTGTGTAATTTAGGTTACAAATCCTGTTATCGCTAATAGTTTGTGTAATTTAGGTAACAATTTTTGTTATCGCTAATTGTTTCTGTAATTTAGGTAACAATTCTTGTTATCCCTAATAGTTTGTGTAATTTAGATTACAATTCCTGTTATTGTAACTGTTTGAGTAATTTAGGTAACAATTTTTGTTATCGCTAGTTGATTGTGTAATTTAGGTAACAATTCCTGTTATCGCTAATAGTTTGTGTAATTTAGGTAAGAATTCATGTTAGTGCAAAATGTTTGTGTAATTTAAGTAACAATTCTTGTTATCGCTAACAGTTTGTGTAATTAAGGTAAGAATTCCTGTTATCGCTAATAGTTTGTGTAATTTAGGTAATAATTCATATTAGCACAAACTGTTTGTGTAATTTAGGTAACAATTCTTGTTAATGCTAACAATTTGTGTAATTTAGGTAACAATTCGTGTTATTGCTAACTGTTTGTGTAATTTAGGTAACAATTCTTGCTATCTCTAATTGTTTGTGTAATTTAGGTAACATATCCTGTTATCGCTAATAGTTTATGTAATTTAGGTTACAATTCTTGTTATCGCTAATAATTTGTGTAATTTAGGTAACAATTCTTGTTATCGCTAACTGTTTATGTAATTTAGGTAACAATTCTTGTTATCGCAAACTGTTTGTGTAATTTAGGTTACAATTCTTGTTATCGCTAACTGTTTGTGTAATTTAGGTAACAATTCTTGTTATCGCTAACTGTTTGTGTAATTTAGGGTAAAAATTCTTGTTATCGCTAACTGTTTGTGTAATTTAGGTTACTATTCTTGTTATTGCTAACTGTTTGTGTAATTTAGGCAACAATTACTGTTATTGTAACTGTTTATGTAATTTAGGTAACAATTCTTGCTATCTCGAATTGTTTGTGTAATTTAGGTAACAATTCATATTAGCGCAAACTATTTGTGTAATTTAGGTAACAATTCTTATAATCGCTAATAGTTTGTGTAATTTAGGTAACAATTCATGTTATTGCTAACTGTTTGTGTAATTTAGGTAACAATTCTTGTTATCGCTAATTGTTTGTGTAATTTAGGTAACAATTCCTGTTATCGCTAATAGTTTGTGTAATTTAGGTAACATTTCTTGTTATCGCTAACAATTTGTGTAATTTAGGTAACAATTCCTATTATCGCTAACAGTTTGTGTAATTTAGGTAAGAATTCCTGTTATCGCTAACTGTTTCTGTAATTTAGGTAACAATTCTTGTTATCGCTAATAGTTTGTGTAATTTAGGTAACTATTCGTGTTATCGCTAACTGTTTGTGTAATTAAGGTAACAATTTTTGTTATCGCTAATTGTTTGTGTAATTTAGGTAACAATTCCTGTTATCGCTAATAGTTTGTGTAATTTAGGTAAGATTTCATGTTAGCGCAAAATGTTTTTGTAATTTAAGTAACAATTCTTGTTATCGCTAACTGTTTGTGTAATTTAGGTAACAATTCCTGTTATCGCTAATAGTTTGTGTAATTTAGGTAATAATTCATATTAGCGCAAACTGTTTCTGTAATTTAGGTAACAATTCTTGTTATCGCTAACAGTTTGTGTAATTTAGGTAACAATTCGTGTTATTGCTAAGTGTTTGTGTAATTTAGGTAACAATTCTTGCTATCTCTAATTGTTTATGTAATTTAGGTAACATATACTGTTATCGCTAATAGTTTATGTAATTTAGGTGATAATTCTTGTTATCGCTAATAGTTTGTGTAATTTAGGTAACAATTCCTGTTATCGCTAACTGTTTGTGTAATTTAGGTAACAATTTTTGTTATTGCTAGCAGTTTGTGTAATTTAGGTAACAATTCTTGTTATCGCTAACTTTTTTTGTAATTTAGGTAACAATTCTTGTTGTCGCTAATTGTTTGTGTAATTTAGGTTACAATTCCTGTTATTGCTAACTGTTTATGTAATTTAGGTAACAATTCTTGCTATCTCGAATTGTTTGTGTAATTAAGAAAACAATTCATGTTAGCGCAAACTGTGTGTAATTTAGGTAACAATTTATGTTATCGCGAACTGTTTGTGTAATTTAGGTAACAATTCTTGTTATTGCTTATTGTTTGTGTAATTTAGGTAACAATTTCTATTATCGCTTATAGTTTGTGTAATTTAGGTACAATTCTTGTTATCGCTAACAAATTGTGTAATTTAGGTAAAAATTCCTGTTATCGCTAACTGTTTCTGTAATTTAGGTAACAATTTTTGTTATCGCTAATTGCTTGTGTAATTTAGGTAACAAATCCTGTTATCGCTAATTGTTTATGTAATTTAGGTAACAATCTTGTTATCGCTAATTGTTTATGTAATTTAGGTAACAGTTCTTGTTATCCCTAATAGTTTGTGTAATTTAGATTACAATTCCTGTTATTGTAACTGTTTGTGTAATTTAGGTAACAATTTTTGTTATCGCTAATTGTTTGTGTAGTTTGGGTAACAATTCTTGTTATCGCTAATAGTTTGTGTAATTTAGGTAAGAATTCATATTAGCGCAAAATGTTTGTGTAATTTAAGTATCAATTCTTGTTATCGCTAACAGTTTGTGTAATTTAGGTAACAATTCCTGTTATTGCTAATAGTTTGTGTAATTTAGGTAAGAATTCATATTAGCGCAAACTGTTTGTGTAATTTACGTTACAATTCTTGTTATTGCTAACATTTTGTGTAATTTAGGTAACAATTCGTGTTATTGCTAACTATTTATGTAATTTAGGTAACAATTCTTGCTATCTCTAATTGTTTGTGTAATTTAGATAACATATCCTGTTATCGCTAACTGTTTGTGTAATTTAGGTTACAATTCTTGTTATCGCTAACTTTTTGTGTAATTTAGGTAATAATTCTTGTTATCGCTAACTATTTGTGTAATTTAGGTTACAATTCCTGTTATTGCTAACTGTTTGTGTAATTTAGGTAACAATTATTGCTATCTCTAATTGTTTGTGTAATTTTGGTAACAATTCATGTTATCGCTAACTGTTTGTGTAATTTAGGTAACAATTCTTGTTATCGCTAATTGTTTGTGTTATTTAGGTAACAATTTCTATTATCGCTAACTTTTTGTGTAATTTAGGTAACAATTCCTTTTATCGTTAACTGTTTCTATAATTAAGGTAACAATTCTAGTTATCGCTAATTGTTTGTGTAATTAAGGTAACAAATCCTGTTATCGCTAATAGTTTGTGTAATTTAGGTAACAATCTTGTTATCGCTAATTGTTTCAGTAATTTAGGTAACAATTCTTGTTATCCCTAATAGTTTGTGTAATTTAGATTACAATTCATGTTTATCGCTAACTGTTTGTGTAATTTAGGTAACAATTCTTGTTATCGCTAACTATTTGTGTAATTTAGGTTACAATTCCTGTTATTGCTAACTGTTTGTGTAATTTAGGTAACAATTCCTGTTATTGCTAACTGTTTATGTAATTTAGGTAACAATTATTGCTATCTCTAATTGTTTGTGTAATTTAGGTAACAATTCATATTAGCGCAAACTGTTTGTGTAATTTAGGTAACAATTCTTGTTATCGCTAACTGTTTGTGTAATTTAGGTAACAATTCTTGTTATCGCTAACTGTTTGTGTAATTTAGGTAACAATTCTTGTTATCGCTAATTGTTTGTGTAATTTAGGTAACAATTCTTGTTATCGCTAACTGTTTGTGTAATTTAGGTAACAATTCTTGTTATCGCTAATTGTTTGTGTAATTTAGGTAACAATTCTTGTTATCGCTAACTGTTTGTGTAATTTAGGTAACAATTCCTGTTATCGCTAATTGTTTGTGTAATTTAGGTAACAATTCCTGTTATCGCTAATAGTTTGTGTAATTTAGGTAACAATTCTTGTTATCGCTAATTGTTTGTGTAATTTAGGTAACAATTCCTGTTATCGCTAATAGTTTGTGTAATTTAGGTAACAATTCTTGTTATCGCTAACTGTTTGTGTAATTTAGGTAACAATTCTTGTTATCCCTAATAGTTTGTGTAATTTAGGTAACAATTCTTGTTATCGCTAACAGTTTGTGTAATTTAGGTAACAATTCTTGTTATCGCTAATTGTTTGTGTAATTTAGGTAACAATTCATGTTATCGCTAACTGTTTGTGTAATTTAGGTAACAATTCTTGTTATCGCTAATAGTTTGTGTAATTTAGGTAACAATTCTTGTTATCGCTAACTGTTTGTGTAATTTAGGTAACAATTCTTGTTATCGCTAAATGTTTGTGTAATTTAGGTAACAATTCTTGTTATTGCTAACTGTTTGTGTAATTTAGGTAACAATTCTTGTTATCGCTAACAGTTTGTGTAATTTAGGTAACAATTCCTGTTATCGCTAACTGTTTGTGTAATTTAGGTAACAATTCTTGTTATCGCTAACAGTTTGTGTAATTTAGGTAACAATTCCTGTTATCGCTAACTGTTTGTGTAATTTAGGTAACAATTCTTGTTATCGCTAACAGTTTGTGTAATTTAGGTAACAATTCCTGTTATCGCTAATTGTTTGTGTAATTTAGGTAACAATTCTTGTTATCGCTAACAGTTTGTGTAATTTAGGTAACAATTCCTGTTATCGCTAACTGTTTGTGTAATTTAGGTAACAATTCTTGTTATCGCTAATAGTTTGTGTAATTTAGGTAACAATTCTTGTTATCGCTAGCTGTTTGTGTAATTTAGGTAACAATTCCTGTTATCGCTAACAGTTTGTGTAATTTAGGTAACAATTCTTGTTATCGCTAACTGTTTGTGTAATTTAGGTAACAATTCTTGTTATCGCTAATTGTTTGTGTAATTTAGGTAACAATTCTTGTTATCGCTAATAGTTTGTGTAATTTAGGTAACAATTCATGTTAGCGCAAAATGTTTGTGTAATTTAAGTAACAATTCTTGTTATCGCTAACAGTTTGTGTAATTTAGGTAACAATTCTTGTTATCGCTAATAGTTTGTGTAATTTAGGTAACAATTCATATTAGCGCAAACTGTTTGTGTAATTTAGGTAACAATTCTTGTTATCGCTAACAGTTTGTGTAATTTAGGTAACAATTTTTGTTATCGCTAACTGTTTGTGTAATTTAGGTAACAATTCTTGTTATCGCTAATAGTTTGTGTAATTTAGGTAACAATTCTTGTTATCGCTAATAGTTTGTGTAATTTAGGTAACAATTCCTGTTATCGCTAACTGTTTGTGTAATTTAGGTAACAATTCCTGTTATTCCTAACTGTTTGTGTAATTTAGGTAACAATTCCTGTTATTGTAACTGTTTATGTAATTTAGGTAACAATTCTTGTTATCTCTAATTGTTTGTGTAATTTAGGTAACAATTCATATTAGCGCAATTGTTAGTGTAATTTAGGTAACAATTCTTGTTATCGCTAACTGTTTGTGTAATTTAGGTAACAATTCATGTTATCGCTAACTGTTTGTGTAATTTAGGTAACAATTCTTGTTATCGCTAATTGTTTGTGTAATTTAGGTAACAATTGCTATTATCGCTAATAGTTTGTGTAATTTAGGTAACAATTCTTGTTATCACTAACAATTTGTGTAATTTAGGTAACAATTCCTATTATCGCTAACAGTTTTTGTAATTTAGGTAACAATTCTTGTTATCGCTAAAAGTTTGTGTAATTTAGGTAACAATTCCTGTTATTGCTAACTGTTTGTGTAATTTAGGTAACATTTCTTGTTATCGCTAATTGTTTGTGTAATTTAGTTAACAAATCTTGTTATCGCTAATAGTTTGTGTAATTTAGGTAACAATTCTTGTTATCGCTAATTGTTTCTGTAATTTAGGTAACAATTATTGTTATCCCTAATAGTTTGTGTAATTTAGATTACAATTCATGTTACGCTAACAGTTTGTGTAATTTAGATAACAATTTCTGTTATTGCATTTTGTTTCTGTAATTTAGGTAACAATTCCTGTTATCGCTAACAGTTTGTGTAATTTAGGTAACAATTCTTGTTATCGCTAATAGTTTGTGTAATTTAGGTAACAATTCTTGTTATCGCTAACTGTTTGTGTAATTTAGGTAACAATTCTTGTTATCGCTAACTGTTTGTGTAATTTAGGTAACAATTCATGTTATCGCTAACTGTTTGTGTAATTTAGGTAACAATTCATGTTATCGCTAACTGTTTGTGTAATTTAGGTAACAATTCTTGTTATCGCTAATTGTTTGTGTAATTTAGGTAACAATTCCTGTTATCGCTAACAGTTTGTGTAATTTAGGTAACAATTCTTGTTATCGCTAATTGTTTGTGTAATTTAGGTAACAATTCTTGTTATCGCTAACAGTTTGTGTAATTTAGGTAACAATTCCTGTTATCGCTAACAGTTTGTGTAATTTAGGTAACAATTTCTGTTATCGCTAATTGTTTGTGTAATTTAGGTAACAATTCTTTTTATCGCTAATAGTTTGTGTAATTTAGGTAAAAATGTTTGTTATCGTTAACAGTTTGTGTAATTTAGGTAACAATTCTTGTTATCGCTAACAGTTTGTGTAATTTAGGTAACAATTCTTGTTATCGCTAACAGTTTGTGTAATTTAGGTAACAATTCCTGTTATCGCTAACTGTTTCTGTAATTTAGGTAACAATTCTTGTTATCGCTAACAATTTGTGTAATTTAGGTAACAATTCCTGTTATCGCTAACAATTTGTGTAATTTAGGTAACAATTTGTGTTATCGCTAACAGTTTGTGTAATTTTGGTAACAATTCTTGTTATCGCTAACAGTTTGTGTAATTTTGGTAACAATTCTTGTTATCGCTAACTGTTTGTGTAATTAAGGTAACATTTCTTGTTATTGCTAAGTGTTTGTGTAATTTAGGTAAGAATTCTTGTTATCGCTAACATTTTGTGTAATTTAAGTAACAATTCATGTTAGCGCAAACTATTTGTGTAATTAAGGTAACAATTCTTGTTATCGCTAACGGTTTGTGTAATTTAGGTAACAATTCCTTTTATCCTTAACTGTTTCTGTAATTTAGATTACAATTCATGTTATCACTAATAGTTTGTCTAATATAGATAACAATTTGTTTCTGTAATTTAAGTAACAATTCCTGTTATCGCTAACAGTTTGTGTAATTTAGGTAACAATTCCTGTTATCGCTAATAGTTTGTGTAATTTAGGTAACAATTTTTGTTATCGCTAACTGTGTGTGTAATTTAGGTAACAACTCTTGCTATCGCTAACAATTTGTGTAATTAAGGTAACAATTCTTGTTATCGCTAATTGTTTGTGTAATTTAGGTAACAATTCTTATCATCGCTAATATTTTCTGTAATTTAGGTAACAATTCATGTTTGAGCAAATTGTTTTTGTAATTTTGGTAACAATTCTTGTTATCGCTAAAAGTTTGTGTAATTAAGGTAACAATTCCTATTATCGCTAAATGTTTGTGTAATTTAGGTAACAATTCTTGTTTTCGCTAAATGTTTGTGTAATATAGGTAACAATTCCCGTTATTGTTAACTGTTTGTGTAATTTAGGTAACAATTCTAGTTATCCCAAACAGTTTGTGTAATTTAGATTACAATTCTTGTTATCGCTAACAGTTTGTGTAATTTAGATAAAAATTCCTTTTATCGCAAATAGTTTGTGTAATTAAGGTAACAATTCCTGTTATCGCTAATAGTTTGTGTATTTGAGGTAACAATTCTTGTTATCTCTAACTGTTTGTGTAATTTAGGTAACAATTCCTATAATCGCTAACAGTTTGTGTAATTTAGATAACACTTCTTGTTATCGCTAACTTTTTGTGTAATTAAGGTAACAATTCTTTTTAACGTTAACAATTTGCGTAATTTAGGTAACAATTCCTATTATCGCTAACAGTTTGTGTAATTTAGGTAACAATTTGTGTTATGGCAAACTGTTTGTGTAATTTAGGTAACAATTCTTGTTATCGCTAATATTTTGTGTAATTTAGGTAACAATTGATGTTAGAGCAAACTGTTTGTGTAATTTCGGTAACAATTCTTGTTTTCGCTAACAGTTTGTGTAATCTAGGTAAAAATACTGTTATCGCTAACTGTTTGTGTAATTTAGATAACAATTCTTGTTATTGCTAAGTGTTTGTGTAATTTAGGTAATAATTCCTATTATTGCTAACAGTTTGTGTAATTTTGGTAACAATTCTTGTTATCGCTAACAGTTTGTGTAATTTTGGTAACAATTCTTGTTATCGCTAACTGTTTGTGTAATTTAGGTAAGAATTCCTGTTATCGCTAATTGTTTGTGTAATTTAAGAAACAATTCATGTTAGCGCAAACTATTTGTGTAATTTAGGTAACAATTCTTGTTATCGCTAACGGTTTGTGTAATTTAGGTAACAATTCCTTTTATCCTTAACTGTTTCTGTAATTTAGATTACAATTCATGTTATCACTAACAATTTGTGTAATATAGATAACAATTTGTTTCTGTAATTTAAGTAACAATTCCTGTTATCGCTAACAGTTTGTGTAATTTAGGTAACAATTCGTGTTCTCGCTAATAGTTTGTGTAATTTAGGTAACAATTCTTGTTATCGCTAACTGTGTGTGTAATTTAGGTAACAATTCTTGTTATCGCTAACAATTTGTGTAATTTAGGTAACAATTCTTATCATCGCTAATATTTTCTGTAATTTAGGTAACAATTCATGTTTGAGCAAACTATATTTGTAATTTCGGTAACAATTCTTGTTATCCCAAACAGTTTGTGTAATTTAGATTACAATTGTTGTTATCGCTAACAGTTTGTGTAATTCAGGTAACAATTCCTGTGATCGCTAATAGTTTGTGTATTTGAGGTAACAATTCTTGTTATCTCTAACAGTTTGTGTAATTTAGGTAACAATTCCTATAATCGCTAACAGTTTGTGTAATTTAGATAACACTTCTTGTTATCGCTAACTGTTTGTGTAATTAAGGTAACAATTCTTTTTAACGCTAACACTTTGTGTAATTTGGGTAACAATTCGTGTTATCGCTAACTGTTTTTGTAATTTAGAAAACAATTTTTGTTATCGCTAATTATTGTGTAATTTCGGTAACAATTCCTGTTATCACTAATAGTTTGTGTAATTTAGGTAACAATTCATCTTAGCGCAAACTGTTTGTGTATTTTAGGTAACAATTCTTGTTATCGCTAATAGTTTGTGTAATTAAGGTAACAATTCGTGTTATCACTAATAGTTTGTGTAATTTAGGTAACAATTCTTGTTATCGCTAATAGTTTGTGTAATTTAGGTAACAATTCTTGTTATCCCTAACTGTTTGTGTAATTTAGGTAACAATTCTTGTTATCGCTAATTGTTTGTGTAATTTAGGTAAGAATTCATGTTAGCGCAAAATGTTTGTGTAATTTAAGTAACAATTCTTGTTAGCGCAAAATGTTTGTGTAATTTAAGTAACAATTCTTGTTATCGCTAACAGTTTGTGTAATTTAGGTTACAATTCCTGTTATTGCTAACTGTTTGTGTAATTTAGGTAACAATTCCTATTATTGTAACTGTTTATGTAAATTAGGTAACAATTCTTGCTATCTCTAATTGTTTGTGTAATTTAGGTAACAATTCCTATTAGCGCAAACTGTTTGTGTAATTTAGGTAACAATTCTTGTTATGGCTAACTATTTGTGTAATTTAGGTAACAATTCATGTTATCGCTAACTATTTGTGTAATTTAGGTAACAATTCTTGTTATCGCTAATTGTTTGTGTAATTTAGGTAACAATTTTTATTATCGCTAATAGTTTGTGTAATTTAGGTAAGAATTCTTGTTATCGCTAACAATGTGTGTAATTTAGGTAACAATTCCTATTATCTAAACAGTTTTTGTAATTTAGGTAACAATTTTTGTTATCGCTAACAGTTTGTGTAATTTAGGTAACAATTCCTGTTATCGCTTACTGTTTGTGTAATTTAGGTAACAATTCTTGTTATCGCTAATTGTTTGTGTAATTTAGGTAACAAATCCTGTTATC
Organism: Zygnema cylindricum; assembly: GCA_037447655.1. Classification (NCBI taxonomy): domain Eukaryota; kingdom Viridiplantae; phylum Streptophyta; class Zygnematophyceae; order Zygnematales; family Zygnemataceae; genus Zygnema; species Zygnema cylindricum. Next base: position 278,886 of record JBBHKE010000176.1, on the reverse strand, counting down.
GTTAATAGTTTGTGTAATTTAGGTAACAATCTTGTTATCGCTAATTGTTTTTGTAATTTAGGTAACAATTCTTGTTATCCCTAATAGTTTGTGTAATTTAGATTACAATTCATGTTACGCTAACAGTTTGTGTAATTTAGATAACAATTTCTGTTATTGCTAATTGTTTCTGTAATTTAAGTAACAATTCCTCTTATCGCTAACAGTTTGTGTAATTTAGGTAACAATTTCGTTATCGCTAACTATTTGTGTAATTTAGGTAACAATTCGTGTTATCGCTTAATGTTTGAGTAATTTAGGTTTCAAATCTTGTTATCGCTAATATTTTGTGTAATTTAGGTAACAATTCATGTTAGAGCAAACTGTTTGTGTAATTTAGGTAACAATTCTTGTTATCGCTAACAGTTTGTGTAATTTAGGTAACAATTCCTGTTATCGCTAACAGTTTGTGTAATTTAGGTAATAATTCCTATTATTGCTAATAGTTTGTGTAATTTAGGTAACAATTATTGTTATCGCTAACTATGTGTGTAATTTAAGTAACAATTGTTGTTATCGCTAACAGTTAGTGTAATTTAGGTAACAATTCCTGCTTTCGCTAACTGTTTGTGTAATTTAGGTAACAATTCTTGTTATCGCTAATATTTTGTGTAATTTAGGTAACAATTCCTGTTATCGCTAACTATTTGTGTAATTTAGGTAACAATTCATGTTATCGCTAACTATTTGTGTAATTTAGGTAACAATTCCTGTTATCGCTAACTGTTTCTGTAATTTAGGTAACAATTCCTGTTATCGCTAACTGTTTGTGTAATTTAGGTAACAATTTTTGTTATCGCTAACGGTTTGTGTAATTTAGGTAAGAATTCTTGTTATCGCTTATTGTTTGTGTAATTTAGGTACAATTCTCGTTATCGCTAATTGTTTGTGTAATTTAGGTAACAATTCATGTTATCGCTAATAGTTTGTGTTATTAAGGTAAAAATTCCTGTTATCGATAACAGTTTGTGTAATTTAGATAAAAATTCCTGTTATCGCTGACTGTTTTCTGTAATATAGGTAACAATTCTTGTTATCGCTAACAGTTTGTGTAATTAAGGTAAAAATTCCTGTTATTGCTAATAGTTTGTGTAATTTAGGTAAGAATTCCTGTTATCGCTAACAGTTTGTGTAATTTAGATAAAAATTCCTGTTATCGCTAACTGTTTTCTGTAATATAGGTAACAATTCTTGTTATTGCTAACAGTTTGTGTAATTAAGGTAAAAATTCCTGTTATCGCTAATAGTTTGTGTAATTTAGGTAACAATTCTTGTTATCGCTAAGTGTTTGTGTAATTTAGGTAACAATTCCTGTTATCGCTAACAGTTTTTTTAATTTAGGTAACAATTCCTGTTATCGCTTAAAGTTTGTGTAATTTAGGTGACAATTCTTGTTATTGCTAACAGTTTGTGTAATTTAGGTAACAATTTCGTTATCGCTAACTATTTGTGTAATTTAGGTAACAATTCATATTAGAGCAAATTGTTTGTGTAATTTAGGTAACAATTCCTATTATCGCTAACTGTTTCTGTAATTTATTTAGCAATTCTTGTTATCGCTAACAGTTTGTTTAATTTAGGTAACAATTCCTGTTATCACTTATAGTTTGTGTAATTTAGGTGACAATTCTTGTTATCGCTAACAGTTTGTTTAATTTAGGTAACAATTCTTGTTATCGCTAATAGTTTGTGTAATTTAGGTTACAATTCATGTTAGAGCAAACTGTTTGTGTAATTTCGGTAACAATTCCTGTTATCGCTAACTGTTTGTGTAATTTAGGTATCAATTTTTGTTATTGCTAAGTGTTTGTGGTATTTACGTAACAATTCATGTTATCGCTAACTGTTTGTGTAATTTAGGTAACAATTCTTGTTATCGCTAACTATTTGTGTAATTTAGGTAACAATTTTTGTTATCGCTAACGGTTTGTGTAATTTAGGTAAGAATTCCTGTTATCGTTAACTGTTTCTGTAATTTAGGTAACAATTCTCGTTATCGCTAATTGTTTGTGTAATTTAGGTAACAATTCATGTTATCGCTAATAGTTTGTGTTATTAAGGTAAGAATTCCTGTTATCGATAACAGTTTGTGTAATTTAGATAAAAATTCCTGTTATCGCTAACTGTTTTCTGTAATATAGGTAACAATTCTTGTTATCGCTAACAGTTTGTGTAATTAAGGTAAAAATTCTTGTTATTGCTAACTGTTTTCTCTAATATAGGTAACAATTCTTTTTATCGCTAACAGTTTGTGTAATTAAGGTAAAAATTCCTGTTATCGCTAATAGTTTGTGTAATTTAGGTAACAATTCTTGTTATCGCTAACTGTTTGTGTAATTTAGGTAACAATTCCTCTTATCGCTAACAGTTTGTTTAATTTAGGTAACAATTCCTGTTATCGCTTATAGTTTGTGTAATTTAGGTAACAATTCTTGTTATTTCTAACTGTTTGTGTAATTTAGGTAACAATTCCGTTTATCGCTAACAGTTTGTTTAATTTAGGTAACAATTCCTGTTATCGCTTATAGTTTGTGTAATTTAGGTAAAAATTCTTGTTATTGCTAATAGTTTGTGTAATTTAGGTAACAATTCTTGTTATCGCTTATAGTTTGTGTAATTTAGGTAACAATTTCGTTATTGCTAACTGTTTCTGTAATTTAGGTAACAATTCTTGTTATCGCTAACAGTTTGTTTAATTTAGGTAACAATTCTTGTTATCGCTTATAGTTTGTGTAATTTAGGTGACTATTCTTGTTATTGCTAACAGTTTGTTTAATTTAGGTAACAATTCTTGTTATCGCTAACAGTTTGTTTAATTTAGGTAACAATTCTTGTTATCGCTAATAGTTTGTGTAATTTAGGTAACAATTCTTGTTATCGCTATTTGTTTGTGTAATTTAGGTAACAATTCTTGTTATCGCTAATATTTTGTGTAATTTAGGTAACAATTCATGTTAGAGCAAATTGTTTGTGTAATTTAGAGAACAATTCTTGTTATCGCTAACTGTTTCTGTAATTTATATAACAATTCTTGTTATCGCTAACAGTTTGTTTAATTTAGGTAACAATTCCTGTTATGGCTTATAGTTTGTTTAATTTAGGTGACAATTCTTGTTATCGCTTATAGTTTGTGTAATTTAGGGGACAATTCTTGTTATCGCTAACTGTGTGTGTAATTTAGGTAACAATTTTTGTTATCGCTAATAGTTTGTGTAATTTAGGTAACAATTCGTGTTATCGCTAACTGTTTGTGTAATTTAGGTAACAATTCTTGTTATCGCTAATATTTTGTGTAATTTAGGTAACAATTCATGTTAGAGCAAACTGTTTGTGTAATTTAGGTAACAATTCCTGTTATCGCTAACTGTTTGTGTAATTTAGGTAACAATTCTTGTTATTGCTAAGTGTTTGTGGTATTTACCTAACAATTCATGTTATGGCTAACTGTTTGTGTAATTTAGGTAACAATTCTTGTTATCGCTAATTGTTTGTGTATTTTAGGTAACAATTTCTGTTATCGCTAATAGTTTGTGTAATTTAGGTAACAGTTCTTGTTATCGCTAACAATTTGTGTAATTTAGGTAACAATTCCTATTATCGCTAACAGTTTGTGTAATTTAGGTAACAATTCTTGTTATCGCTAACAGTTTGTGTAATTTATGTAACAATACCTGTTATCGCTTGTGTAATTTAGGTAACAATTCTTGTTATTGCTAAGTGTTTGTGAAATTAGGGTAACAATTCATGTTATCGCTAACTGTTTGTGTAATTTAGGTAACAATTCTTGTTATTGCTAATATTTTGTGTAATTTAGGTAACAATTCATGTTAGAGCAAACTGTTTGTGTAATTTCGGTAACAATTCTTGTATTCGCTAACAGTTTGTGTAATTTAGGTAACAATTCTTGCTATTGCTAAGTGTTTGTGTAATTTAGGTAACAATTCCTGTTATCGCTAACACTTTGTGTAATTTAGGTAACAATTCATGTTAGCGCAAACTATTTGTGTAATTTAGGTAACAATTCATATTATTGCTAATAGTTTGTGTAATTTAGGTAACAATTATTGTTATCGCTAACTATGTGTGTAATTTAGGTAACAATTGTTGTTATCGCTAACAGTTAGTGTAATTTGGGTAACAATTCCTGTTATCGCTAACTGTTTGTGTAATTTAGGTAACAATTCTTGTTATCGCTAATATTTTGTGTAATTTAGGTAACAATTCCTGTTATTGCTAACTCTTTGTGTAATTTAGGTAACAATTCATGTTAGCGCAAACTATTTGTGTAATTTAGGTAACAATTTTTGTTATCGCTAACGGTTTGTGTAATTTAGGTAACAATTTTGTTATCGCTAACTGTTTGTGTAATTTAGGTAACAATTCTTGTTATCGCTAATATTTTGTGTAATTTAGATAACAATTTATTTTAGAGCAAACTGTTTGTGAAATTTAGATAACAATTCCTGTTATGGCTAACTGTTTCTGTAATTTATATAACAATTCTTGTTATCGCTAACAGCTTTTTTAATTTAGGTAACAATTCCTGTTATCGCTTATAGTTTTTGTAATTTAGGTGACAAATCTTGTTATCGCTAACAGTTTGTGTAATTTAGGTAACAATTCCTGTTATCGCTAAATTTTTGTGTAATTTAGGTAACAATTCTTGTTATCGCTAAGTGTTTGTGTAATTTAGGTAACAATTCCTGTTATCCTTAACTGTTTGTGTAATTTAGATTACAATTCATGTTATCGCTAACAATTTGTGTAATTTAGATAAAATTTTCTGTTATCGCTAATTGATTCTGTAATTTAAGTAACAATTCATGTTATCGCTAACACTTTGTGTAATTAAGGTAACAATTCGTGTTATCACTAATTGTTAATGTAATTTAGGTAACAATTTTTGTTATGGCTAACTGTGTGTGTAATTTAGGTAACTATTTTTGTTATTGCTAATATTTTGTGTAATTTAGGTAACAATTCCTGTTATCACTAACTGTTTGTGTAATGTAGGTCATAATTCTTGAAATTGCTAAGTGTTTGTGTAATTTAGGTAACAATTCCTGTTATCGCTAACAGTTTGTATAATTTAGGTGAAAATTCTTGTTATCGCTAATATTTTGTGTAATTTAGCTAACAATTCTTGTTATCGCTAACGGTTTGTGTAATTTAGGTAACAATTCTTGTTATCGCTAATTGTTAGTGTAATTTAGGTTCCAATTCATGTTATCGCTAATAGTTTGTGTTATTTAGGTAAGAATTATTGTTATCGCTAACAGTTTGTGTAATTTAGATAAAAATTCATGTTATCGCTAATAGTTTGTGTAATTTAGGTAACAATTCTTTTTATCGCTAACTGTTTTCTGTAATATAGGTAACAATTCCTATTATCGATAACAGTTTGTGTAATTTCGGTAAAAATTCCTGTATTCTTTAATAGTTTGTGTAATTTAGGTAATAATTCTTGTTATTGCTAACTGTTTGTGTAATTTAGGTGACAATTCCTATTATCGCTAACTGTTTCTGTAATTTAGATAACAATTTGTGTTATGATAACAGTTTGTGTAATTTAGGTAACAATTCCTGTTATCGCTTATTGTTTGTGTAATTTAGGTAACAATTCTTGTTATCGCTAACAGTTTGTGTAATTTAGGTAACAATCCTGTTATCGCTAACTGTTTGTGTAATTTAGGTAACAATTCTTGTTATCGCTAATATTTTGTGTAATTTAGGTAACAATTTATTTTAGAGCAAACTGTTTGTGAAATTTAGATAACAATTCTTGTTATGGCTAACTGTTTCTGTAATTTATATAACAATTCTTGTTATCGCTAACAGCTTATTTCATTTAGGTAACAATTCGTGTTATCGCTTATAGTTTTTGTAATTTAGGTGACAAATCTTGTTATCGCTAACAGTTTGTGTAATTTAGGTAACAATTCCTGTTATCGCTAACTGTTTGTGTAATTTAGGTAACAATTCTTGTTATTGCTAAGGGTTTGTGTAATTTAGGTAAGAATCCCTGTTATCGCTAACAGTTTGTGTAATTTAGGTAACAATTCATGTTAGCGCAAACTATTTGTTTAATTTAGGTAACAATTCTTGTTATCGCTAACGGTTTGTGTAATTTAGGTAATAATTCCTGTTATCGCTAATAGTTTGTGTAATTTAGGTAAAAATTCTTGTTATCGCTAACTGTTTCGGTTATTTAGGTAATAATTCGTATTATCGGTAACTGTTACTGTAATTTAGATAACAATTCTTGTTATCGTTAACAGTTTGTGTAATTGAGGTATAAATTCTTGTTATCGCTAATAGTTTGTGTAATTTGGGTAACAATTCTTGTTATCGCTAACTGTTTGTGTAATTTAGGTAACAATTCCTATTATCGCTAACTGTTTTTGTAATTTAGATAACAATTCATGTTAGCGCAAACTATTTGTGTTATTTAGGTAACAATTCCTATTATCGATAACAGTTTGTGTAATTTAGGTAAAAATTCCTGTTATCGCTAATAGTTTGTGTTAATTAGGGAAGAATTCCTTTTATCACTAACAGTTTGTGTAATTTAGATAAAAATTCCTGTTATCGCTAACTATTTTTTGTAATATAGGTAACAATTCTTGTTATCGCTAACAGTTTGTGTAATTAAGGTAAAAATTCCTGTTATCGCTAGTAGTTTGTGTAATATAGGTAACAATTCTTGTTATCGCTAACTGTTTCTGTAATTTAGGTAATAATTCGTATTATCCAGTAACTGTTACTGTAATTTAGATAACAATTGTTGTTATCGTTAGCAGTTTGTGTAATTAAGGTATAAATTCTTGTTATTGCTAATAGTTTGTGTAATTTGGGTAAAAATTCTTGTTATCGCTAACTGTTTGTGTAATTAAGATAACAATTCCTATTATCGCTAACTGTTTCTGTAATTTAGATAACAATTTCTGTTATCGCTAACAATTTGTGTAATTTAGGTAAAAATTCTTGTTATCGCTAACGGTTTGTGTAATTTAGGTAATAATTCCTGTTATCGCTAATAGTTTGTGTATTTAGGTAAAAATTCTTGTTATCGCTAACTGTTTCTGTAATTTAGGTAATAATTCGTATTATCGGTAACTGTTACTGTAATTTAGATAACAATTCTTGTTATCGTTAACAGTTTGTGTAATTAAGGTATAAATTCTTGTTATCGCTAATAGTTTGTGTAATTTGGGTAACAATTCTTGTTATCGCTAACTGTTTGTGTAATTTAGGTAACAATTCCTATTATCGCTAACTGTTTCTATAATTTAGATAATAATTCATGTTAGCGCAAACTATTTGTGTAATTTAGGTAACAATTCCTATTATCGATAACAGTTTGTGTAATTTAGGTAAAAATTCCTGTTATCGCTAATAGTTTGTGTTAAGTAGGGAAGAATTCCTGTTATCGCTAACAGTTTGTGTTATTTAGATAAAAATTCCTGTTATTTGCTAACTATTTTTCTCTAATATAGGTAACAATTCTTGTTATCGCTAACAGTTTGTGTAATTAAGCTAAAAATTCCTGTTATCGCTAGTAGTTTGTGTAATTTAGGTAATAATTCCTATTATCGGTAACTGTTATTGTAATTTAGATAACAATTGTTGTTATCGTTAACAGTTTGTGTAATTAAGGTATAAATTCTTGTTATCGCTAATAGTTAGTGTAATTTAGGTAACAATTCCTATTATCGGTAACTGTTTCTGTAAGTTAGGTAAGAATTCCTGTTATCGCTAAAAATTTGTGTAATTTAGGTAACAATTCCTGTTATCGCTAACTGTTTGTGTGATTTAGATAACAATTCTTGTTATCGTTAATATTTTGTGTAATTTAGGTAACAATTCATGTTAGAGCAAACTGTTTGTGTAATTTCGGTAACAATTCTTGTTATTGCTTAGAGTTTGTGTAATTTAGGTAACAATTCCTGTTATCGCTAACTGTTTGTTTAATTTAGGTAACAATTCTTGTTATTGCTAAGTGTTTGTGTAATTTAGGTAACAATTCCTGTTATCGCTAACAGTTTGTGTAATTTAGGTAACAATTCTTGTTATCGCTAATATTTTGTGTAATTTAGGTAACAATTCCTGTTATCGCTAACAATTTTTGTAATTTAGGTAACAATTCCTGTTATCGCTAACTGTTTGTTTAATTTAGGTAACAATTCTTGTTATTGCTAAGTGTTTGTGTAATTTAGGTAACAATTCTTGTTATCGCTAACAGTTTGTGTAATTTAGGTAACAATTCTTGTTATCGCTAATATTTTGTGTAACTTAGGTAACAATTCTTGTTATCGCTAACGGTTTGTGTAATTTAGATAACAATTCCTGTTATCCTTAACTATTTGTGTAATTTAGGTAACAAATTCTTGTTAATGCTAATTGTTTGTGTAATTTAGGTAACAATTCATGTTATCGCTAATAGTTTGTGTTGTTTAGGTAAGAATTCCTGTTAATCCTAAGAGTTTGTGTAATTAAGGTAAAAAATCCTGTTATCTCTAATAGTTTGTGTAATTTATGTAACAATTCTTGTTATTGCTAACAGTTTGAGTAATTTAGGTTACAATTCGTGTTATCGCTAATAGTTTGTGTATTTTAGGTAACATCTTTTGTTATCGCTAACTGTTTGTGTAATTTAGGTAACAATTCCTGTTATCGCTAATAGTTTGTGTAATTTAGGTAACAATTCCTGTTATCGCTAACTGTTTGTGTAATTTAGGTAACAATTCTTGTTATCGCAAACTATTTGTGTAATTTAGGTAACAAATCTTGTTATCGCTAACGGTTTGTGTAATTTAGGTAACAATTTCTGTTATCGCTAATAGTTTGTGTAATTTAGGTAACAATTCTTGTTATCTCTAACTGTGTGTGTAATTTAGGTAACAATTCCTGTTATTGCTTACAGTTTGTGTAATTTAGGTAACAATTCGTGTTATTGCTTATAGTTTGTGTAATTTAGGTAACAATTCTTGTTATCGCTAAGAGTTTGTGTAATTTAGGTAACAATTCCTGTTATCGCTAATTGTTTGTGTAATTTAGGTAACAATTCTTGTTATCGCTAATATTTTGTGTAATTTAGGTGACAATTTATGTTAAAGCGAACTGTTTGTGTAATTTCGGTAACAATTCTTGTTATCGCAAATTGTTTGTGTAATTTAGGTAACAATTGCTATTATCGCTAACTATTTGTGTAATTTAGGTAAGAATTCTTATTATTGCTAAGTGTTTGTGTAATTTAGGTAACAATTCCTGTTATCACTAACAGTTTGTGTAATTTAGGTAACAATTCTTGTTATCGCTAATATTTTGTGTAATTTAGGTAACAATTCCTGTTATCGCTAATTGTTTGTGTAATTTAGGTAACAATTCATATTATCGCTAATAGTTTGTGTTATTTAGGTTAGAATTCCTGTTATCGCTAACTGTTTGTGTAATTTAGATAAAAATTCATGTTTTCGCTAACTGTTTTGTGTAATATAGGTAACAATTCTTGTTATCGCTAACAGTTTGTGTAATTAAGGTAAAAATTCATGTTATCGCTAATAGTTTGTGTAATTTAGGAAACAATTCTTGTTATCGCTAAACGTTTGTGTAATTTAGGTAACAATTCCTATTATCGCTAACTGTTTTTGTAATTTAGATAACAATTCCTGTTATCGCTAATAGTTTGTGTAATTTAGGTAACAATTCCTGTTATTGCTTATAGTTTGTGTAATTTAGGTAACAATGTGTAATTTAGGTAACAATTCCTGTTATCGCTAAATGTTTGTGTAATTTAGGTAATAATTCATATAAGAGCAAACTGTTTTTGTAATTTCGATAACAATTTTTGTTATCGCTAACATTTTGTGTAATTTAGGTAACACTTCCTGTTATTGCTAACTGTTTGTGTAATTTAGGTAACAATTCTTGTTATTGCTAATAGTTTGTGTTATTTAGGTAACAATTCTTGTTATCGCTAATAGTTTGTGTAATCTAGGTAACAATTCATATTATCGCACACAGTGTGTGTAATTTAGGTAACAATTCATGTTATCGCTAATTGTTTGTGTAATTTAGGTAACAATTCTTGTTATCGCTAATTGTTTGTGTAATTTAGGTAACAATTCTTGTTATCGCTTACGATTTGTGTAATTTAGGTAACAATTCGTGTTATCACTAACAGTTTATGTAATTTAGGTAACAATTCTTGTTACCGCTAACAGTTTGTGTAATTTAGGTAACAATTCCTGTTATCGCTAACTGTTTTTGTAATTTAGGTAACAATTCTTGTTATCGCTAACAGTTTGTGCAATTTAGGTAACAATTCCTGTTATCCCTAATAGTTTGTGTAATTTAGGTAACAATTCTTGTTATCGCTAATTGTTTGTGTAATTTAGGTAATAATTCTTGTTATTCCTAATAGTTAGTGTAATTTAGGTAACAATTCTTGTTATCGCTAACAGTTTGAGTAATTTAGGTTACAATTCGTGTTATTGCTAACAGTTTGTGTAATTTAGGTAACAATTTTTGTTATCGCTAATAGTTTGTGTAATTTAGGTAACAATTTTTGTTATTGCTAACTGTTTCTGTAATGTAGGAAACAATTCATGTTATCGCTAACAGTTTGTGTAATTTAGGTAACAATTCATGTTATAGCTAAATGTTTGTGTAATTTAGGTAACAATTATTGTTATCGCTAACAGTTTGTGTAATTTAGGTTACAATTCTTGTTATCGCTAATAGTTTGTGTAATTTAGGTTACAATTTTTGTTATCGCTAATAGTTTGTGTAATTTAGGTATCAATTCATATTATCGCTAACTTTTTGTGTAATTTAGGTAACAATTTTTGTTATCGCTAATAGTTTGTGTAATAGGTAACAATTCATGTTATCGCTAACTGTTTGTGTAATTTAGGTAACAATTCTTGTTTTCGCTAATAACAAGTGTAATTTAGGTAACAATTTTTGTTATCGCTAATAGTTTGTGTAATTTAGGTAACAATTCATGTTATCGTTAACTGTTTGTGTAATTTAGGTAACAATTCTTGTTATCGCTAATTGTTTGTGTAATTTAGGTAACAATTCATGTTATTGCTAATAGTTTGTGTAATTTATGTAACAATTCCTGTTAACGCTTACAGTTTGTGTATTTTAGATAAAAATTCCTGTTATCGCTAACTGTGTTTTCTGTAATATACGTAACAATTCTTGTTATCGCTAATTGTTTGTGTAATTTAGGTAACAATTTTTGTTATCCCTTATAGTTTGTGTTATTTAGGTAACAATTCTTGTTATCGCTTACGATTTGTGTAATTTAGGTAACAATTCCTGTTATCGCTAATAGTTTGTGTAATTTAGGTAATAATTCCTGTTATCGCTAACAGTTTGTGTAATTTAGGTAACAATTCTTGTTATCGCTTATAGTTTTTGTAATTTAGGTAACTATTCTTGTTATCGCTAAGTGTTTGTGTAATTTAGGTAACAATTCTTGTTATCGCTAATAGTTTGTGTAATTTAGGTAACAATTCATGTTATCGCTAAATATTTGGGTAATTTAGGTAACAATTCTTGTTATCGCTAATTGTTTGTGTAATTTAGGTAACAATTTATGTTATCGCTAATAGTTTGGAAAATTTAGGTAACAATTCCTTTATCGCTAACAATTTGTGTAATTTACCTAACAATTCTTGTTATTGCTGACTATTTGTGTAATTTAGGTAACAATTCTTGTTATATCTAATTGTTTGTTTAATTTAGGTAACAATTCATGTTATCATAAACTGTTTGTGTAATTTAGGTAACAAATCTTGTTATCGCTAATTGTTTGTGTAATTTAGGTAACAATTCATGTTATCGCTAATAGTTTGTGTAATTTATGTAACAATTCCTGTTAACGCTTACAGTTTGTGTATTTTAGATAAAAATTCTTGTTATCGCTAACAGTGTTTTCTGTAATATACGTAACAATTCTTCTTATCGCTAATTGTTTGTGTAATTTAGGTAACAATTTTTGTTATCCCTTATAGTTTGTGTTATTTAGGTAACAATTCTTGTTATCGCTTACAATTTGTGTAATTTAGGTAATAATTCCTATTATCGCTAATAGTTTGTGTAATTTAGGTAATAATTCCTGTTATCGCTAACAGTTTGTGTAATTTAGGTAACAATTCTTGTTATCGCTTATAGTTTTTGTAATTTGGGTAACTATTCTTGTTATCGCTAAGTGTTTGTGTAATTTAGGTAACAATTCTTGTTATCGCTAACAGTTTGTGTAATTTAGGTAACAATTTATGTTATCGCTAACTGTTTGGGTAATTTAGGTAACAATTCTTGTTATCGTTAATTGTTTCTGTAATTTAGGTAACAATTTATGTTATCGCTAATAGTTTGGAAAATTTAGGTAACAATTCCTTTATCGCTAACAGTTTGTGTAATTTACCTAATAATTCTTGTTATTGCTGACTATTTGTGTAATTTAGGTAACAATTCTTGTTATATCTAATTGTTTGTTTAATTTAGGTAACAATTCATGTTATCGTTAACTGTTTGTGTAATTTAGGTAACAAATCTTGTTATCGCTAATTGTTTGTGTAATTTAGGTAACAATTCATGTTATCGCTAATAGTTTCTGTAATTTATGTAACAATTCCTGTTAACGCTTACAGTTTGTGTAATTTAGATAAAAATTCTTGTTATCGCTAACTGTGTTTTCTGTAATATAGGTAACAATTCTTGTTATCGCTAATTGTTTGTGTAATTTAGGTAACAATTTTTGTTATCCCTTATAGTTTGTGTAATTTAGGTAACAATTCATGTTAGCGCAAACTATTTGTGTAATTTAGGTAACAATTCTTGTTATCGCTAACGGTTTGTGTAATTTAGATAACAATTCCTGTTATCGCTAACTGTTTCTGTTATTTAGGTAACAATTCCTGTTATCGCTAACAGTTTGTGTAATTAAGGTAACAATTCTTGTTATCGCTAATAGTTTGTGTAATTTAGGTAACAATTTTTGTTATCGGTGACTGTTTCTGTAATTTAGGAAACAATTCATGATATCGCTAACAGTTTGTGTAATTTAGGTAACAATTCCTGTTATAGCTAAATGTTTGGGTAATTTAGGTAACAATTCATGTTATCGTTAACTGTTTGTGTAATTTAGGTAACAAATCTTGTTATCGCTAATTGTTTGTGTAATTTAGGTAATAATTCTTCTTATCGCTAATAGTTTGTGTAATTTAGGAAACAATTCATGTTATCGCTAACTGTTTGTGTAATTTAGGTAACAATTCTTGTTATCGCTAATATGTTTGTGTAATTTAGGTAACAATACTTGTTATCGCTAATAGTTTGTGTTAATTTGGTAACAATTCTTGTTATTGCTAATAGTTTGTGTAATCTAGGTAACAATTCATATTATCGCAAACAATTTGTGTAATTTAGGTAACAATTCAAGTTATCGCTAACTGTTTGTGTAATTTTGGTAACAATTATTGTTATCGCTAATTGTTTGTGTAATTTAGGTAACAATTTTTGTTATCGCTAATAGTTTGTGTAATTTAGGTAACAATTTTTGTTATCGCTTACGATTTTTGTAATTTAGGTAACAATTCCTGTTATCGCTAACAATTTGCGTAATTTAGGTAACAATTCCTGTTATCACTAACAGTTTGTGTAATTTAGGTAACAATTCCTGTAATCGCTAACTGTTTTTTTAATTTAGGTAACAATTCTTGTTATCGCTAATAGTTTGTGTAATTTAGGTGACAATTCTCTTTATCGCTACCTCTTAGTGAAATTTAGGTAACAATTCTTGTTATCGCTAACAGTTTGTGTAATTTAGGTAACAATTCTTGTTATCGCTAATTGTTTCTATAATTTAGGTAACATTTCTTGTTATCGCTATTTGTTTGTGTAATTTAGGTAAGAATTCCTGTTATCGCTAATTGTTTGTGTAATTTAGGTGACAATTTCTGTTATCACTAATAGTTTTGTAATTTAGGTAATAATTTTTGTTATCGCTTACGATTTGTGTAATTTAGGTAACAATTCCTGTTATCGCTAAAAAATTGTGTAATTTAGGTAACAATTCCTTTTATCGCTAATAATTTGTGTAATTTAGGTAACAATTCTTGTTATCGCTAATAGTTTGTGTAATTTAGGTAACAATTCTTGTTATCGCTACCTCTTTGTGAAATTTAGGTAACAATTCTTGTTATCGCTAAAAGTTTGTGTAATTTAGGTAACAATTCTTGTTATCGCTAACTGTTTCTGTAATTTAGGTAACATTTATTGTTATCGCTATTTGTTTGTGTAATTTAGGTAAGAATTTCTGTTATCGATAACAGTTTGAGAAATTTAGGTTACAATTTTTGTTATCGCTAATAGTTTTTGTATTTTAGGTAACATTTATTGTTATCGCTAACTGTTTGTGTAATTTAGGTAACACTTTCTGTTATCGCTTACAGTTTGTGTAATTTATATAACAATTCTTGTTATCGCTAACTGTTTCTGTAATTTAGGTTACAATTCCTGTTATCGCTAACAGTTTGTGTAATTAAGGTAACAATTCTTGTTATCGCTAATAGTTTGTGTAATTTAGGTGACAATTCTTATTATCGCTAACTGTTTCTGTAATTTAGGTAATAATTCTTGTTATCGCTAACAGTTTGTGTAATTTGGGTAAAAATTCTTGTTATCGCTAACTGTTTGTGTAATTTAGGTAACAATTCTTGTTATCGCTAATAGTTTGTGTAATTTAAGTAACAATTCTTGTTATCGCTAATAGTTTTGTGTAATTTAGGTATCAATTTATATTATCGCAAACTATTTGTGTAATTTAGGTAAAAATTCTTGTTATCGCTAACAGTTTGTGTAATTTAGGTAACAATTTATGTTATCGCTAACTGTTTGTGTAATTTAGGTAACAATTCTTTTTATCGCTAATTGTTTGTGTAATTTAGCTAACAATATCAGTTATCGATAATTGTTTCTGTAATTTAGGTAACAATTCTTGTTATCTCTAATAGTTTGTGTAGTTTAGGTAACAATTCCTATTATCGCTAACAGTTTGTAAAATTTAGGTTACAATTCTAGTTATCGCTAACATTTTGTGTAATTTAGGTAATAATCCCTATTATCGCTAACTGTTTTTGTAATTTAAGTAACAATTCTTGTTATCGCTAACTGTTTGTGTAATTTAGGTGAAAATTCTTGTTATCGCTAACTGTTTGTGTAATTTAGGTAATAATTCTTGTTATCGCTAAGAGTTTGTGTAATTTAGGTAACAATTCCTGTTATCGCTAATTGTTTCTGTAATTTAGGTAACAATTCTTGTTATCGCTAATTGTTTGTGTAATTTAGGTTACAATTCTCGTTATCCCTAATAGTTTGTGTAATTTAGGTAACAATTCTTGTTATCGCTAATTGTTTGTGTAATTTAGCTAACAATATCAGTTATCGCTAATTGTTTTTGTAATTTAGGTAAAAATTCTTGTTATCTCTAATAGTTTGTGTAATTTAGAGAAAAAATCTTGTTATCGCTAACAGTTTGTAAAATTTAGGTTACAATTCCTGTTATCGCTAACATTTTGTGTAATTTAGGTAACAATTCTTGTTATCGCTAACTGTTTTTGTAATTTAGGTAACAATTCTTGTTATCGCTAACTGTTTTGTGTAATTTAGGTAACAATTCTTGTTATTGCTAACAGTTTGTGTAATTTAGGTAACAATTCATGTTATCGCTAACTGTTTGTGTAATTTAGGTAATAATTCTTTTTATCGCTAATTGTTTGTGTAATTTAGCTAACAATATTAGTTATTGCTAATTGTTTTTGTAATTTAGGTAACAATTCTTGTTATCTCTAATAGTTTGTGTAGTTTAGGTGACAATTCCTATTATTGCTAAAAGTTTGTAAAATTTAGGTTACAATTCCAGTTATCGCTAACATTTTGTGTAATTTAGGTAACAATTCCTGTTATCGCTAATTGTTTCTGTAATTTAGGTAACAATTCTTGTTATCGCTAATTGTTTGTGTAATTTAGGTTACAATTCTCGTTATCCCTAATAGTTTGTGTAATTTAGGTAACAATTCTTGTTATCGCTAATTGTTTGTGTAATTTAGCTAACAATATCAGTTATCGCTAATTGTTTTTGTAATTTAGGTAAAAATTCTTGTTATCTCTAATAGTTTGTGTAATTTAGGTAACAATTCCTGTTATCGCTAACAGTTTGTAAAATTTAGGTTACAATTCCTGTTATCGCTAACATTTTGTGTAATTTAGGTAACAATTCTTGTTATCGCTAATTGTTTTGTAATTTAGGTAACAATTCTTGTTATCGCTAACTGTTTGTGTAATTTAGGTAACAATTCTTGTTATTGCTAACAGTTTGTGTAATTTAGGTAACAATTCATGTTATCGCTAACTGTTGTGTAATTTAGGTAATAATTCTTTTTATCGCTAATTGTTTGTGTAATTTAGCTAACAATATTAGTTATCGCTAATTGTTTTTGTAATTTAGGTAACAATTCTTGTTATCTCTAATAGTTTGTGTAATTTAGGTAACAATTCCTATTATCGCTAACAGTTTGTAAAATTTAGGTTACAATTCCTGTTATGGCTAACATTTTGTGTAATTTAGGTAACTATTCCTGTTATCACTAACTGCTTTTGTAATTTAAGTAACAATTCTTGTTATCGCTAACTGTTTGTGTAATTTAGGTAACAATTCTTGTTATCGCTAACTGTTTTTGTAATTTAGGTCACAATTCTTGTTATCGCTAATAGTTTGTGTAATTTAGGTGACAATTCTTGTTATCACTACCTCTTAGTGAAATTTAGGTAACAATTCTTGTTATCGCTAACAGTTTGTGTAATTTAGGAAACAATTCTTGTTATCGCTAACTGTTTCTATAACTTAGGTAACATTTCTTGTTATCGCTATTTGTTTGTGTAATTTAGGTAAAAATTCCTGGTATTGCTAATAGTTTGTGTAATTTAGGTAACAATTTTTCTTATCGCTATTTGTTTGTGTAATTTAGGTAAGAATTCTCGTTATCACTAATTGTTTGTGTAATTTAGGTAAAATTTCTGTTATCACTAATAGTTTGAGTAATTTAGGTAACAATTTTTGTTATCGCTTACGATTTGTGTAATTTAGGTAACAATTCCTGTTATCGCTAGAAAATTGTGTAATTTAGGTAACAATTCTTGTTATCGCTAACAATTTTTGTAATTTAGGTAACAATTCTTGTAATCGCTAACTGTTTTTGTGATTTAGGTAACAATTCTTGTTATCGCTAATAGTTTGTGTAATTTAGGTAACAATTCTTGTTATCGCTACCTCTTTGTGAAATTTAGGTAACAATTCTTGTTATCGCTAACAATTTGTGTAATTTAGGTAACAATTCATGTTATCGCTAACTGTTTCTATAATTAGGTAACATTTCTTGTTATCGCTATTTGTTTGTGTAATTTAGGTAAGAATTCCTGTTATCACGAATAGTTTGTGTAATAGATTACAATTCCTGTTAACGCTAACAGTTTGTGTATTTAGATAACAATTCCTCTTATCGCTAATTGTTTTTGTAATTTAGGGGTAACAATTCCTGTTATCGATAACAGTTTGAGAAATTTAGGTTACAATTCTTGTTATTGCTAATAGTTTTTGTATTTTAGGTTACATTTCTTGTTTTGCTAACTGTTTGTGTAATTTAGGTAACAATTCCTGTTATCGCTTACAGTTTGTGTAATTTACATAACAATTCTTGTTATCGCTAATTGTTTCTGTAATTTAGGTTACAATTCCTGTTATCGCTAACAGTTTGTGTAATTAAGGTAACAATTCTTGTTATCACTAATAGTTTGTGTAATTTAGGTAACAATTCTTATTATCGCTAACTGTTTCTGTAATTTAGGTAATTATTCTTGTTATCGCTAACAGTTTGTGTAATTTAGGTAACAATTCTTGTTATCGCTAACTGTTAGTGTAATTTAGGTAACAATTCTTGTTATCGCTAACTGTTTGTGTAATTTAGGTAACAATTCTTGTTATCGCTAATAGTTTGTGTAATTTAGGTATCAATTTATATTATCGCAAACTATTTGTGTAATTTAGGTAACATTTCTTGTTATCGCTAACAGTTTGTGTAATTTTGGTAACAATTGATGTAATCGCTAACAGTTTGTGTAATTTAGGTAACAATTCTTTTTATCGCTAATTGTTTGTGTAATTTAGCTAATAATATCAGTTATATCTAATTGTTTTTGTAATTTAGCGAAAAATATCAGTTATCGCTAATTGTTTCTGTAATTTAGGTAACAATTCTTGTTATCTTTAATAGTTTGTGTAATTTAGGTAACAATTCTTGTTATCGCAAACTGTTTGTGTGATTTAGGTAACAATTATTGTTATCGCTAACAGTTTGTGTAATTTAGGTAACTATACCAGCTATCGCTAACTGTTTTTGTAATTTAGGTAACAATTTTTGTTATCGCTAATTGTTTGTGTAATTTAGGTAACAATTCCTGTTATCGCTGATAGTTTGTGTAATTTAGGTAACAATTATTGTTATCCCTAAGAGTTTGTGTAATTTAGGTAACAATTCCTGCTATTGCTAACAGTTTTTGTAATTTAGGTAACAATTCCTGTTATCGCTAATTGTTTCTGTAATTAAGGTAACAATTCTTGTTACTGCTAACATTTTGTGTAATTTAGGTAACGATTCTTGTTATCGCTAATAGTTTGTGTAATTTAGGTAACAATTCATGTTAGCGGAAACTGTTTGTGTAATATAGGTAAAAATTCTTGTTATCGCTAACAGTTTGTGTAATTTAGGTAACAATTCCTGTTATCGCTAACTGTTTGTGTAATTTAGGTAACAATTCTTGTTATCGCTAATTCTTTGTGTAATTTAGGTAACAATTCCTGTTATCGCTAATAGTTTGTGTAATTTAGGTAACAATTCTTGTTATTGCTAACAGTTTGTGTAATTTAGGTCACAATTCCTATTATCGCTAAGAGTTTATGTAAATTAGGTAACAATTCTTGTTATCACTAATTGTTTCTATAATTTAGGTAACACTTTTTGTTATTGCTAATAGTTTGTGTAATTTAGGTAAAAATTCATGTTAGCGCAAACAGTTTGTGTAATTTAGATTAAAAATTTTCTAAACGCTAACAGTTTGTGTAATTTAGATAACAATTCCTGTTATCGCTAACTGTTTGTGTAATTTAGGTAACGATTACTGTTATTGCTAAATGTTTCTGTAATTTAGGTAAGAATTCCTGTTATCACAAACTGTTTCTGTAATTTAGGTAAAAAAAATTGTTATTGCTTACAGTTTCTCTAATTAAGGTAACTTTTCCAGTTATCGTTAACTGTTTGTGTAATTTAGGTAATAATTCTTGTTATTGCTAATTGTTTCTGTAATTTAGGTAACAATTTTTGTTAACGCTAATAGTTTGTGTAATTCAGGTAACAATTCTTGTTATCGCTAATTGTTTGTGTAATTTAGGTAAAAATTCATGTTAGCGCAAAAAGTTTCTATAATTTAGGTAACAATTCTTGTTATCGCTAACAGTTTGTGTAATTTAGGTAACAATTCCTATTATAACTACCTGTTTGTGTAATTTAGGTTATAATTCTTGTTATTGCTAATTGTTTGTGTAATTTAGGTAACAAATCTTGTTATCGCTAATAGTTTGTGTAATTTAGGTAACAAATCTTGTTATCGCTAATAGTTTGTGTAATTTAGGTAACCATTCATGTTAGCGCAAACAGTTTGTGTAATATATGTAACAATTCTGGTTATTGCTAACAATTTGTGTATTTTAGGTAACAATTTCTGTTATCGCTAGCACTATCTGTAATTTAGATTACAATTCTTCTAAACGCTAACAGTTTGTGTAATTTAGATAACAATTATTGTTATCGCTAACTGTTTGTGTAATTTAGGTAACAATTCCTGCTTTCGCTAACAGTTTGTGTAATTTAGGTAATAATTCCTGTTATCGCGAACTGTTTCTATAATTTAGGTAACAATTCTTGTTATCGCTAACAGTTTGTGTAATTTAGGTAACAATTCTTGTTATAACTACCTGTTTGTGTAATTTAGGTAATAATTCTTCTAATAGCTAGTTGTTTGTGTAATTTAGGTAACAATTCTTGTTATCGCTAATAGTTTGTGTAATTTAGGTAACAATTATTGTTATCGCTATTAGTTTGTGTAATTTAGGTAACCATTCATGTTAGCGCAAACTGTTTGTGTAATATATGTAACAATTCTGGTTATTGCTAACAATTTGTGTAATTTAGGTACAAATTCCTTTTATCGCTAACTGTTTGTGTATTTTAGGTAACAATTCCTATTATCGCAAGCACTATCTGTTATTTAGGTAACAATTCCTGTTATCGCTAATTGTTTCTGTAATTTAGGTAACAATTCTTGTTAACGCTAATAGTGTCTGTAATTTAGGTAACAATTCTTGTTATTGCTAATTGTTTGTGTAATTTAGGTAGCAATTCTTGTTATCGCTAACAGTTTGTGTAATTTAGATAACAATTCCTGTTATCGCTAACTGCTTGTGTAATTTAGGTAACAATTCTTGTTATAGCTAATTGTTTGTGTAATTTAGGTAACAATTCTTAATATCGCTAATTGTTTGTGTAATATAGGTAATAATTCATGTTATTGCATATAGTTTGTGTAAATTAGGTAACAATTCTTGTTATCGCTAACTATTTGTGTAATTTAGGTAACAATTCTTGTTATGGGTAATAGTTTGTGTAATTTAGGTAACAATTCGTGCTATCACTAACGGTTTGTGTAATTTAGATAACAATTCATGTTATCGCTAATTGTTTCTGTCATTTAGGTAACAATTTTTGTTATCGCTAATATTTTGTGTAATTTAGGTAACAATTATTGTTATCGCTAATAGTTTGTGTAATTTAGGTAACAATTCATGTTAGCGCACTCTGTTTGTGTAATATAGGTAAAAATTATTGTTATCGCTAACACTTTGTGTAATTTAGGTAACAATTCTTGTTATCGCTAATTCTTTGTGTAATTTAGGTAACAATTCCTGTTATTGCTAATAGTTTGTGTAATTTAGGTAACAATTCTTGTTATCGCTAACATTTTGTGTAAATTAGGTTAAAATTCTTGTTATCACTAATTTGTTTGTATAATTTATGTAACACTTTTTGTTATCGCTAATAGTTTGTGTAATTTAGGTAAAAATTCATGTTAGCGCAAACAGCTTGTGTAAGTTAGATTACAATTCTTCTAAACGCTAACAGTTTTTGTAATTTAGATAACAATTCCTGTTATCGCTAACTGTTTGTGTAATTTAGGTAAAGATTCCTGTTATCGCTAAATGTTTCTGTAATTTAGGTAAGAATTCCTGTTATCGCTAACTGTTTCTGTAATTTAGGTAAAATTCTTGTTATCGCTTATAGTTTGTGTAATTAAGGTAACTATTCGAGTTATCGCTAATTGTTTGTGTAATTTAGGTAACAATTCCTGCATTTGCTAACAGTTTGTGTAATTTAGGTAATAATTCCTGTTATCGCGAATTGTTTCTATAATTTAGGTAACAATTCTTGTTATCGCTAACAGTTTGTGTAATTTAGGTAACAATTCTTGTTATCGCTAAGAGTTTGTGTAATTTAGGTAACAATTCCTGTTATCGCTAACTATTTCTGTAATTTAGGTAACAATTCTTGTTATTGCTAATTGTTTGTGTAATTTAGGTAACAATTCTTGTTATTGCTAATAGTTTGTGTAATTTAGGTAACAATTCTTGTTATCGCTAATTGTTTGTGTAGTTTAGGTTACAATTCTTGTTATCCCTAATAGTTTGTGTAATTTAGGTAATAATTCTTTTTATCGCTAATTGTTTGTGTAATTTAGCTAACAATATTAGTTATCGCTAATTGTTTCAGTTATTTAGGTAACAATTCTTGTTATCTCTAATAGTTTGTGTAATTTAGGTAACTATTCCTATTATCGCTAACAGTTTGTAAAATTTAGGTTACAATTCCTGTTATCGCTAACATTTTGTGTAATTTAGGTAACAATTCCTGTTATCGCTAACTGTTTTTGTAATTTAGGTAACAATTCTTGTTATCGCTAACTGTTTGTGTAATTTAGGTAACAATTCCTGTTATCGCTAACTATTTCTGTAATTTAGGTAACAATTCTTGTTATCGCTAATTTTTTGTATAATTTAGATTACAATTCCTGTTAACGCTAACAGTTTGAGTAATTTAGGTAACAATTCCTGTTTTCGCTAATAGTTTGTGTATTTTAGGTAAAAATTCTTGTTATCGCTAACAGTTTGTGTAATTTAGGTAACAATTCCTATTATCGCTAACAGTTTGTGTAATTTAGATAACAATTTTTGTTATCGCTAACTGTTTTTGTAATTTAGGTTACAATTCTTGTTATCGCTAACAGTTTGTGTAATTTAGGTAACAGTTCCTGTTATCGCTAATACTTTTTGTAATTTAGGTAACAATTCCCGTTATTGCTAATAGTTTGTGTAATTTAGGTAACAATTCATGGTAGAGCAAACTATTTGTGTAATTTAAGTAACAATTCTTGTTATCGCTAAAAGTTTGTGTAATTGAGGTAACAATTCCTTTTATCTCTAACTCTTTGTGTAATTTAGGTAACAATTCTTGTTATCCCTAATTTTTTGTGTAATTTAGGTAAAAATTCCTGTCATGGCTAATAGTTTATGTAATTTAGGTAACAATTCCTGTTATCGCTAATAGTTTGTGTAATTTAGATAAAACTTCTTGTCATCCCTAACTGTTTCTGTAATTTAGGTAACAATTCTTCTTATCGCTAACAGTTTGTGTAATTTAGGTAACAATTCCTGTTATCCCTAATAGTTTGTGTAATTTAGGAAATAATTCTTGTTATCGCTAACTAATTGTGTAATTTAGGTAACAATTCTTGTTATCGCTAACAATTTGTGTAATTTAGGTTACAATTCGTGTTATCGCATACTCTTTGTGTAATTAAGGTAACACTTATTGTTATCGCTAAGAGTTTGTGGAATTTAGATAACAATTCCTGTTATCGCTAACAATTTCTGTAATTTAGGTAACAATTCTAGTTATCGCTAATTGTTTGTGTAATTTAGGTAACAATTCCTGTTATCGCTTATAGTTTGTGTAGTTTAGGTAACAATTCTTGTTATCCCTAATTGTTTATGTAGTTTAGGTTACAATTCTCGTTATCGCTAACAGTTTGTGTAATTTAGATAACAATTCTTGTTATCGCTAATTATTTCTATAATTTAGGTAACAATTTCTGTTATTGCTAACAGTTTGAGTAATATAGGTAACAATTCCTGTTATCGCTATTAGTTTGTGTATTTTAGGTAACAATTCTTGTTATCGCTAACTTTTTGTGTAATTTAGGTAACAATTCATGTTATCGCTAAAAATTTGTAAAATTTAGGTAACAATTCCTGTTATCGCTAACTGTTTCTGTAATTTAGGTTACAATTCTTGTTATCGCTGACAGTTTGTGTAATTTAGGTAACAATTCCTGTTATCGCTAATACTTTTTGTAATTTATGTAACAATTCCCGTTATCGCTAATAGTTTGTGTAATTTAGGTAACAAATCATGGTAAAGCAAACTATTTCTGTAATTTAGGTAACAATTCTTGTTATCGCTTATAGTTTGTGTAATTAAGGTAACAATTCCTTTTATCTCTATTTGTTTGTGTAATTTAGGTAACAATTCTTGTTATCCCTCATTGTTTGTGTAATTTCGGTAAAAATTCCTGTCATCGCTAATAGTTTGTGTAATTTAGGTAATAATTCTTGTTATCGCTAACAGTTTGTGTAATTTCGGTAAAACTTCTTGTTATCCTTAACTGTTTTTGTAATTTAGGTTAAAATTCCTATTATCACTGGCAATTTGTGTAATTTAGGTAACAATTCTTGTTATCGCTAATACTTTTTGTAATTGAAGTAACAATTCATGTTATCCCTACTAGTTTGTGTAATTTAGGTAACAATTCTTGTTATCGCTAACTGTTTGTGTAATTAAGGTAACAATTCTTGTAATTGCTAATAGTTTGTGTAATTTCTGTAACAAATGATGTTATCGCTTACTATTTGTGTAATTTGGGTAATAATTATTGTTATCTCTAATAGTTTGTGTAATTTAGATTGTAATTCCTGTTATCTCTAAGAGTTTGTGTAATTTAGATTACAATTCATGTTCTCACTAATAGTTTGTGTAATTTAAATAGCAATTCCTGTTATCGCTAACTGTTTTTGTAATTTAGGTAACATTTTTTGGTAGCGCTAACTGTTTGTGTAATTTAGATAACAATTCTTGTAAGTGCAAACAGTTTGTGTAATTTAGATAACAATTTCTGTTATCGCTAACTGCTTCTGTAATTTAGGTAACAGTTCGTGTTAGCTGTTTGTGTAATTTAGATAAGAATTCTTGTTATCGCTAACAGTTTGTGTAACTTAGGTAACAATTATAGTTAGCTCTTACAGTGTGTGTAAGTTAGGTGACTATTTTTGTTAGCTCCAACTGTTTTTGTAAATTAGATAACAATTCCTATTATTGCTAACTACTTGTTTAATTTAGGTAACAATTCTGGTTAATCGCTAAAAGTTTGTGTAAGTTAGATAACAATTCTTGTTAGCGTTAATAGTTTGTGTAATTAAGGTAACAATTCCTGTTATCACTAACACTTTGTGTAAGTTAGGTAACCATTGGATTTATCCCTAACAGTTACTGTAAGTTAGGTAACCATTTTTGTTATTGCTAACAGTTTGTGAAATTTAGGTAACATTTTTGTTTTTGCTAATTGTGTGTGTAATTTAGGTAACAATTCTTGATATCGCTAACAGTTTGTGTATTTTAGGTAACAACTCTTGTTATCGCTAACTGTTTGTGTTATTTAGGTAACGATTTGTTATCGCTAACTGTTTTTGTAATTTATGTTACATTTTTTGTTATTACTAACAGTTTGTGTAATTTAGGTATTAATTATTGTTATCGCTAAATGTTTGGGTACTTTAGGTAACAATTCTTGTTATCGCTAACAGTTTGTGTAATTTAGATAACAATTCGTGTTATCGCTAACTGTTTGTGTAATTTAGGTATTAATTCTTGTTATCTCTAATAGTTTGTGTAATTTAGGTAATTATTCCTGTTATCGCTAACTGTTTGTGTAATTTAGGTAACAGTTGTTGTTATCGCTAATTATTTGTGTAATTTAGGTAACAATTCTTGTTATCGCTAATAATTTTGTGTAAGTTAGGTAACCAATATTTTTAGCTCTAACAGTTTGTGTAAGTTAGGTAACAATTCAATTTAGCGCGAACAGTTTGTTTAATTGGGATAACAATTTCTGTTATCGCTAAATGTTTCTGTAATTTAGGTAACAATTCCTGTTAGCACTAACCGTTTGTGTAATTTAGGTAACAATTCTTGTTATCGCTAACAGTTTGTGTAAGTTAGGTAACCATTCTTGTTAGCGCTAACAGTTTGTGTAAGTTAGATAACAATTAATGTTAGCGCTAATTGTTTTTGTACTTTAGTTAACAATTCTTGTTTTTGCTAACAGTTTGTGTAAGTTAGGCAATAGATTGAATGTGTTTGACAATCGCGATTGTTCTTACCAATGGATTGAATGTGTTTGACAATCGCTATTGTTCTTAACAATGGATTTAATGTGTTTGCCAATCACGATTGTCCTTAACAATGGATTTAATGTCTTTGTAAATCGCTATTGTCTTTAACAATAGGGTTAATTTGTTTGACAAGCGCGATTTAACTTAACAATGGATTGAATGTGTTTGACAATCTCGATTTTTATAACCAATGGATTGAATGTGTTTTAATAATCGC
>JBBHKE010000176.1:202381-252936 GCA_037447655.1 Zygnema cylindricum | reverse complement strand
TAATTTAAGTAACAATTCTTGTTATCGCTAACAGTTTGTGTAATTTAGGTAACAATTTTTGTTATCGCTAACTATTTGTGTAATTTAGGTAACAATTCTTGTTATCACTAACAGTTAGTTAAATTTAGGTAACAATTTCTTTATCGCTAACAGTTTGTGTAATTTAGGTAACAATTCTTGTTATCGCTAACTGTTTGTGTAATTTAGGTTACAATTCCTGTTATCACTAACAGTTTGTGTAATTTAGGTAACAATTCAAGTGAGCGGAAACTATTTGTGTAATTTAGGTAACAATTCTTGTTATCGCTAACGGTTTGTGTAATTTAGGTAACAATTCCTGTTATTCTTAACTATTTGTGTAATTTAGGTAACAATTCTTGTTATCGCTAATTGTTAGTGTAATTTAGGTAACAATTCATTATATCGCTAATAGTTTGTGTAATTTATGTAACAATTTCTGTTATCGATTATAGTTTGTGTAATTTAGATAAAAATTCTTGTTATCGCTAACTGTTTTTTTAATATTGGTAACAATTCTTGTTATCGCTAACGGTTTGTGTAATTAAGGTGACAATTCCTGTTATCGCTAATAGTTTGTGTTATTTAGGTAACAATTCTTGTTAACGCTAACTATTTGTCTAATTTAGGTAACAATTCTTGTTATCGCTAACATTTTGTGTAATTTAGGTAACAATTCATGTTATCGCTAACTGTTTGTGTAATTTAGGTAACAATACTTGTTATCGCTAATAGTTTGTGTTATTTAGGTAACAATTCTTGTTATTGCTAATAGTTTGTGTAATCTAGGTAACAATTCATATTATCGCAAACAATTTGTGTAATTTAGGTAACAATTCAAGTTATCACTAACTGTTTGTGTAATTTAGGTAACAATTATTGTTATCGCTAATGTTTGTGTAATTTAGGTAACTATTGCTGTTATCGCTAATAGTTTGTGTAATTTAGGTAACAATTGCTATTATCGCTAACAGTTTGTGTAATTTAGGTAACAATTCCTATAATCGCTGACTGTTTTTGTAATTTAGGTTACAATTCTTGTTATCGCTAATAGTTTGTGTAATTTAGGTAACAATTATTGCAACTACCTCTTTGTGAAATTTAGGTAACAATTCTTGTTCTCGCTAACAGTTTGTGTAATTTAGGTAACAATTCTTGTTATCGCTAACTGTTTCTCTAATTTAGGTAACATTTCTTGTTATCGCTATTTGTTTGTGTAATTTAGGTAAGTATTCTTCTTATCGCTAATAGTTTGTGTAATTTAGGTAACAATTCTTGTTATCGCTAAGAATTTGTGTAATTTAGGTATCAATTCCTGTAATCGCTAACTGTTTTTGTAATTTAGATTACAATTCTTGTTATCGCTAACAACTTGTGTATTTAGATAACAATTCTTGTTATCGCTAATTGTTTTTGTAATTTAGGTAACAATTCCTGTTATCGCTAACAGTTTGAGAAATTTAGGTTACAATTCTTGTTATCGCTAATAGTTTGTGTAATTTAGGTAACAATACCTCTTATCGCTAACAGTTTGTGTAATTTAGATAACAATTCATGTTATTGCTAACTGTTTCTGTAATTTAGGTAACAATTCCTGTTATCGCTAACAGTTTGTGTAATTTAGGTAACAATTCATGTTTTCGCTAACTATTTGTGTAATTTAGGTAACAATTCTTGTTATCGCCAATTGTTTATGTAATTTAGGTAACAATTTTTGTTATCGCTAATAGTTGGTGTAATTTAGGTAACAATTCTTGTTATCGCTAACTGTTTCTGTAATTTAGGTAACAATCCTTGTTATCGCTAAAAGTTTGTGTAATTTAGGTAACACTTCGTTATCGCTAACTGTTAGTGTAATTTAGGTAACAATTCTTGTTATCCTTAACTGTTTGTGTAATTTAGGTAACAATTCTTGTTATCGCTAATTGTTTCTGTAATTTAGGTAACAATTTATGTTATTGCTAACAATTTGTGTAATTTAGGTAACAATTCCTGTTATCGCTAATTGATTGTTCAATTTAGGTAAAAAATCTTGTTATCGCTAATTGTTTGTGTAATTTAGGTAATAATTTCTGTTATCGCTAATATTTTGTGTAATTTAGGTAACAATTCTTGTTATCGCTAATAGTTTGTGGTTTTTAGGTAAAAAATTTTGTTATCGCTAACAGTTTGTGTAATTTAGGTAACAATTCCTGTTATCGCAAACTGTTTGTGTAATTTAGGTAACAATTCTTGGTATCCCAAATAGTTTGGGCATAGGTAACACTCTTTGTTATTATTTGTGTTTCAGTAACAATTCATATTATGTCCAGTAGACCTATGCTATCGCTTAACCACCGGTTAATCGGCATGATTACGGCCATCGCCAATACTTATTACCAGGCAACACCGCTATCGCCAATCGGTTTGCAATTCAGGCAAATCACGCCATCGCCACCAGGTAAATTTGGAGTAACAATTCTGTTATCGTAATAGTTTGTGTAATCTGGTAACAATGTATTATCCATGTGTTTGTGTAATTTAGGTAACAATTCATGTTATCGCTAACTGTTTGTGTAATTTAGGTAACAATTCTTGTTATCGCTAATTGTTTGTGTAATTTAGGTAACAATTTTTGTTATCGCTAATAGTTTGTAAAATTTAGGTAACAATTCCTTTATCGCTAACAGTTTGTGTAATTTAGGTAACAATTCTTGTTATCGCTAACTGTTTGTGTAATTTAGGTAACAATTCTTGTTATCGCTAACAGTTTGTGTAATTTAGGTAACAATTCTTGTTATACCAAATAGTTTGTGTTATTTAGGTGTCAATTCTTGTTATTGCTAATAGTTTGTGTAATCTAGGTAACAATTCATATTATCGCAAACAATTTGTGTAATTTAGGTAACAATTCAAGTTATCACTAACTGTTTGTGTAATTTAGGTAACAATTATTGTTATCGCTAATATTTGTGTAATTTAGGTAACTATTGCTGTTATCGCTAACAGTTAGTGTAATTTAGGTATCAATTCCTATAATCGCTGATTGTTTTTGTAATTTAGGTTACAATTCTTGTTATCGCTAATAGTTTGTGTAATTCATGTAACAATTCTTGCAACTACCTCTTTGTGAAATTTAGGTAACAATTCTTGTTCTCGCTATCAGTTTGTGTAATTTAGGTAACAATTCTTGTTATCGCTAACTATTTCTCTAATTTAGGTAACATTTCTTGTTATCGCTATTTGTTTGTGTAATTTAGGTAAGTATTCTTCTTATCGCTAATAGTTTGTGTAATTTAGGTAACAATTCTTGTTATCGCTAAGAATTTGTGTAATTTAGGTAACAATTCCTGTAATCGCTAACTGTTTTTGTAATTTAGGTTACAATTCTTGTTATCTATAATAGTTTGTGTAATTTAGGTAACAATTCTTGTTATCGCTACCTCTTTGTGAAATTTAGGTAACAATTCTTGTTATCGCTAACAGTTTGTGTAATTTAGGTTACAATTCTTGATATCGCTAACTGTTTTTCTAATTTAGGTAACAATTCTTGTTATCGCTATTTGTTTGTGTAATTTAGGTAAGTATTACTGTTATCGCTAATAGTTTGTGTAATTTAGGTAACAATTCTTCTTATTGCTAATTGTTTCTGTAATTTAGATAACAATTCTTGTTATCCCTAATAGTTTGTGTAATTTAGATTACAATTCTTGTTATCGCTAATAGTTTGTGTATTTAGATAACAATTCCTGTTATCGCTAATTGTTTTTGTAATTTAGGTAACAATTCCTGTTATCGCTAACAGTTTGAGAAATTTAGGTTACAATTCTTGTTATTGCCAATAGTTTGTGTAATTTAGGTAACAATACCTCTTATCGCTAACAGTTTGTGTAATTTAGATAAAAATTCATGTTATTGCTAACTGTTTCTGTAATTTAGGTAACAATTCCTGTTATCGCTAACAGTTTGTGTAATTTAGGTAACAATTCATGTTATCGCTAACTATTTGTGTAATTTAGGTAACAATTCTTGTTATCGCCAATTGTTTATGTAATTTAGGTTACAATTTTTGTTATCGCTAATAGTTGGTGTAATTTAGGTAACAATTTTTGTTATCGCTAAATGTTTCTGTAATTTAGGTAACAATTCTTGTTATCGCTAAAAGTTTGTGTAATTTAGGTAACACTTCGTTATCGCTAACTGTTAGTGTAATTTAGGTAACAATTCTTGTTATCCCTAAATGTTTGTGTAATTTAGGTAACAATTCTTGTTATCGCTAATAGTTTGTGTAATTTAGGTAACATTTTATGTTATCGCAAAGTGTTTGTGTAATTTAGGTAACAATTCTTGTTATCGCTAACAGTTTGTGTAATTTAGGTAACAATTGATGT
Organism: Zygnema cylindricum; assembly: GCA_037447655.1. Lineage (NCBI taxonomy): Eukaryota > Viridiplantae > Streptophyta > Zygnematophyceae > Zygnematales > Zygnemataceae > Zygnema > Zygnema cylindricum. The sequence continues at coordinate 248,548 of JBBHKE010000176.1, read as the reverse complement.
TATCGCTAACTGTTTGTGTAATTTAGGTAACAATTCCTGTTATCGCTAATTGATTGTTCAATTTAGGTAAAAAATCTTGTTATCGCTAATTGTTTGTGTAATTTAGGTAATAATTTCTATTATCGCTAAAATTTTGTGTAATTTAGGTAACAATTATTGTTATCGCTAATAGTTTGTGGTTTTAAGGTAACAATTTTTGTTATCGCTAACAGATTGTGTAATTTAGGTAACAATTCCTGTTATCGCAAACTGTTTGTGTAATTTAGGTAACAATTCTTGGTATCCCAAATAGTTTGTGTTATTTAGGTAACAATTTTTGTTATTGCTAATAGTTTGTGTAATCTAGGTAACAATTCATATTATCGCAAACTAGGTAACAATTTATATTATCGCTAACTAATTGTGTAATTTAGGTAACAATTATTGTTATCGCTAATATTTGTGTAATTTAGGTAACAATTTCTGTTATCGCTAATTGTTTGTGTAATTTAGGTAACAATTACTGTTATCGCTAACAGTTTGTGTAATTTAGGTAACAATTGCTGTTATCGCTAACAGTTTGTGTAATTTAGGTAACAATTCCTGTAATCGCTAACTGTTTTTGTAATTTAGGTTACAATTCTTGTTATCGTTAATAGTTTGTGTAATTTAGGTAACAATTCTTGCTATCGCTACCTCTTTGTGAAATTTATGTAACAATTCTTGTTATTGCTAACAGTTTGTGTAATTTAGGTAACAATTCTTGTTATCGCTAACTGTTTCTCTAATTTAGGTTACATTTTTTGTTATCGCTATTTGTTTGTGTAATTTAGGTAAGTAATCCTGTTATCGCTAATAGTTTGTGTAATTTAGGTAACAATTCTTCTTATCGCTAATTGTTTCTGTAATTAAGGTAACAATTCTTGTTATCCCTAATAGTTTGTGTAATTTAGATTACAATTCTTGTTATCGCTAACAGTTTGTTATTTAGATAACAATTCTTGTTATCACTAACAGTTTGTGTAATTTAGATAACAGTTTCTGTTATTGCTAACAGTTTCTGTAATTTAGGTAACAATTTCTGTTATCGCTAACAGTTTGAGAAATTTAGGTTACAATTCTTATTATCGCTAATAGTTTGTGTATTTTAGGTAACATTTCTTGTTATTGCTAATTGTTTGTGTAATTTAGGTAACAATTCCTGTTATCACTAACAGTTTGTGTAATTTAGAAAACAATTCCTGTTATTGCTAACTATTTCTGTAATTTAGGTAACAATTCCTGTTATCGCTAACAGTTTGTGTAATTTAAGTAACAATTCATGTTATCGCTAACTGTTTGTGTAATTTAGGTAACAATTATTGTTATCGCTAATTGTTTATGTAATTTAGGTAACAATTTCTGTTATCGCTAATAGTTTGTGTAATTTAGGTAACAATTCCTGTTATCGCTAACTGTTAGTGTAATTTAGGTAACAATTCTTGTTATCGCTAACTGTTTGTGTAATTTAGGTAACAATTCTTGTTATCGCTAATAGTTTGTGTAATTTAGGTAACAATTTAAGTTATCGCAAATTGTTTGTGTAATTTAGGTAACAATTCTTGTTATCGCTAACAGTTTGTGTAATTTAGGTAACAATTGATGTTATCGCTAACTGTTTGTGTAATTTAGGTAACAATTCTTGTTATCGCTAATTGTTTGTGTAATTTAGCTAACAATATCTGTTATCGCTAATAGTTTGTGTAATTTAGGTAATAATTCTTGTTATCACTAACTGTTTGTGTAATTTAGGTAACAATTCTTGTTATCGCTAATTGTTAATGTAATTTAGGTAACAATTTCTGTTATCGCTAATAGTTTGTGTAATTTAGGTAACAATTCTTGTTATCGCTAACTCTTTCTGTAATTTAGGTAACAATACTTGTTATTGCTAAAAGTTTGTGTAATTTAGGTAACAATTCGTGTTATCGCTATCTGTTAGTGTAATTTAGGTAACAATTCTTGTTATCGCTAACTGTTTGTGTAATTTAGGTAACAATTCATGTTATCGCTAATAGTTTGTGTAATTTAGGTAACAATTTATGTTATCGCAAACTGTTTGTGTAATTTAGGTAATAATTCTTGTTATCGCTAACAGTTTGTGTAATTTAGGTAACAATTGATGTTATCGCTAGCTGTTTGTGTAATTTAGGTAACAATTCTTGTTATCGCTAATTGTTTGTGTAATTTAGCTAACAATATCTGTTATCACTAATAGTTTGTGTAATTTAGGTAATAATTCTTGTTATCACTAACAACTTTGTGATTTAGGTAACAATTCATGTTATCGCTAACAGTTGTTAAAATTTAGGTAACAATTCCTGTTATCGCTAACGGTTTGTGTAATTTAGGTAACAGTTCTTGTTATCGCTAACTGTTTCTGTAATTTAGGTAACAATTCTTGTTATCGCTAACTGTTTGTGTAATTTAGGTAACAATTCTTGTTATCGCTAACAGTTTGTGTAATTTAGGTAACAATTCCTATAATCGCTAACTGTTTCTGTAATTTAGGTAACAATTCTTGTTATCGCTAATTGTTTGTGTAATATAGGTAACAATTCTTGTTATCGCTAATAGTTCGGATAAATTAGGTCACAATTCTTGTTACCGCTACCTCTTTGTGAAATTTAGGTAACAATTCTTGTTATCCCTAACAATTTGTGTAATTTAGGTAACAATTCTTGTTATCGCTAACTGTTTCTCTAATTTAGGTAACATTTCTTGTTATTGCTATTTGTTTGTGTAATTTAGGTAAGTATTCCTATTATCGCTAATAGTTTGTGTAATTTAGGTAAGAATTCTTCTTATTGCTAATTGTTTCTGTAATTTAGGTAACAATTCTTGTTATCCCTAATAGTTTGTGTAATTTAGATTACAATTTTTGTTATTGCTAACAGTTTGTGTATTTAGATAACAATTCCTGTTATAGCTAATTGTTTTTGTAATTTAGGTAACAATTCCTGTTATCGCTAACAATTTGTGTAATTTAGATAACAATTCTTGTTATTGCTAACTGTTTCTGTAATTTAGGTAACAATTCCTGTTATCGCTAACAGTTTGTGTAATTTAGGTAACAATTCATGTAATCGCTAACTGTTTGTGTAATTTAGGTAACAATTCTTGTAATCGCTAATTGTTTATGTAATTTAGGTAATAATTTGTGTTATCGCTAATAGTTTGTGTAATTTATGTAACAATTCTTGTTATCGCTAACTGCTTCTCTAATTTAGGTAACAATTCTTGTTTTCGCTAAAAGTTTGTGTAATTTAGGTAACAATTCTTGTTATCGCTAACTATTTGTGTAATTTAGGTAACAATTCTTGTTATCGCTAATTGTTTCTGTAATTTAGGTAACAATTCATGTTATTGCTACAAGTTTGTGTAATTTAGGTAACAAGGTAACAATTCATATTATTGCTACAAGTTTTTGTAATTTAGGTAACAATTCGTGTTTCGCTAATTGATTGTGTAATTTAGGTAACAAATCTTGTTATCGCTAATTGTTTGAGTAATTTAGGTAACAATTTCTGTGATCGCTAATATTTTGTGAAATTTAGGTAACAATTGTTGTTATCGCTAATAGTTTGTGTAATTTAGGTAACAATTTTTGTTATCGCTAACAGTTTGTGTAATTTAGGTAACAATTCTTGTTATCGCTAACTGTTTTTGTAATTTAGGTAAAAATTCTTGTTATCGCTAATTCTTTGTGTAATTTAGGTGACAATTCGTGTTATCGCTAAGAATTTGTGTAATTTAGGTAACAATTCGTGTTCTCACTAATTGTTTGTATAATTTAGGTAACACTTTTTGTTATCCCTAATAGTTTGTGTAATTTAGGTAAAAATTCATGTTAGCGCAAATAGTTTGTGTAATTTAGATTACAATCCTTCTAAACGCTAACAGTTTGTGTAATTTAGGTAAAGATTCATGTTATCGCTAAATGTTTCTGTAATTTAGGGAAGAATTCCTGTTATCGCTTACTGTTTCTGTAATTTAGGTAACAATTCTTGTTATCGCTTATAGTTTGTGTAATTTAGGTAACAATTCATGCTTTCGCTAACAGTTTGTGTAATTTAGGTAATAATTCCTGTTATCGGGAACTTTTTCTATAATTTAGGTAACACTTCTTGTTATTGCTAACAGTTTGTGTAATTTAGGTAAAAATTCCTATTATAACTACCTGTTTGTGTAATTTAGGTAACAATTCTTGTTATTGCTAATTGTTTGTGTAATTTAGGTAACAATTCTTGTTATCGCTAGTAGTTTGTGTAATTTAGGTAACAATTCTTGTTATCGCTAATAGTTTGTGTAATTTAGGTAACCATTCATTATAGCGCAAACTGTTTGTGTAATATAGGTAACAATTCTGGTTATTGCCAACAATTTGTGTAATTTAGGTAAAAATTATTGTTATCGCTAGCAGTATCTGTAATTTAGGTAACAATTCCTGTTATCGCTAATTGTTTCTGTAATTTAGGTAACAATTCTTGTTAACGCCAACAGTTTGTGTAATTTAGTTAACAATTCCTGTTATCGCTAATAATTTGTGTAATTTTGGCTACAATTCTTGTTATTGCTTACTGTTTGTGTAATTTAGGTAACAATTCTTGTTATCGCTAACGGTTTGTGTAATTTAGGTAACATTTCCTGTTATCGCTAATAGTTTGTGTAATTTAGGTAACAATTCTTGTTATCGCTAAGAGTTTGTGTAATTTAGGTAACAATTCCTGCTATCGCTAACAGTTTGTTTAATTTAGGTAACAATTTCTGTTATCGCTAATTGTTTCTGTAATTTAGGTAACAATTCTTTTTATCGCTAACAGTTTGTGTAATTTAGGTAACAATACTTGTTATTGCTAATTGTTTGTGTAATTTAGGTTACAATTCTTGTTATCGCAAATAGTTTGAGTAATTTAGGTAAGAATTTTTGTTTTCGCTAATAGTTTGTGTAATTTAGGTAACAATTCATGTTAGTGCAAACTATTTGTGTAATATAGGGAATAATTCTTGTTATCGCTAAGAGTTTGTAAAATTTAGGTAAAAATTCTTGTAATCGCTATTTTTTTTTGTATTTTAGGTTACAATTCATGTTATCGCTAGCAATTTCAATAATTTAGATAACAATTCGTGTTATCTTTAACTGTTTTTGTAATTTAGGTAAAAATTCTTGTTAACGCTAACAATTTGTGTAATTTAGGTAACAATTAGTGTTATCGCTAATAGTTTGTGTAATTTAGGTTACAATTCTTGTTATCGCGAACAGTTTGTGTAATTTAGGTAACAATTCTTGTTATCGCTAACAGTTTGTGTAATTTAGGTAACACTTCATGTTATCGCTAACTGTTTGTGTAATTTAGATAACAATTCATGCTATCGCTAACAGTTTGTGTAATTTAGGTAATAATTCCTGTTATCGCTAACTGTTTCTGTAATTTAGGAAACAATTCTTGTTATTGCTAATAGTTTGTGTAATTTAGGTACCAATACCTATTATAACTAACAGTTTGTGTAATTTAGGTAACAATTCTTGTTATTGCTAATTGTTTGTGTAATTTAGGTAACAATTCTTGTTATCGCTAAAAGTTTGTGTAATTTAGGTAACAATTCTTGTTATCGCTAATAGTTTGTGTATTTTAGGTAACAATTGATGTTAGCGCAAACTGTTTGTGTAATATAGGTAACAATTCTTGTTATCGTTAAGAGTTTGTGTAATTTAGATAACAATTCATGTTAGCGCAAACTGTTTGTGTATTTTAGGTAACAATTCCTCTTATCGCTAGCTGTTTGTGTAATTTAGGTAATAATTCTTGTTATCGCTAACAGTTTGTGTAATTTAGATTTACAATTCTTGTTATCACATACTATTTGTGTAATTTAGGTAAGAATTCTTATTATAGCTAATTGTTTGTGTAATTTAGGTAACAATTACTGTTCTCGCTAATAGTTTGTGTAATTTAGGTAACAATTATTGTTATCGCTAATTGTTTGTGTAATATAGGTAATAATTCCTGTTATCGCTAATAGTTTGGATAAATTAGGTCACAATTCTTGTTATCGCTAACTGTTTGTGTTATTTAGGTAACAATTCATATTAGCGCAAACTGTTTGTGTAATTTAGGTAACAATTCTTGTTATGGCTAACTCTTTGTGTAATTTAGGTAAGAATTCTTGTTATCGCTAAAAGTTTGTGTAATTTAGGTAACAATTCTTGTTATTGCTAACTATTTCTGTAATTTAGGTAACAATTCATGTTATCGCTAATAGTTTTTGTAATTTAGGTAACAATTCTTGTTATCGCTAATTCTTTGTGTAATTTAGGTAACAATTCCTGTCATCGCTAATATTTTGTGTAATTTAGGTAACATTTCTTCTTATCGCTAACGGTTTGTGGAATTTAGGTAACAGTTACTGTTATCGCTAAGAGTTTGTGTAAATTAGGAAACAATTCTTGTTATCACTAATTGTTTATATAATTTAGGTAACACTTTTTGTTATCGCTAATAGTTTGTGTAATTAAGGTGAAAATTCATGTTATCGCAAACAGTTTGTGTAATTTAGATTACAATTGTTCTAAACGCTAACAGTTTGTGTAATTTAGATAACAATTCCTGTTATCGCTAACTGTTTGTGTAATTTAGGTAACGATTCTTGTTAACGCTAACAATTTGTGTAATTTAGGTAACAATTCGTGTTATCGCTAATAGTTTGTGTAATTTAGGTTACAATTCTTGTTATCGCTAACTGTTTGTGTAATTTAGGTAACAATTGTTGTTATCGCTAACAGTTTGTGTAATTTAGGTAACACTTCATGTTATCGCTAACTGTTGTGTAATTTAGGTAACAATTCCTGCTTTCGCTAACAGTTTGTGTATTTTAGGTAATAATTCTTGTTATCGCGAACTGTTTCTATAATTTAGGTAACAATTCTTGTTATCGCTAACAGTGTGTGTAATTTAGGTAACAATTCCTATTATAACTACCTGTTTGTGTAATTTAGGTAACAATTCTTGTTATCGCTAATAGTTTGTGTAATTTAAATGACAATTCTTGTTATCGGTAATAGTTTGTGTAATTTAGGTAACCATTCATGTTAGCGCAAACTGTTTGTGTAATATAGGTAACAATTCTGGTTATTGCTAACAATTTGTGTAATTTAGGTAAAATCCTGTTACCGCTAACTGTTTGTGTATTTTAGGTAACAATTTCTGTTATCGCTAGCAGTTTGTGTAATTTTGGCTACAATTCTTGTTATCAATAACTGTTTGTGTAATTTAGGTAACAATTCTTGTAATCGCTAACGGTTTTTGTAATTTAGGTAACATTTCATGTTATCGCTAACTGTTTGTATAATTTAGGTAACAATTCTTGTTATCGCTAAGAGTTTATGTAATTTAGGTAATAATTCCTGCTATCACTAACAGTTTAGGTAATTTAGGTAACAATTTCTGTTATCGTTAACTGTTTCTGTAATTTAGGTAACAATTCTTGTTATCGCCAACAGTTTGAGTAATTTAGGTAACAATTCCTATAATATTTAACAGTTTGGTGTAATTTAGGTAACAATTCTTGTTATTGCTAATTGTTTGTGTAATTTAGGTAACAATTCTTGTTATCACAAACAGTTTGTGTAATTTAAATAACCATTCCTGTTATCGCTAACTATTTGTGTAATTTAGGTAACAATTCTTGTTATTGCTAACAATTTGTGTAATTTAGGTAACAATTCTTGTTATCGCTAACTGTTTGTGTAATTTAGGTAACAATTCTTGTTATCGCTAACTGTTTGTGTAATTTAGGTAATAGTTCTTGTTATTGCTAATAGTTTGTGTAATTTAGGTAACAATTTTTGTTATCCCTAACAATTTGTGTAATTTAGATTACAATACATTTTATCGCTAACAATTTGTGAAATTTAGTTAACAATTCCTATTATCGCTAATTGTTTATGTAATTTAGGTAAAAATTCTTGTTATCGCTAACAATTTGTGTAATTTAGGTAACAATTCTTGTTATTGCTAATTGTTTGTGTAATTTAGGTAAAAATTCTTGTTATTGCAAATAGTTTGTGTAATTTAGGTAAGAATTCTTGTTATCGCTAATAGTTTGTGTAATTTAGGTAACAATTCATGCTATCGCCAACAGTTTGAGTAATTTAGGTAACAATTTCTATAATTACTAATAGTTTGTGTAATTTAGGTAACAATTCTTATTATTCCTAATTGTTTGTGTAATTTAGGTAACAATTCTTGTTATCGCTAACAGTTTGTGTAATTTAGATTACAATTCTTGTTATCGCATGTTGTTTTGAAAGCTTTAGTCCTCACTAAGCTTCATAGGTGAGGGGAGTGTCTTCTCAGTACTTAGAATATTTTGTGAAAGTCTGGTTCAGTATGTACCAGAATTAATGTTACAGTAAACAGTGAGGGAGTTCACGGTGTGACACACTTCAGGACACGCGTCGGTAAATGAGAAACTCTACAAAGATCCGTTCGTACTATTCGGACTTACCACAAAGACTGAGGTGTCACATAAAAGTTTCATCTTGGATGAAACTTCGAAATGATGGACGGTGAAGATTTGTTGCCGACGGAAGGTGGTCATCCGGGACCACGTCTGTAATTATCTGACGTGTTTATACACGGTGTACTGTGACGTTACTTATCTTTAGTTTGTACAGAAGCGTGTTTTGTTTGATTAGTGTTTAAGTTCAGATTCTTTCTATATGACATACCTTGACATATTCAGGTATCCTTCTTTCAGATAGTAGATATTATTGATGCATGGCTGATATGTCTTCTTTGCTTAGTTAGAGTAGTGAGTGGCTGCTAGCTCTTAGAAGAATAGATCTTTTAGGTATAAATATAGGACTTAACCATTTTAGAATACTCAGCTTGTTGTATCAAAATTATGCTGAGTCATTTTTGATATATTTGACTGAGAATATTTCTCAGATCTGTTTGCAGATTTCTGTGTAAATTTGCACTTGTGTTCATTTGTGTATTATCTCCATTGTGTCAGATTTGTAGGCTATTTGGTTGCCTAATTTGTCTTTGGCTGTGTTCCAAAGTTGTGTGTATTTTTCTGAGCATCTGTGAGAGCTTCTTGCTTATCTGAATTCTGTGATGACTACTCCAGCATCATCTTCATCTTCAGTTGGTGTAGTAGTCACAGAACAACAGGTCACGGGCCCACCCTCACGGATCCCAATTTTTGATAGAAGGAAATACATCTATTGGTTTGATATGGTTGAGTCTTATTTCACTCAAGTTAAATTGTTTGATGTAGTTGATGGCAGCCTTGCTGAACCTGAAGCATCCTATAATGGGAAAAATCAGCAAGCTCTGCATTTGTTGAAGTTAATGATCTCAGAAGACCTACTTATGTCACATATCAAAATGAAAAAGGCATCAGAAATCTGGTCTTCCTTGAAAACCATCTATTTGAAAGCTAATGACCAACATGAATGACCAACATGAAATTATCACAGCTGGGAATATTTATGATTTTAGGTATACAGGAGGTAGCATGGTTGAATGTTGTAATGGTCTTAGGCTTTTGTTGGCAAAAAACGCATGTTCAGGGGGGATCTTCTCCCCTTATCATCAGGCTATAATTCTTATGCGAGGTCTTCATGAGGAATATAAAGGAGCCTCGGCAAATTTGAGAAAGTTCGATAAGTCAGCTTTGAACTTAGCAACAGCTATAAAACTAGTGTTAGAGGAGGAATCCACTGTTGCAGCTTTTAATCAATCATCTGTAGCTTTTAATGCACAGTATCAAGGAAACAAATCTTAGCGGTACCAAGGTTTTCAACCTTATAACAAATGTGTCTACCGTTATAATCAAGAACATCTGTACAAACACAGTCCTAAGTTTCTTAAAGCTTGGGAGAAAGGTATGTTCAGAAATGGATGGAGGTCAAGAGGACTCTACACGCCCCAAAAGACACCACACACACCACAGACTATTCCCTCTAAAACCGAAGCATTGTCAACTGATACACCGGGATCGGAATCAGTTGACAAGGGGAAGGCGCCAGATGTCGTCAGTTTTCCAAAAACTGATGACAAAGAATTCTTTGCCCTTGCAAAACAAATGGAAGGAGACAAAGACCACGGTGGATCATGGACTCAGGAAGCTCATCTCATATGTGCTGGAACAAAGCTTCCTTCACATATCTGCAACCTATTCCAACAAGGCAGATCTATATTCCAACAAGGAAGATATATTATGCTTGTGGTGCCACAGTTGAAGCAAAGGCTCAAGGACCAGTCATCCTTATGTGTGGGATAGATGAACTCTCTATGATGTATTGTATGTTCCTCAGTTCAAAAAGAACTTGTTTTCTACCTCAGTTGCAGAAAGTAGAGGTTTTGAAATACTTCAGAAACAAGGAAAGAAAATAGTCAGCAAAGAGGGAAAGATAGCTGTAATGGGAACTAGAGGCCCAAATAATTTGTACCGGATGGACCTGGTGAATACATCTTCTTTTGCCTACTCCAGTGTCTCATCTGATAATGTTTTATGGCATAAGAGGTTGGGTCATGTTCATTATGACAGATTGGAAAAGATGGTCACAAATGATATGGTAGAAGGAGTTAAGCTTGGTCAGCAACAGTCAAGTATTTGTGATGGTTGTGCTTTGGGCAAGCTTCATAAACTTCCCTTACCCCAAGCTGCAGATTTCAGAGCAACTAACATCTTAGAACTTGTTCATTCAGATGTGTGGGGACCCTCCAAAGTACCATCTCTTGCTGGCAGCAAATACTTTGTCACATTCACAGATGATTTCTCCAGATTCAGTAGAATCTATTTTATGAAGGAGAAAAGGGAGGTCTTCACCCACTTCAAACACTTTCGGATCTGGGCGGAGAAACTTCATGGTAGATCGATTCTCTCTTTAAGATCTGATAATGGAGGTGAATATACTTCCAATGAGTTTGCTGCTTATTTGAAAGAAAATGGTATATCTCACCAGTTCACTGTGCCTTATACTCCTGAGCAGAATGGAGTTTCAGAAAGGCTAAACAGAACTCTAACTGAGAGTGTTAAATCTATGATGGCTGATAAAGGAGTAGATATTAAATTCTGGGCTGAAGCTTACCAAACTGCAGCATATATTAGGAACAGATTAGAAACTAGATCTGTTCAGGGAATGACACCTTATGAAGTGTGGACTGGCAGAAAACCAGATGTCAGTCACTTCAGAGTTTTTGGTAGCAAGTGCTTTGTACTAGATAATTTACCAAACTGGAAATTAAGTCCAAAGTCTAAGCCTGGAATCTTTATGGGATATGATGATGAATCTGTAGGATATAGAATTTATTGTCCTCAGAAACATACCATCCAGATTGCTAGAAATATTCAGGTGAAGGATGAGAGTGAGTCCATAGATGTATTTAGTATGGATGAAAATGAAAAGAAAGAAAAACTGCAAGAATATGTCATCTTGGATCAGATTCCGTTTCAGTCTGCTGCAGCTTGTACTTCTTCTTCTACTGGAGTTCAACATACTGGAGTTCCACCAGCTACTGAACAACAAACAGGAGCTGATCCTCCTCCTCCAAGACATCAAGGTGGAGCTCGGTATCCAACAGTTCCAGCCTCAAATTTTCCGGGGGGAAGAAGACAGAGTTCTCGTTTAAGGGGAGAACAAGTTCAATATGCTTTTTCTGCAAGCACGGGGGAGCCTCTTACCATTCAGGAGGCATTTTCTGTTCCTGAAAAGGATCATTGGATCTCAGCTGCAAATGATGAGATGAGATCGATCATGGAAGCCCAAACGTGGGAGCTTGTGGAGCTTCCACCAGATCGAAAAGCCATTGGCTGCAAGTGGGTCTTCAAGGTGAAGCTCAACCCAGACAACACCATTGAAAGGTATAAAGCTCGTCTGGTTGCAAAGGGTTTTAGTCAAAAGGAAGGAATAGACTACGAGGAAACCTTCTCTCCTGTTGTTAGGTTTCCTACTGTCAGAGTCTTGTTGTCTCTAGCTGCAATTGAGAATATGGAATTGCATCAAATGGATGTTAAAACTGCCTTCTTGCATGGAGACTTAGAGGAAGTAATTTACATGAAACAACCTGAAGGTTATGTAGAAAAAGGAAAGGAAAATCTAGTCTGTAAACTGTTGAAATCATTGTATGGATTGAAACAGGCTCCGAGACAGTGGAATTTGAAGTTGGATGAGTTTCTTACCAGCTTAGGCTTTACAAGGATCAGCTCAGACCACTCTGTTTATGTCATGGACGGAAATGATGGTGTGATTTATGTAGCAGTGTATGTGGATGATCTGCTGCTAATCAGCAAATCATTGAATGAGATAAACAAGATAAAAGCAGCTCTGAATGCCAGGTTTGAAATGAAAGACTTAGGTGAAGCTAAGTATATCCTAGGCATTCAAGTAGAGAGAGATAGGAGTCAGAGAGTTATTTACCTTACTCAGAGAGAGGCCATTGGAAATGTACTTGAAAGATTTGGTATGGCAGATGCAAAAGGGAGTGCCACTCCTATGGAGTTCAGGCAAAAGGTGGAAGGAAAGGAGACAGATGGAGGAATGACTCTGGAAGATGATATGGAAGCAGGGGAGTCAGATTTCATGTCCACGATTCCCTACAGACAAATTGTTGGGAGTCTTATCTACTTTATGAACTGCACTCGTCCGGATATTACAGCGGTTGTTGGAGCTCTGAGTCGAAGTCTTCAAAATCCGAAGAAATCAGATTGGGAGGCAGCAAAACGAGTTCTGAGATATCTTGCAGGTACACGAGATCTTCGACTATCTCTTGGAGGAGATGAAGTGAAAATTAGCACCTAGAGCGATGCGAGTTATGGTGATATGCCAAGCCGATGTTCTACCACTGGATTCATTCTGAAGATCGGTAATGGTACTTGCTGCTGGACAAGCAAGCTCCAAAAGGTGACTGCTTAGTCAACCATGGAAGCTGAATTCATGGCAGCCAGCTCAGCTGTCAAGGAACTTCTTTGGGTAAAGTCTCTTTTACAAGAACTGAAATTTATGCAGTCTGGTCCTCAGGTCATATGGTGTGACAATGAAGCTGCTATTGCTATTGCTTCTAATCCTAGTCATCATTTCAAAAGCAAGCATATTAACATTAAGTTACACTTTGTGAGGGAAAAGGTAATGGCCAGAATTCTGAAACTCAGCTACTTACCTGATGAGAAAATGTTGGCAGATATGATGACAAAACCCTTACCTGCTCCAAAATTGAAATTTTGTAGAGAGGGATGCGGTCTAAGTGGTTAGTAGAGTTTAAAGCTTTAGGGGAGTGTGTTTTGAAAGCTTTAGTCCTCACTAAGCTTCATAGGTGAGGGGAGTGTTTTCTCAGTACTTAGAATATTTTGTGAAAGTCTGGTTCAGTATGTACCAGAATTAATGTTACAGTAAACAGTGAGGGAGTTCACGGTGTGACACACTTCAGGACACGCGTCGGTAAATGAGAAACTCTACAAAGATCCGTTCGTACTATTCGGACTTACCACAAAGACCGAGGTGTCACATAAAAGTTTCATCTTGGATGAAACTTCGAAATGATGGACGGTGAAGATTTGTTGCCGACGGAAGGTGGTCATCCGGGACCACGTCTGTAATTATCTGACGTGTTTATACACGGTGTACTGTGACGTTACTTATCTTTAGTTTGTACAGAAGCGTGTTTTGTTTGATTAGTGTTTAAGTTCAGATTCTTTCTATATGACATACCTTGACATATTCAGGTATCCTCCTTTCAGATAGTAGATATTATTGATGCATGGCTGATATGTCTTCTTTGCTTAGTTAGAGTAGTGAGTGGCTGCTAGCTCTTAGAAGAATAGATCTTTTAGGTATAAATATAGGACTTAACCATTTTAGAATACTCAACTTGTTGTATCAAAATTATGCTGAGTCATTTTTGATATATTTGACTGAGAATATTTCTCAGATCTATTTGCAGATTTCTGTGTAAATTTGCACTTGTGTTCATTTGTGTATTATCTGCATTGTGTCAGATTTGTAGGCCATTTGGTTGCCTAATTTGTCTTTGGCTGTGTTCCAAAGTTGTGTGTATTTTTCTGAGCATCTGTGAGAGCTTCTTGCTTATCTGAATTCTGTGATGACTACTCCAGCATCATCTCCATCTTCAGTTGGTGTAGTAGTCACAGAACAACATCGCATACTATTTGTGTAATTTAGGTAAGAATTCTTGTTATAGCTAATTGTTTGTGTAATTTAGGTAATAATTCCTGTTCTCGCTAATAGTTTGTGTAATTTAGGTAACAATTCTTGTTATCGTTAATTGTTTGTCTAATATAGGTAATAATTCCTGTTATCGCTAATAGTTTGGGTAAATTAGGTAACAATTTTTGTTATCGCTAACTGTTTGTGTAATTTACGTAACAATTCATGTTAGCGCTAACTGTTTGTGTAATTTAGGTAACAATTCTTGTTATCGCTAACTCTTTGTGTAATTTAAGTAAGAATATCTGTTATCGCTAAAAGTTTGTGTAATTTAGGTAACAATTCCTGTTATCGCTAACTGTTTCTGTAATTTAGGTAACAATTCATATATTTAGTTAACAATTCCTATTATCGTTAATTGTTTATGTAATTTAGGTAAAAAATCTTGTTATCGCTAACAATTTGTGTAATTTAGGTAACAATTCTTGTTATTGCTAATTGTTTGTGTAATTTAGGTAACAATTCTTGTTATCGCAAATAGTTTGTGTAATTTAGGTAAGAATTCTTGTTATCGCCAACAGTTTGAGTAATTTAGGTAACAATTTCTATAATTACTAACAGTTTGTGTAATTTAGGTAACAATTCTTATTATTCCTAATTGTTTGTGTAATTTAGGTAACAATTTTTGTTATCGCTAACAGTTTGTGTAATTTAGATTACAATTCTTGTTATCGCATACTATTTGTGTAATTTAGGTAATAATTCATGTTAGCGCTAACTGCTTGTGTAATTTAGGTAACAATTCTTGTTATCGCTAACTCTTTGTGTAATTTAAGTAAAAATTCCTGTTATCGCTAAAAGTTTGTGTAATTTAGGTAACAATTCCTGTTATCGCTAACTGTTTCTGTAATTTAGGTAACAATTCATATTTTAGGTAACATTTCCTGTTATCGCTAACTGTTTCTGTAATTTAGGTACCAATTCTTGTTAACGCTAACAATTTGTGTAATTTAGGTAACAATTCGTGTTATCGCTAATAGTTTGTGTAATTTAGGTTTACAATTCTTGTTATCACTAACAGTTTGTGTAATTTAGGTAACAATTCATGTTATCGCTAACTGTTTGTGTAATTGAAAATCAATTCATGCTATCGCTAACAGTTTGTGTAATTTAGGTAACAATTCTTGTTATCACTAATTGTTTGTGTAATTTAGGTAACAATTCTTGTTAACGCTAATAGTTTGTGTAATTTAGGTAACTATTGTTGTTATCGCTAATAGTTTGTGTAATTTAGGTAACAATTCTTGTTATCACTAACTGTTTGTGTAATTTAGGTAACAATTCTTGTTATCGCTAATTCTTTGTGTAATTTAGGTAACAATTCCTGTTATCGCTAATCGTTTGTGTAATTTAGGTAACAATTCTTGTTATCGCTAACAGTTTGTGTAATTTAGGTAAAAATTCTTGTTTTCGCTAAGAGTTTGTGTAAATTAGGTAACAATTCTTGTTATCACTAATTGTTTGTATAATTCAGGTAACACTTTTTGTTATCGCTAATAGTTTGTGTAATTTAGGTAAAAATTCATGTTAGCGCAAACAGTTTGTGTAATTTAGATTACAATTCTTCTAAACGCTAACAGTTTGTGTAATTTAGATAACAATTTGTGTTATCGCTAACTGTTTGTGTAATTTAGGTAAAAATTCCTATTATCGCTAACTGTTTCTGTAATTTAGGTAAGAATTCCTGTTATCGCTTACTATTTTTGTAATTTAGGTAACAATTCTTGTTATCGCTTACAGTTTGTGTAATTAAGGTAACTATTTCGTTATCGCTAATTGTTTGTGTAATTTAGATAACAATTCTTGTTATCGCTAAGAGTTTGTGTAATTTAGGTGACAATTCCTGCTATCGCTAGCAGTTTGTGTAATTTAGGTAACAATTCCTGTTATCGCTAACTGTTTCTATGATTTAGGTAACAATTTTTGTTTTGCCAACAGTTTGTGTAATTTAGGTAACAATTCCAATTAGAACTAATTGTTTGTGTAATTTAAGTAACAATTCTTGTTATTGCTAATTGTTTGTGTAATTTAGGTAACAATTCTTGTTATCGCTAATAGTTTGTGTAATTTAGGTAACAATTCTAGTTATCGCTAATAGTTTGTGTAATTTAGGTAACCATTCATGTTAGCGCAAACTGTTTGTGTAATTTAGGTAACAATTCTTGTTATCGCTAATAGTTTGTGTAATTTAGGTAACCATTCATGTTAGCGCAAACTGTTTGTGTAATTTAGGTAACAATTCTTGTTATCCAAAGAGTTTGTGTAATTTAGGTAACATTTCATGTTATTGCTAACTGTTTGTGTAATTTAGGTAACAATTATTGTTATCGCTAACAATTTGAGTAATTTAGGTTACAATTCGTGTTACCGCTAACTGTTTCTATAATTTAGGTAACAATTCATATTATTGCTAACAGTTTGTGTAATTTAGGTAACAATACCTGTTATCGCTAATAGTTTATGTAATTTAGGTAACAATTCTTGTTATCGATAATAGTTTGTGTAATTTAGGTAGTAATTCATGTTAGCGTAAAAATTTTGTGTAATATAGGTAAAAAAAATTGTTATCGCTAACAGTATGTGTAATTTAGATAACAATTCCTGTCATCGCTAACTGTTTGTGTAATTTAGGTAACAATTCTTGTTATTGCTAATTCTTTGTGTAATTTAGGTAATAATTCCTGTTATCGCTAATAGTTTGTGTAACTTAGGTAACAATTCATGTTAGCGCAAATTGTTTGTGTAATTTAGATTAAAATTCTTCTAAACGCTAACAGTTTGTGTAATTTAGGTAACAATTCCTGTTATAGCTAACTGTTTCTGTAATTTAGGTAAGAATTCTTGTTATCGCTAACTGTTTCTATAAGTTAGGAAACAATTTTTGTTATCGCTTACAGTTTGTGTAATTAAGGTAACTATTCTCGTTATCGCTAACTGTTTGTGTAATTTTGGTAACAATTCTTGTTATCGCTAAGAGTTTGTGTAATTTAGGTAACAATTCTTGTTATTGCTAATTGTTTGTGTAATTTAGGTAACAATTCTTGTTATCGTCAATAGTTTGTGTAATTTAGGTCACAATTTTTGTTATCGCTAATAGTTTGAGTAATTTAGGTCACAATTCTTGTTATCGCTAATAGTTTGTGTAATTTAGGTAACCACTCATGTTAGCGCAAACTGTTTCTGTAATATACGTAACACATCTTGTTATCGCTAACAGTTTGTGTAATTTAGGTAAAAATTCCTGTTATCGCTAACTGTTTGTGTATATTAGGTTACAATTCCTGCTATTGCTAGCAATTTGTGTAATTTAGGTAACATTTTTTGTTATCGCTAACTATTTCTTTCATTTAGGTAACAATTCGTGTTAACCCTAACAGTTTGTGTAATTTAGGTAACAATTTCTGTTATCACTAATAGTTTGTGTAATTTAGGTAACAATTCTTGTTATCGCTAATAGTTTGTGTAATTTAGGTCACAATTCTTGTTATCGCTAATAGTTTGTGTAATATAGGTAACCATTCATGTTAGCGCAAACTGTTTGTGTAATATAGGTAATAATTCCTGTTAACGCTAACAGTTTGTGTAATTTAGGTAACAATTTTTGTTATCACTAATAGTTTGTGTAATTTAGGTTACAATTCTTGTTATCGCTAACTGTTTGTGTAATTTAGGTAACAATTCTTGTTATCCCTCAAAGTTTGGGAATTTTGATTACAATTCTTGTTATCGCTAACTGTTTTTGTAATTTAGGTAACAATTCTTGTTATCCCTAAAAGTTTGTGTAATTTAGATTACAATTCTTGTTATCGCTAACTGTTTGTGTAATTTAGATAACAAATTATGTTATTGCTAACTGTTCTATAATTTAGGTAACAATTCTTGTTATCGCTAATAGTTTGTGTAATTTAGGTAACAATTTTTGTTATCGCTAACAGTTTGTGTAATTTAGGTAACAATTCTTGTTATCCCTAACTATTTGTGTAATTTAGGTAACAATTCTTGTTATCACTAATAGTTTGTGTAATTTAGGGAACAATTCTTGTTATCGCTAACTCTTTGTGTAATTTAGGTAAGAATTCATGTTATCGCTTAAAGTTTGTGTAATTTTGGTAACAATTCGTGTTATCGCTAACTGTTTGTGTAATTTTGGTAACAATTTTTGTTTTCGCTAATTGTTTGTGTAAATTAGGTAACAATTTCTGTTATCGCTAATAGTTTCTGTAATTTAGGTAACAATTCTTATTATCGCTAATAGCTTGTGTAATTTAGGTAACAATTCATTTTAGCGCAAACTATTTGTGTAATATAGGTAACAATTCTTGTTATCACTAATACTTTGTGTAATTTAGGTAAAATTCTTGTTATCGCTAACTGTTTGTGTATTTTAGGTAACAATTCTTGTTATTGCTAATTGTTTGTGTAATTTAGGTAACAATTCCTGTTATCGCTAATTGTTTGTGTAATTTAGGTAATAATTTCTGTTATCGCTAATAGTTTGTGTAATTTAGGTAACAGTTATTGTTATTGCAAACAGTTTGTGTTATTTAGGTAACAATTCTTGTTATCTTATACAATTTGTGTAATTAAGATTACAATTCCTGTTATCGCTAACAGTTTGTGCAATTTAGGTAAGATTTCCTATCGCTAAAAGTTTGGGTAATTTAGGTAACAATTCTTGTTATCGCTATATGTTTCTGTAATTTAGGTAACAATTCTTGTTATCGCCAACAATTTGTGTAATTTAGGTAACAATTCATGTTATTGCTAATAGTTTGTGTAATTTAGGTAACAATTCTTGTTATCGCTAACTGTTTGTGTAATTTAGGTAACAATTCTTGTTATCGCTAACCGTTTGTGTAATTTAGGTAACAATTCTTGTTATTGCTAATAGTTTGTGTAAATTAGGTAACAATTAATGTTCCCGCAAACTGTTTATATAATTTAGGTAACAATTTTTGTTATCGCTAAGTGTTTGTGTAATTTAGGTAAGAATTTTTGTCATCGCTAAAAGTTTGTGTAATTTAGGTAACAATTCCTGTTATCACTAATAGTTTGTGTAATTTAGGTATCAATTCTTGTTATCGCTAACAGTTTGTGTAATTTAGGTAACAATTCCTATTATCGCTAATAGTTTGTGTAATTTAGGTAACAATTCTTGTTATCGCCAACAGTTTATATAATTTAGGTAACAATTCCTGTTATCGCTAACAGTTTGTGTAAGTTAGGTAACAATTCCTGTTATCGCTAACTGTTTTTGTTATTTAGGTAACAATTCTTGTTAACGCTAACAGTTGTGTAATTTAGAGTAGAATTCTTGTTATCACTAACTGTTTGTGTAATTTAGGTAACAAATTTTGTTATTGCTAACAGTTTGTTTAAATTAGGTAACAATTTAGGTTAAAGCTAACTGTTTGTGTAATTTAGGTAACAATTCTTGTTATCGCTAATTGTTTGTGTAATTTATGTAACAATTCTTGTTATCCCTAACAATTTGTGTAATTTAGATTACAATTCTTCTAATCGCTAACAGTTTGTGTAATTTAGATAACAATTCCTGTTATTGCTAACTGTTTGTGTAATTTAGGTAACAATTCTTGTTATCGCTAACTGTTTCTGTAATTTAGGTAAAAATTCTAGTTATCACTAACACTTTGTGAAATTTAGGTAACATTCCTGTTATCGCTAATAGTTGTGTAATTTAGGTAACAATTCTTCTTATTGCTAGTAGTTTGTGTAATTTAGGTAACAATTCATGTTAGCGCAAACTGTTTGTGTAATATAGGTAACAATTCTTGTTATCGCTAAGAGTTTGTGTAATTTAGGTAAAAATTCCTGTTATCGCTAACTGTTTTTGTATTTTAGATAACAATTCTTGTTATCGCTAGCAATTTGTGTAATTTAGGTAACATTTCCTGTTTACGCTAACTGTTTCTGTAATTTAGGTAACAATTCTTGTTAACGCTAACAATTTGTGTAATTTAGGTAACAATTCGTGTTATCGCTAATAGTTTGTGTAATTTGGGTTAAAATTCTTGTTATCACTAACTGTTTGTGTAATTTAGGTAACAATTCTTGTTATCGCTAACAATATGTGTAATTTAGGTAACAATTCATGTTATCGCTAACTGTTTGTTTAATTGGATAACAATTCATGCTATCGCTAACAGTTTGTGTAATTTAGGTAACAATTCCTGTTATCGCTAACTGTTTCTCTAATTTAGGTAACAATTCCTCATATCGATAACAGTTTGTGTAATTTAGGTAACAATTCCTATTATAACTAACAGTTTGTGTAATTTAGATAACTATTCTTGTTATTGATAATTGTTTGTGTATTTTAGGTAACAATTCTTGTTATCGCTAATTGTTTGTGTAATTTAGGTAACAATTGATGTTAGCGCAAACTGTTTGTATAAAATAGGTAACAATTCTTGTTAACGCTAAAAGTTTGTGTAATTTAGGTAAAAATTCATGTTATCTCTAACTGTTTGTGTATTTTAGGTAACAATTCCTGTTATCGCTAATAGTTTGTATAATTTAGGTAACAATTCCTATTATCACTAATTGTTTCTGTAATTTAGGTAAGAATTATTGTTATCGCTAACACTTTGTGTAATTTAGGTAACAATTCCTGTTATCGCTAATAGTTTGTGTAATTTAGGTTACAATTCTTGTTATCGATAACTTTTTGTGTAATTTAGGTAACAATTCTTGTTATCGCCAACTGTTTGTGTAATTTAGGTAAGAATTCTTGTTATCGCTAAGAGTTTGTGTAATTAAGGTAACAATTCTTGTTATTGCTAATTGTTTGTGTAATTTAGGTAACAATTCTTGTTATAGCTAATTGTTTGTGTAATTTAGGTAACAATTCATATTATCGCTGATAGTTTGTGTAATTTAGGTAACAATTCTTGTTATTGCTAATAGTTTGTGTAATTTAGGTAACAATTCATGTTAACGCAAACTGTTTGTGTAATATAAGTAACAATTCTTGTTATCGCTAACAGTTTGTGTAATTTAGGTGACAATTCCTGTTATCGCTAAGTGTTTGTGTATTTTAGGTAACAATTCTTGTTATCGCTAATTGTTTGTGTAATTTAGGTGACAATTCCTGTTATTGCTAATAGTTTGGGTAATTTAGGTAACAATTCATGTTATCGCTAACTGTTTTTGTAATTTAGGTAACAATTCTTGTTATCGTTAACTGTTTGTGCAATTAAGATTACAATTTTTGTTATCGATAACAGTTTGTGTAATTTAGATAACAATTCATGTTATCGCTAACTGTTTTTGTAATTTAGGTAACAATTCTTGTTATCGCTAACAGTTTGTGTAATTTAGGTAACAATTCTTGTTATCGCTAATTGTTTGTGTAATAAAGTAACAATAATTGTTATCGCTAACTGTTTGTGTAATTTAGGTATTAATTCTTTTTATGGCTAACAGTTTGTTTAATTTAGGTAACAATTCCTGTTGACGCTAATAGTTTGTGTAATTTAGGTAAGAATTCATGTTAGCGCAAACTGTTTCTTTAATTTGGGTAACAATTCTTGTTATCCCTTACAATTTGTGTAATTTAGGTAACAATTATTGTTATCGCTAAGAGTTTGTGTAATTTAGGTAACAATTCTTGTTATCGCTAACAGTTTGTGTAATTTAGTTAACAATTCCGGTTATCGCTAATAGTTTGTGTAATTTAGGTATTAATTTTGTTATCCTAATAGTTTGTGTAATTTAGGTAACAATTCATGTTAGCGCAAACTGTTTGTGTAATTTAGGTGAGAATTCCTGTTATCGCTAAATTTTTGTGTAATTTAGGTAAAACTTGTTATCGCTAACTGTTTTTGTAATTTAGGTAACAGTTCTTGTTATTGCTAAAAGTTTGTGTAATTTAGGTAACAATTTTCGTTATACCAAACAGTTTGTGTAATTTAGGTAACAATTCTTGTTATCGCTAATAGTTTGTGTAATTTAGGTAACACTTCTTATTAATCCTAACTGTTTTTGTAATTTAGGTAACAGTTCTTGTTATTGCTAAAAGTTGTGTAATTTAGGTAAGAATTTATGTTATCGCTAACTGGTTGTGTAATTTAGGTAACAATTCTTGTTATAGCTAATTGTTTGTGTAATTTAGGTAACAATTCCTGTTATCGCTAATAGTTTGTGTAATTTAGGTAACAATTCATATTAGCGCAAACTGTTTGTGTAATATAGGTAACAATTCTTGTGATCGCTAACAATTTGTGTAATTTAGGTAAGAATTCCTGTTATCGCTAACTGTTTGTGTATTTTAGGTAACATTACGTGTTATCACTAGCAATTTGTGTAATTTAGGTAACAATTCTTGTTATCGCTAATTGTGTTTGTAATTTAGGTAACAATTCTTGTTAACGCTAATAGTTTGTGTAATTTAGGTAACAATTCCTGTTATCGCTAATAGTTTGTTTAATTTAGGTTACAATTCTTGTTATCGCTAACTGTTTGTGTAATTTAGGTTACAATTCTTGTTATCGCTAACTGTTTGTGTAATTTAGGTAACAATTCTTGTTATCGCTAAGAGTTTGTGTAATTTAGGTAACATTTCCTGCTAACGCTAACATTTTGTGTAATTTAAGTAAGAATTCTTGTTATCGCTAAGAGTTTGTGTAATTTATGTAAGAATTCCTGCTATCGCTAACTGTTTCTGTAATTTAGGTAGCAATTCTTGTTATCGCTAACAGTTTGAGTAATTTAGGTTACAGTTCCTATTATAACTAACAGTTTGTGTAATTTAGGTAACAAGTCTTGTTATTGCTAATTGTTTCTGTAATTTAGGTAACAATTCTTGTTATCGCTAACAGTTTCTGTAGTTTAGATTATAATTCTTGTTATCGCTAAGAGTTTATGTAATTTAGACAACAATTCCTGTTATCGCTAACTGTTTGTGTTATTTAGGTAACATTTCTTGTTATAGCTTATTGTTTGTGTAATTTAGGTAACAATTCCTGTTATCGCTAATAGTTTGTGTAATTTATATAACAATTCTTGTTATCGTTAATTGTTTGTTTTTTATAGGCAATAATTTCTGTTATCGCTAATAGTTTTGGTAAATTAGGTAATAATTCTTGTTATCGCTAACTGTTTGTGTAATATAGGTGACAATTCTTGTTATCGCTAACAGTTTGTGTAATTTAGGTAATAATTCTTGTTATCGCTAAATGTTTGTGTAATTTAGGTAACAATTCTTGTTATCGCTAACTATTTGTGTAATTTAGATAACACATCTTGTTATTGCTAAAAGTTTGTGTAATTTAGGTAACAATTTTTGTTATCCCTAACAATTTGTCTAATTTAGATTACACTTCTTGTTATCACTAACAGTTTGTGTAATTTAGGTAACAATTATTGTTATCGCTAATAATTTGTGTAATTTAGGTAACAATTCATATTAGCGCAAACTGTTTCTGTAATTTAGGTAACAATTCTTGTTATCGGTAACTCTTTGTGTAATTTAGGTAAGAATTCGTGTAATCGCTAAAAGTTTGTGTAATTTAGGTGACAATTTATGTTATCGCTAACTATTTGTGTAATTTAGGTAACAATTCTTGTTATAGCTAATAGTTTGTGTAATTTAGGTAGCAATTCCTGTTATCGCTTATAGTTTGTGTAATTTAGGTAACAATTCCTGTTACCTCTAATAGTTTGTGTAATTTAGGTAACAATTTTTGTTATCGCTAACTGTTTGTGTAATTTAGGTGACAATTCTTGTTATCGCTAACTGTTTGTGTAATTTAGGTAATAATTCTTGTTATCGCTAAATGTTTGTGTAATTTAGGTAACAATTCTTGTTATCGCTAACTATTTGTGTAATTTAGATAACACATCTTGTTATTGCTAAAAGTTTGTGTAATTTAGGTAACAATTTTTGTTATCCCTAACAATTTGTCTAATTTAGATTACACTTCTTGTTATCACTAACAGTTTGTGTAATTTAGGTAACAATTATTGTTATCGCTAATAATTTGTGTAATTTAGGTAACAATTCATATTAGCGCAAACTGTTTCTGTAATTTAGGTAACAATTCTTGTTATCGGTAACTCTTTGTGTAATTTAGGTAAGAATTCGTGTAATCGCTAAAAGTTTGTGTAATTTAGGTGACAATTTATGTTATCGCTAACTATTTGTGTAATTTAGGTAACAATTCTTGTTATAGCTAATAGTTTGTGTAATTTAGGTAGCAATTCCTGTTATCGCTTATAGTTTGTGTAATTTAGGTTATAATTCTCGTTATCGCTAATAGTTTGTGTAAATTAGGTGACAATTCATGTTATCGCAAACTGTTTCTGTAATTTAGGTCAAAATTCTTGTTAAATTGTTTGTGTAATTTAGGTAAGAATTCATGTTATCGCTAAAAAATTGTGTAATTTAGGTAACAATTCACGTTATCGCTAACTGTTTCTGTAATTTAGGTAACATTTCCTGTTATTGCTAGTAGTTTGTGTAATTTAGGTAACAATTTTTGTTATCACTAACTGTTTGTGTAATTTAGATTACAATTCTTGTTATCACTAACAGTTTGTGTAATTTAGACTACAATTTTTGTTATCGCTAACTGTTTGTGTAATATAGGTGACAATTCTTGTTATCGCTAACAGTTTGTGTAATTTAGGTAATAATTCTTGTTATCGCTAACTGTTTGTGTAATTTAGGTAACAATTTTTGTTATCGCTAACTGTTTCTGTAATTTAGATAACACATCTTGTTATTGCTAAAAGTTTGTGTAATTTAGGTAACAATTTTTGTTATCCTTAACAATTTGTCTAATTTAGATTACACTTCCTGTTATCACTAACAGTTTGTGTAATTTAGGTAACAATTATTGTTATCGCTAATAGTTTGTGTAATTTAGGTAACAATTCATATTAGCGCAAACTGTTTCTGAAATTTAGGTAACAATTCTTGTTATCGGTAACTCTTTGTGTAATTTAGGTAAGAATTCCTGTAATCGCTAAAAGTTTGTGTAATTTAGGTAACAATTTATGTTATTGCTAACTATTTGTGTAATTTAGGTAACAATTCTTGTTATAGCTAATAGTTTGTGTAATTTAGGTAGCAATTCTTGTTATCGCTTATAGTTTGTGTAATTTAGGTTATAATTCTTGTTATCGCTAATAGTTTGTGTAAATTAGGTGACAATTCATGTTATCGCAAACTGTTTCTGTAATTTAGGTCCAAATTCTTGTTAAACTGTTTGTGTAATTTAGGTAAGAATTCATGTTATCGCTAAAAGTTTGTGTAATTTAGGTAACAATTTTTGTTATCACTAACTATTTGTGTAATTTAGATTACAATTCTTGTTATCACTAACAGTTTGTGTAATTTAGGTAACAATTTTTGTTATCACTAACTATTTGTGTAATTTAGATTACAATTCTTGTTATCACTAACAGTTTGTGTAATTTAGACTACAATTTTTGTTATCGCTAATTGTTTGTGTAATTTAGGTAACATTTCTTGTTATCGATAAGTGTTATGTAATTTAGATAACAATTCTTGTTATAGCTAATTTATTGTGTAATTTAGGTAACAATTCTTGTTTTCGCTAATAGTTTGGGTTATTTAGGTCACAATTCTTGTTATTGCTAACTGTTTGTGTAATTTAGGAAACAATTCCTGTTATCGCTAACTTTTTGTGTAATTTAGGTCACAATTCTTGTTATCGCTAACTATTTGTGTAATTTAGGTAACAGTTCCTGTTATTGCTAACAGTTTGTGTAATATAGGTAACAATTCTTGTTATCCCTAAAACTTTGTGTAATTTAGATTACAATTCCTGGTATCGCTAACAGTTTCTGTAATTTAGGTAACAATTCATGTTAGCGCAAAATGTTTGTGTAATTTACGTAAGAATTCCTTTTATCGCTAAAAGTTTGTATAATTTAGGTAACAATTCCTGTTATCGCTAACTGTTTTTGTAATTTAGGTAACAATTCCTGTTATCGCTAAAAGATTGTGTAATTTAGGTAACAATTTTTGTTATCGCTAACTGTTTTTGTAATTTAGGTAACAATTGTTGTTATCGCTAACAGTTTGTGTAATTTAGGTAACATTTCCTATTATCGCTAAAAGTTTGTGTAATTTAGGTAATAATTATTGTTATCGTTAACTGTTTATGTAATTTAAGTAACAATTTTTGTTATCGCTAACAGTTTGTGTAATTTAGGTAACAATTCTTGTTATCGCTAACTGTTTGTGTAATTTAGGTAACAATTCTTGTTATCGCTAACTGTTTGTGTAATTTAGGTATCCGTTCCTGTTATTGCTAACTGTTTGTGTAATTTAGGATACAATTCTTATTATCCGTAACAATTTGTGTAATTAAGATTACAATTCCTGTTATCGCTAACGGTTTGTGTAATTTAGATAAAAATTCATGTTATCGCTAACTGTTTCTGTAATTTTGGTAACAATTCTTGTTATTGCTAATTGTTTGTGTAATTAAGATAACAATTCTTGTTATCGCTAATAGTTTGTGAAATTTAGGTTAAAATTTCTGTTATCGTTAAGTGTTTGTGTATATTAGGTTACAATTCCAGTTATTGCCAGCAATTTGTGTAATTTTAGGTAACAATTCTTGTTATCGCTAATTGTTTGTGTAATTTAGGTAACAATTCTTGTTATCTCTAACAGTTTGTGTAATTTAGATTACAATTCTTGTTATCGCTAACAGTTTGTGTAATTTAGATAACAATTCCTGTTATCGCTAACTGTTTGTGTAATTTAGGTGACAATTCATGTTATCGCTAAGTGTTTGTATATTTTAGGTAACAACTAATGTTATCGCTAATTGTTTGTGTAATTTAGGTAACAATTCTTGTTATCGCTAATAGTTTGGGTAATTTAGGTAACAATTCTTGTTATCGCTATCAGTTTGTGTAATTTAGGTAACAATCCCTGTTATCGCTAACTGTTCGTGTATTTTAGGTAACAATTTTTGTTATCGCTAATTGTTTGTGTAATTTAGGTAACAATTCTTGTTATCGCTAATAGTTTGGGTAATTTAGGTAATAATTCTTGTTATCGCTAACTGTTTGTGTAATTGAGGTAACAGTTCTTGTTATCGCTAACAGTTTGTGTAATTTAGATTACAATTCCTATTATCGCTAACAGTTTCTGTAATTTAGATAAAAATTCATGTGATCGCTAACTGTTTCTTTAATTTGGGTAACAATTCTTGTTATCCCTAACAGTTAGTGTAATTTAGGTAACAATTCCTGTTATCGCTAATAGTTTGTGTAATTTAGGTAACAATTATTGTTATTGCTAAGAGTTTGTGTAATTTAGGTAACAATTCTTCTTATCGCTAACAGTTTGTGTAATTTAGGTATTAATTTTGTTATCACTAATAGTTTGTGTAATTTAGGTAACAATTCATGTTAGCGCTAACTGTTTGTGTTTTTTAGGTAACAATTCTTCTTATCCCTAATTGTTTGTGTAATTTAGGTAACAATTCTTGTTATCGCTAACTGTTTGTGTAATTTAGGTAACGGTTCATGTTATCCCTAACAGTTTGTGTAATTTAGGTGAAAATTCCTGTTATCGCTAACTTTTTGTGTAATTTAGGTTACAATTCTTGTTATCGCTAACTGCTTGTGTAATTTAGGTAACAATTCTTGTTATCGTTAAAAATATGTGCAATTTAGATTACAATTCCTGTTATCCCTAACAGTTTGTGTAATTTAGGTAACAATTCCTGTTATTGCAAATAGTTTGTGTAATTTAGGTAAAAATTCTTGTTATCGCTAACTGTTTGTGTAATTTAGGTAACAATTCTTGTTATCGCTAACTGTTTGTGTAATTTAGGTAACAGTTCCTGTTCTTTCAAACAGTTTGTGTAATTTAGGTAACAATTCTTGTTATCCGTAACAATTTGTTTAATTAAGATTACAATTCCTGTTATCGCTAACAGTTTGTGCAATTAAGATAACAATTCATGTTATCGCTAACAGTTTCTGTAATTTAGGTAACAATTCTTTTTATCGCTAACAGTTTGTTTAATTTAGGTAACAATTCCTGTTATCGCTAATAATTAGTATAATTTAGGTAAGATTTCCTATTATCGCTAAAAGTTTGTGTAATTTAGGTAACAATTCTTGTTATCGCTAACAGTTTGTGTAATTTAGGTAACAATTCCTATTATTGCTAATAGTTTGTGTAATTTAGGTAACTATTGTTATTATCGCTAATTGTTTGTGTAATTTAGGTAACAATTTTTGTTATCGCTAACCGTTTCTGTAATTTAGGTAACAATCCTGTTATCGCTAATTGTTTGTGTAATTTAGGTAACAATTCTTGTTATCCCTTATTGTTTGTGTTATTTAGGTAACAATTCCTGTTATTGCTAATAGTTTGTATAATTTAGGTAACAATTTTTGTTATCGCTAATAGTTTGTGTAATTTAGGTAACAATTCATGTTCGCGCAAACTGTTTGTATAATTTAGGTAACAATTCTTCTTATCGCTAAGTGTTTGTGTAATTTAGGTAAGAATTCCTGTCATCGCTAAAAGTTTGTGTAATTTAGATAACAATTCCTGTTATCGCTTATAGTTTGTGTAATTTAGGTAACAATTCTTGTTATCGCTAACTGTTTGTGTAATTTAGGTAACAATTCCTGTTATCGCTAATAGTTTCTGTAATTTAGGTAACAATTCTTGTTATCGCTAACAGTTTGTATAATTTAGGTAACAATTCCTGTTATCGCTAATAGTTGTGTAATTTAGGTAACAATTTTTGTTATTGCTAATAGTTTGTGTAATTTAGGTAACAATTCATGTTAGCCCAAACAGTTTGTGTAATACAGGTAACAATTTTTGTTAACGCTAACAGTTGTGTAATTTAGGGTAGAATTCTTGTTTTCGCTAACAGTTTGTGTAATTTAGGTAACAATTTATGTTATAGCTAATTGTTTGTGTAATTTATGTAACAATTCATGTTATCGCAAATAGTTTGTGTAATTTAGGTAACAATTTTTGTTATCGCTAATTGTTTGTGTAATTTAGGTAACAATTCTTGTTATCCGTAACAGTTTGTGTAATTTAGATTAAAATTCTTCTAATCGCTAACAGTTTGTGTAATTTAGATAACAATTCTTGTTATTGCTAACTGTTTGTGTAATTTAGTTAACAATTCCTGTTATCGCTAACTGTTTCTGTAATTTAGGTAACATTCTAGTTATCGCTAACTGTTTGTGAAATTTAGAAAAGAATTCCTGTTATCGCTAATAGTTGTGTAATTTAGGTAACAATTTTTGTTATTGCTAATAGTTTGTGTAATTTAGGTAACAATTCATGTTAGCGCAAACTGTTTGTGTAATATAGGTAACAATTCTTCTTATTGCTTACAGTTTGTGTAATTTAGGTGACAATTCCTGTTATCGCTAAGTGTTTGTGTATTTTAGGTAACAATTCATATTATCGCTAATTGTTTGTGTAATTTAGGTAACAATACTTGTTATCGCTAATAGTTTGGGTAATTTAGGTAAAAATTCTTGTTATCGCTAACCGTTTGCTTCGTTGAGGTAACAGTTCTTGTTATCGCTAACAGTTTGTGTAATTTAGATTACAATTCTTATTATCGCTAACAGTTTCTGTAATTTAGATAACAATTCATGTGATCGTTAACCGTTTCTTTAATTTGGGTAACAATTCTTGTTATCCCTAACAGTTAGTGTGATTTAGGTAACAATTCTTGTTATCGCTAACAGTTTGTGAAATTTAGGTAACAATTCCTGTTATCGCTAATAGTTTGTGTAATTTAGGTATTAATTTTGTTATCGCTAATAGTTTGTTTAATTTAGGTAACAATTCATGTTAGCGCTAACAGTTTGTGTAATTTAGGTAACAATTCGTGTTATCGCTAACTGTTTGTGTATTTTAGGTAACAATTCTTCTTATCGCTAATTGTTTGTGTAATTTAGGTAACGATTCCTGTTATCCCTAACAGTTTGTGTAATTTAGGTAAAAATTCCTGTTATCGCTAACTTTTTGTGTAATTTAGATAACAATTCTTGTTAACGCTAATA
The DNA here is from genome assembly GCA_037447655.1 of Zygnema cylindricum. Classification (NCBI taxonomy): domain Eukaryota; kingdom Viridiplantae; phylum Streptophyta; class Zygnematophyceae; order Zygnematales; family Zygnemataceae; genus Zygnema; species Zygnema cylindricum. The sequence continues at coordinate 218,232 of JBBHKE010000176.1, read as the reverse complement.
GTTTGTGTAATTTAGGTAACAATTCTTGTTATCGCTAACTGTTTGTGTAATTTAGGTAAAAATTCCTGTTATCGCTAACTTTTTGTGTAATTTAGATAACAATTCTTGTTAACGCTAATAGTTTGTTTAATTTAGGTAACAATTCTTGTTATCGTTAACTGTTTGTTTAATGAAGATTACAATTCCTGTTATCGCTAACAGTTTGTGCAATTTAGATAACAATTCATGTTATCGCTTACTGTTTCTGTAATTTAGGTAAAAATTCTTGTTATCGCTAACTGTTTGTGTAATTTAGGTAAAAATTCCTGTTATCGCTAACTGTTTGTGTATTTTAGGTAACAATTCTTCTTATCGCTAATTGTTTGTGTAATTTAGGTAACAATTCTTGTTATCGCTAGCTGTTTGTGTAATTTAGGTAACGATTCCTGTTATCCCTAACAGTTTGTGTAATTTAGGTAAAAATTCTTGTTATCGCTAACTTTTTGTGTAATTTAGATAACAATTCTTGTTAACGCTAATAGTTTGTGTAATTTAGGTAACAATTTTTGTTATCGCTAACTGTTTGTTTAATGAAGATAACAATTCCTGTTATCGCTAACAGTTTGTGCAATTTAGATAACAATTCATGTTATCGCTTACTATTTCTGTAATTTAGGTAACAATTCTTTTTATCGCAAACAGTTTGTGTAATTTAGGTAACAATTTCTGTTATCGCTTATAGTTTGTGTAATTTAGGTATTAATTCTTGTTATGGCTAACAGTTTGTTTAATTTAGGTAACAATTCCTGTTATCTTTAATAGTTAGTGTAATTTAGGTAAGATTTCCTATTATCACTAAAAGTTTGTGTAATTTAGGTAACAATTCTTGTTATTGCTATATGTTTCTGTAATTTAGGTTATAATTCTTGTTATCGCTACAAGTTTGTTTAATTTAGGTAACAATTCCTATTATTGCTAATAGTTTGTGTAATTTAGGTAACTATTGTTGTTATCGCTAACTGTTTGTGTAATTTAGGTAACAATTCTTGTTATAGCTAACCGTTTGTGTAATTTAGGTAACAATCCTTTTATCGTTAATTGTTTGTGTAATTTAGGTAACAATTCTTGTTATCCCTTATTGTTTGTGTAATTTAGGTAACAATTCCTGTTATCGCTAATAGTTTGTATAATTTAGGTAACAATTTTTGTTATCGCTAACTATTTATGTAATTTAGGTAACAATTATTGTTATCGCTAACCGTTTGTGTAATTTAGGTAACAATCCTGTTATCGCTAATTGTTTGTGTAATTTAGGTAACAATTCTTGACAATTATTGTTATCGCTAATTGTTTGTGTAATTAAGGTAATAATTCCTGTTATCGCTAATAGTTTGTGTAATTTAGGTAACAATTCTTGTTATCGCTAATTGTTTGTGTAATTTAGGTGACAATTCTTGTTATCGCTATCTGTTTTTGTAATTTAGGAAACAATTTTTGTTATCGCTAACAGTTTGTGTAATTTAGGTAACAATTCTTGTTATCACTAAGAGTTTGTGTAATTTAGGTAAAAATTCTTGTTATCGCTAATTGTTTGTTTAATTTAGGTAACAATTCTTGTTATCGCAAATAGTTTGTGTCATTTAGGTCACAATTCTTGTTATCACTAACTGTTTGTGTAATTTAGGTAACAATTCGTGTTATCGCTAACAATTTTGTAAAATTTAGGTATCAATTCCTGTTATCGCTATTAGTTTGTGTAATTTAGGTAACAATTCTTGTTATCGCTAACTGTATGTGTAATTTAGGTAAAAATTCTTGTTATCGCTAACAGTATGTATAATTTAGGTAACAATTCTTGTTATCGCTAACTGTTTGTGTAATTTAGGTAACAATTCTTGTTATCGCTAATTGTTTGTGTAATTTAGGTATCAATTCTTGTTATCGCTAATAGTTTGTGTAATTTAGGTAACAATTTTTGTTATCGCTAATTGTATGTTTAATTTAGGTAACAATTCTTGTTATCCCTAATAGTTTGTGTTATTTAGATTACAATTCATTTTATCGCTAACAGTTTGTGTTATTTAGATAACAATTCCTGTTATCGCTAACTGTTTATATAATTTAGGTAACAATTCATGTTATCGCCAATAGTTTGTGTAATTTAGGTAATAATTCTTGTTATCGCTAACTATTTGTGTAATTTAGGTAACAAATCCTGTTATCGCTAACAGTTTGACTAATTTAGATAACAATTTATGTTATCGATAATTGTTTCTGTAATTTAGGTAACAATTCTGGTTATCGCTAACAATTTGTGTAATTTAGGTAACAATTCCCGTTATCAATAAAAGTTTGTGTAATTTAGGTAACAATTCTTGTTATCGTTAATAGTTTCTATAATTTTACAACTCTTGTTATCGCAAACTGTTTGTGGAATTTTGGTAACAATTCTTGTAATCGCTAATTGTTTGTGTAATTTAGGTAACAATTCTTGTTATCGCTAACTGTTTGTGTAATTTAGGTAACAATTCATGTTATCGCTATCTGTTCTGTAATATAGGTAACAATTATAGTTATCGCTAACAGTTTGTGAAATTTAGGTAATAATTCTTGTTATCGCTAATAGTTTGGGTAATTAAGGAAACAATTCTTGTTATCGCTAACAGTTTGTGTAATTTATGAAACAATTCCTGTTATTGCTAATTGTATGTGTATTTTAGGTAACAATTCTTGTTATCGCTAATTGTTTGTGTAATTTAGGTATCAAGTTTTGTTATCGCTAATTGTTTGTGTAATTTAGATTACAATTTTTCTAATCGCTAACAGTTTGTGTAATTTAGGTATCAATTCTTGTTACCGCTAACTGTTTCTGTAATTTAGGTAACAGTTCGTGTTATCACTAACTGTTTTTGTAATTTAGGTAACAATTCTAGTTATCGCTAACAGTTTGTGAAATTTAGGTAACAATTCTAGTTATCCCTAATAGTTTGTGTAATTTAGGTAACAATTCTCGTTATCGCTAATAGTTTGTGTAATTTAGGTAACAATTAATTTGAGCGCAAACAGTTTGTGTAATATAGGTAACAATTCTTGTTATTGCTAACAGTTTGGGTAATTTAGGTAACAATTCTTGTTATTGCTAATAGTTTATGTAATTTACGTAACACTTTCTGTTATCACTAACTGTTTGTGTATTTTAGGTATCAATTCTTGTTATCGCTAATTGTTTGTGTAATTTAGGTAACAATTTATGTTATCGCTAATAGTTTGGGTAATTAAGGTAACAATTCTTGTTATTTCTAACAATTTGTGTAATTTAGATAACAATTCCTGTTATCGCTAACTGTTCTGTAATTAAGGTAACAATTCTTGTTATTGCTAATAGTTTGTGTAATTTAAGTAACAATTTCTGTAATTGCTAATAGTTTGTGTAATTTAGGTAACAATTTTTGTTATCGTTAATAGTTTGGGTAATTTAGGTAACAATTTTGTTATCGATAACTGTTTGTGTAATTTAGGTAACAATTCTTGTTATCGCTAATAGTTTGTGTAATTTAGGTAACAATTCTTGTTATCGCTAATTGTTTTTGTAATTTAGTTAAAAATTCTTGTTATCGCTAACAATTTGTGTAATTTAGGTAACAATTATTGTTATCCCTAACTGTTTGTGTAATTTAGGTAATAATTCTTATTATCGCTAACAGTTTGTGTAATTAAGGTAACAATTCCTGTTATCGCTAACTGTTTCTGTAATTTAGGTAACAATTCTTGTTATCGCTAATAGTTTGTGTAATTTAGGTTACAATTCTTGTTATCGCTAACAGTTTCTGTAATTCAGGTAACAATTCCTGTTATCGCTAACTGTTTGTGTAATTTAGGTAACAATTCTTGTTATCGCTAATAGTTTGTGTAATTTAGGTAACAATTTTTGTTATCGTTAATAGTTTGGGTAATTTAGGTAACAATTCTTGTTATCGATAACTGTTTGTGTAATTTAGGTAATAATTCTTATTATCGCTAACAGTTTGTGTAACTAAGGTAACAATTCCTGTTATCGCTAACTGTTTCTGTAATTTAGGTAACAATTCTTGTTTTCGCTAATAGTTTGTGTAATTTAGGTTACAATTCTTGTTATCGCTAATAGTTTCTGTAATTGAGGTAACAATTCCTGTTATCGCTAACTGTTTGTGTAATTTAGGTAACAATTCTTGTTATCGCTAATAGTTTGTGTAATTTAGGTAACAATTATTGTTATCGCTAACTGTTTGTGTAATTTAGGTAAGAATTCTTGTTATCGCAAAAAGTTTGTGTAATTAAGGTAACAATTCCTGTTATCACTAATAGTTGTGTAATTTAGGTTACAATTCTTGATATTGCTAACTGTTTGTGTAATTTAGGTAACAATTCTTGTTATCGCTAACAGTTTGTGTAATTTAGGTAACAATTCATGTTATAGCTAACAGTTTGTGTAATTTAGGTAACAATTCTTGTTATCGCTAATTGTTTGTGTAATTTATGTAACAATTCCTGTTATCGCTAATAGTATGTGTTATTTAGATTACAATTCTTCTAATCGCTAACAGTTTGTGTAATTTAGATAACAATTCGTGTTATCGCTAATTGTTTGTGTAATTTAGGTAACAATCCTTGTTATCGCTATCTGTTTTTGTAATTTAGGTAACAATTTTAGTTATCGCTAAGTCTTTGTGTAATTTAGATAAGAATTCCTGTCATCGCTAAATGTTTGTGTAATTTAGGTAACAATTCCTGTTATCGCTAATAGTTTGTGTAATTTAGGTAACTATTCCTGTTATCGCTAATAGTTTGTGTAATTTAGGTAACAATTCCTGTTATTGCTAATAGTTTGTGTAATTTAGGTAACAATTCTTGTTATCGCTAATAGCTTGTGTAATATAGGTAACAGTTCATTTTAGCGCAAACTATTTGTGTAATATAAGTAATAATTCTTGTTATCGCTAATAGTTTGTGTAATTTAGGTAACAATTCCTGTTATCGCTAACTGTTTCTGTATTTTAGGTAACAATTTTTGTTATCGCTAATTGTTTGTGTAATTTAGGTAACAGTTCCTATTATCGCTAATAGTTTGTGTAATTAGGTAACAATTCCTATTATTGCTAATAGTTTGTGTATTTTAGGTAACAATTTTCTTTATCGCTAAAACTTTGAGTAATTTAGGTTATAATTCCTATTATAACTAACACTTTGCGTAATTTAGGTAACAATTCTTGTTTTTGCTAATTGTTTGTGTAATTTAGGTAACAATTCTTGTTATCGCTAACTGTTTGTGTAATTTAGATTACAATTTTTGTTATCGCTAACGGTTTGTGTAATTTAGATAACAATTCTTGTTATCACTAACTGTTTGTGTAATTTAGGTAACAATTCTTGTTATAACTTTGGTATTTAAAATGCAATTCACAGTTATTTAATGGAATTTCAATTTAGGTAACAAATTCATATAAGCATAAGCTGGCTGTTAATTTGAAACAATTTCCCGCTCAGCAACTCTTTATGGAGGTAAAATTTACATATGTAAGTTTGTGTGTAATAAGTACAACATCTCATGCTTGTTGATATTTGGGTAATGTGCTATTGCTAATGGTTTGTGTAATTTAAGGAAAGCCTGCATAAGCTGATTGTTTGTGTTATTTTAGGTATGATTCAATGCTTATCGTTTACATTGTAATTTGATTAACAATTTGTTATGCAATAGTTTGTGCCAATTTATAATTCTTGTTATAAATAATAGTTTAATGTAATTTAGGTAACAATTTACAATTGCTGGTTTATTAATAATTTGATAAAATTCACATTGTATTTCATTCAAATAATTTAGGTAAAAATTCTTGTATAAGCCAGTTTAGTAATTAGGCAGCAATTAGCACATTGCACATTCTTGTTTGTTTAATTTTAGGACTCTGTTAATAGTTTATTAATGATTTATGAAGTTATTTATCTTCCTTTGTTTCATTTATTAAAGTTTACAATTCTGTTATCCCTAACAATTTACAATTTGAAAAGACACTTATTATCCCTACTTTTTTATAATTTAGGGTAAATTCTTGTTATATTTCATTCTTTGTTATTTTAGGTAGAGTTCTTTTATTGTCTTCAATGTTTGTGTAATTTAATTTCAATTTTTGTTATCCCTAACAATTTGTATCATTTAGATTACAATTTCTGTTATCACTAACAATTTGTGTAATTTAAGTAACAATTCTTGTTATCGCTAATAGTTTGTGTAATTTAGGTAACAATTCACGTTATCGCTAACTCTTTGTGTAATTTAGGTAAGAATTCATGTTATTGCTAACAGTTTGTGTAATTTAGGTAACAATACTTGTTATCGCTAATTGTTTGTGTAATTCAGGTAACAATTTTTGTTATCGCTAATTGTTTGTGTAATTTAAGTAACAATTTCTATTATCGTTAATAGTTTGTGTAATTTAGGTAACAATTTTTGTTATCGCTAATAGTTTGTGTAATTTAGGTAACAATTCATGTTAGCGCAAAATGTTTGTGTAATATAGGTAAAAAATCTTGTTATCGCTAACTGTTTGTGTAATTAAGATAACAGTTCATGTTATCGCTAACTGTTTGTGTAATTTAGGTAACAATTCTTGTTATCGCTAATTCTTTGTGTAATTTAGGTAACAATTCCTGTTATCGCTAATAGTTTGTGTAATTTAGGTAACAATTCCTGTTATCGCTAACTGTTTCTGTAATTTAGGTAAAAATTCTTGTTATCGCTAACTGTTCTATAATTTAGGTAACAATTTTTGTTATCGCTTACAGTTTGTGTAATTAAGGTAACTATTCCGGTTATTGCTAACTGTTTGTGTAATTTTGGTAACAATTCTTGTTATCGCTAAGAGTTTGTGTAATTTAGGTAACAATTCCAGCTATCGCTAACAGTTTGTGTAATTTAGGTAACAATTCTTATTATAACAAACAATTTGTGTAATTTAGGTAACAATTCTTGTTATTGCTATTTGTTTGTTTAATTTAGGTAACAATTCTTGTTATCGCTAATAGTTTGTGTAATTTAGGTCACAATTCTTGTTATCGCTAATAGTTTGTGTAATTTAGGTAACCATTCATGTTAGCGCAAACTGTTTGTGTAATATAGGTAACAATTATTGTTATCGCTAAGAGTTTGTGTAATTTAGGTAAAAAAATTTGGTATCGCTAACTGTTTATGTAAATTAGGTAACAATTCTTGTTATCGCTAGCAATTTCTGTAATTTAGATAACAATTCCTGTTATCGTTAACTATTTTTGTCATTTTGGTAACAATTCCTGTTAACGCTAACAATTTGTGTAATTTAGGTAACAATTCCTTTAATCGCTAATAGTTTGTGTAATTCAGGTTACAATTCTTGTTATTGCTAACTGTTTGTGTAATTTAGGTAACAATTCTTGTATTGCTAAATGTTGTGAAATTTAGGTAACAATTCCTGTTATCGCTAATAGTTTGTGTAATTTAGGTAACAATTCTTGTTATCGCTAATTGTTTGTGTAATTTAGGTAACAATTCTTGTTATCCCTAATAGTTTGTGTAATTTAGATTACAATTCTTGTTATCGCTAACAGTTTGTGTAATTTAGATAACAATTTCTGTTATCGCTAACTGTTTGTGTAATTTAGGTAACAATTCTTGTTATAGCTAATTGTTTGTGTAATTTAGGTAACAATTCCTGTTATCGCTAATAGTTTGTGTAATTTAGGTGACAATTATTATAATCCCTAACAATTTATGTAATTTAGATTACAATTCTTGTTATCACTAATAGTTTGTGTAATTTAGATAACAATTCATGTTATTGCTAACTGTTCTATAATTAAGGTAACAATTCTTGTTTTCGCTAATAGTTTGTGTAATTTAGGTAACTATTATTGTTATCGCTAACTCTTTGTGTAATTTAGGTGACAATTCTTGTTATCGCTAACAGTTTGTGTAATTTAGGTGACAATTCCTGTTATCTCTAACTGTTTGTGTAATTTAGGTAACAATTACTGTTATCGCTAACAGTTTGTGTAATTTAGGTGACAATTCCTGTTATCCCTAACTATTTGTGTAATTTAGGTAACAATTACTGTTATCGCTAACAGTTTGTGTAATTTAGGTAACAATTCCTGTTATCGCTAATTGTTTGTGTAATTTAGGTGACAATTCTTGTTATCGCTTATTGTTTGTGTAATTTAGATAACAATTTCTGTTATCGCTAATAGTTTGTGTAATTTAGGTAACAATTTTTGTTATCGCTAACTGTTTGTGTAATTTAGGTAACAATTCTTGTTATCGCTAATTTTTTGTGTAATTTAGGTAACAATTCTTGTTATCGCTAATAATTTGTGTTATTTAAGTAACAATTAATGTTAGCGCAAACAGTTTGTGTAATTTAGATTACAATTCTTCTAATTGCTAACATTTTGTGTAATTTAGATAACAATACCTGTTATCGCTAACTGTTTGTATAATTTAGGTAACAAATTCCTGTTATCGCTAACTATTTCTGTAATTTAGGTAACAATTATTGTTATCGCTAACAGTTTGTGTAATTTAGGTAACAATTCTTGTTATCGCTAATAGTTTGTGTAATTTAGGTAACAATTGTTGTTATCGCTAATAGCTTGTGTAATTTAGGTAACAATTTATTTTAGCGCAAACTATTTGTGTAATATAGGTAACAATTGTTGATATCGCTAATAGTTTCTGTAATTTAGGTAACAATTCTTGTTATCGCTAACTGTTTGTGTATTTTAGGTAACAATTCTTGTTATCGCTAATTGTTTGTGTAATTTAGGTAACAATTCTTGTTATCGCTAATAGTTTGCGTAATTTAGGTAACAATTCTTGTTATCGCTAACTATTTCTGTAATTTAGGTAACAATTCTTGTTATCGCTAATAGTTTTTGTAATTTAGGTAACAATTCCTGTTATCGCTAATAGTTTGTGTAATTTAGGTAACAATTCATGTTACCGCAAACTGTTTGTGTAATTTAGGTAGAAAATTTTGTTATCGCTAACTGTTTTTGTAATTTAGGTAAGAATTCCTGTTATCGCTAAAAGTTTGTGTAATTTAGGTAACAATTTGAGTTATCGCTAATTGTTTCTGTAATTTAGGTAACATTTCTTGTTATTGCTAATATTTTGTGTAATTTAGGTAAATATTTTTGTTATCACTAACAGTTTGTGTAATTTAGATTTCAATTCTTGTTATCGCTAAAAGTTTGTGTAATTTAGATTTCAATTCTTGTTATCGCTAACATTTTGTGTAATTTAGGTAACAATTCATGTTATCGCTAACTGTTTGTGTAATTTAGGTAACAATTCTTGTTATCGCTAAGTGTTATGTAATTTAGGTAACAATTCTTGTTATAGCTAATTGTTTGTGTAATTTAGGTAACAATTCATGTTATCGCAAATAGTTTGGGTTTTTTAGGTAACAATTCTTGTTATCGCTAACTTTTTGTGTAATTTAGGTAATAGTTCTTGTTATCGCTAACAGTGTATGTAATTTAGGAAACATATCATGTTATCGCTAACTTTTTGTGTAATTTAGGTAACATTTTTTGTTATCGCTAACTGTTTCTGTAATTTAGGTAACAGTTCTTGTTATCGCTAACAGTTTGTGTTATATAGGTAACAATTCTTGTTATCCCTAAAAATTTGTGTAATTTAGATTACAATTCGTGGTATCGCTAACAGTTTGTGTAATTTAGATAACAATTCTTATTATCGCTAACTGTTTCTGTAATTTAGGTAACAATTCTTGTTATCGCTAAAAGTTTGTGTAATTTAGGTAACAATTCTTGTTATCGCTAAATGTTTTGTAATTTAGGTAACAATTCTTGTTATCGCTAACAGTTTATGTAATTTAGGTAACAATTCTTATTATTCCTAAAAGTTTGTGTAATTTAGGTAATAATTATTGTTATCGCTAACTGTTTGTGTAATTTAGGTTACAATTCTTGTTATCGCTAACAGTTTGTGTAATTTAGGTAACAATTCTTGTTATCGCTAACAGTTTATTTAATTTATGTAACAATTCCTATTATCGCTATAAGTTTGTGTAATTTAGGTAATAATTATTGTTATCGCTAACTGTTTGTGTAATTTAGGTAACAATTATTGTTATCGCTAATTGTTTGTGTAATATAGGTAAACGTTCCTGTTTTTCCTAACTGTTTGTGTAATATAGGTAACAATTTTTGTTATCCCTAAAAATTTGTGTAATTTAGATTACAATTCGTGGTATCGCTAACAGTTTGTGTAATTTAGGTAACAATTCTTGTTATCGCTAAATGTTTCTGTTATTTAGGTAACAATTCTTGTTATCGCTAACTGTTTGTGTAATTTAGGTTACAATTCTTGTTTTCCGTAACAATTTGTGTAATTAAGATTACAATTTATGTTATCCCTAATAGTTTGTGTAATTTAGATAACAATTCATGTTATCGCTAACTGTTTATGTAATTTAGGTAACAATTCTTGTTATCGCTAACTGTTTCTGTAATTTAGGAAACAATTCATGTTAGCGCAAACTGTTAATGTAATATAAGTAAAAATTCTTGTAATCGCTAACAGTTTGTGTAATTTAGGTAACAATTCCTGTTATCGATAACTGTTTGTGTAATTTAGGTAATAATTCTTGATATCGCTAATTGCTTGTGTAATTTAGGTAACAATACTTGTTATCCCTAATAGTTTGTGTGATTTAGGTAACAATTCTTGTTATCGCTAACAGTTTGTGTAATTTAGGTAACAATTCCTGTTATCGCTAAAAGTTTTTGTAAATTAGGTAACAATTCTTGTTATCACTAATTGTTTGTATAATTTAAGTAACTGTTTGTTATTGCTAAAAGTTTGTGTAATTTAGGTAACAATTGATGTTAGCGCAAACAGTTTGTGTAATTTAGATTACAATTCTTCTAATCGTTAACAGATTGTGTAATTTAGATAACAATTCCTATTATCGCTAACTGTTAATTTAGGTAACAATTCCTGTTATCGCTAAAAGTTTGTGTAAATTAGGTAACAATTCTTGTTATCACTAATTGTTTGTATAATTTAAGTAACTGTTTGTTATTGCTAAAAGTTTGTGTAATTTAGGTAACAATTCATGTTAGCGCAAACAGTTTGTGTAATTTAGATTACAATTCTTCAAATCGCTAACAGTTTGTGTAATTTAGGTAACAATTCATGTTATCGCTAATAGTTTGTGTAATTTAGGTAACAATTGTTGTTATCGCTAATAGTTTGTGTAATTTAGGTAACAATTCATGTTAGCGCAAACTGTTTGTGTAATATAGGTAACAATTTTTGATATCGCTAACAGTTTGTGTAATTTAGGTAACAATTCCTGTTATCACTAACTGTTTGTGTATTTTAGGTAACAATTCTTCTTATCGCTAATTGTTTGTGTAATTTAGGTAACAATTCGTGTTATCGCTAATAGTTTGGGTAATTTAGGTAACAATTCTTGATATCGCTAACTGTTTCTGTAATTTAGGTAACAATTCTTGTTATCGCTAACTGTTTTTGTAATTTAGGTAACAATTCATGTTAGCGCAAACTGTTAATGTAATATAAGTAAAAATTCTTGTAATCGCTAACAGTTTGTGTAATTGAGGTAACAATTCTTGTTATTGATAACTGTTTGTGTAATTTAGGTAACAATTCTTGATATCGCTAATTGCTTGTGTAATTTAGGTAACAATACTTGTTATCCCTAATAGTTTGTGTGATTTAGGTAACAATTCTTGTTATCGCTAACAGTTTGTGTAATTTAGGTAACAATTCCTGTTATGCTAAAAGTTTTTGTAAATTAGGTAACAATTCTTGTTATCACTAATTGTTTGTATAATTTAAGTAACTGTTTGTTATTGCTAAAAGTTTGTGTAATTTAGGTAACAATTGATGTTAGCGCAAACAGTTTGTGTAATTTAGATTACAATTCTTCTAATCGTTAACAGATTGTGTAATTTAGATAACAATTCCTATTATCGCTAACTGTTTGTGTAATTTAGGTAACAGTTCCTGTTATCGCTAACAGTTTGTGTAATATAGGTAACAATTCTTGTTATCCCTAAAAATTTGTGTAATTTAGATTACAATTCGTGGTATCGCTAACAGTTTGTGTAATTTAGATAACTATTCTTGTTATCGCTAACTGTTTCTGTAATTTAGGTGTAACAATTCCTGTTATCGCTAAAAGTTTGTGTAATTTAGGTAACAATTCTTGTTATCGCTAAATGTTTTGTAATTTAGGTAACAATTCTTGTTATCGCTAACAGTTTATGTAATTTAGGTAACAATTCTTATTATTACTAAAAGTTTGTGTAATTTAGGTAATAATTATTGTTATCGCTAACTGTTTGTGTAATTTAGGTTACAATTCTTGTTATTGCTAACAGTTTGTGTAATTTAGGAAACAATTCTTGTTATCGTTAACAGTTTATTTAATTTAGGTAACAATTCCTATTATCGCTATAAGTTTGTGTAATTTAGGTAATAATTATTGTTATCGCTAACTGTTTGTGTAATTTAGGTAACAATTATTGTTATCGCTAACTGTTTGTGTAATATAGGTAACAATTTTTGATATCGCTAACAGTTAGTGTAATTTAGGTAACAATTCCTGTTATCGCTAACTGTTTGTGTATTTTAGGTAACAATTCTTCTTATGGCTAATTGTTTGTGTAATTTAGGTAACAATTCGTGTTATCGCTAACAGTTTGTGTAATTTAGGTAACAATTCCTGTTATGCTAAAAGTTTTTGTAAATTAGGTAACAATTCTTGTTATCACTAATTGTTTGTATAATTTAAGTAACTGTTTGTTATTGCTAAAAGTTTGTGTAATTTAGGTAACAATTAATGTTAGCGCAAACAGTTTAATTTAGGTAACAATTTTTTTTATCGCTAACTGTTTGTTTAATATAGGTAACGAATCTTGTTATCCCTAATAGTTTGTGTAATTTAGGTAACAATTCATGTTATCGCTCACTTTTTCTGTAATTTAGGTAACAATTGATGTTAACGCAAACAGTTTGTGTAATTTAGATTACAATTCTTCTAATCGTTAACAGATTGTGTAATTTAGATAACAATTCCTATTATCGCTAACTGTTTCTGTAATTTAGGTAACAATTCGTGTTATCGCTAAAAGTTTGTGTAAATTAGGTAACAATTCTTGTTATCACTAATTGTTTGTATAATTTAAGTAACTGTTTGTTATTGCTAAAAGTTTGTGTAATTTAGGTAACAATTCATGTTAGCGCAAACAGTTTGTGTAATTTAGATTACAATTCTTCTAATCGCTAACAGTTTGTGTAATTTAGGTAACAATTCCTGTTATCGCTAATAGTTTGTGTAATTTAGGTAACAATTGTTGTTATCGCTAATAGTTTGTGTAATTTAGGTAATAATTCATGTTAGCGCAAACTGTTTGTGTAATATAGGTAACAATTTTTGATATCGCTAACAGTTTGTGTAATTTAGGTAACAATTCCTGTTATCGCTAACTGTTTGTGTATTTTAGGTAACAATTCTTCTTATCGCTAATTGTTTGTGTAATTTAGGTAACAATTCGTGTTATCGCTAATAGTTTGGGTAATTTAGGTAACAATTTTTGTTATCGCTAACTGTTTGTGTAATATAGGTAACGAATCTTGTTATCCCTAATAGTTTGTGTAATTTAGGTAACAATTCATGTTATCGCTCACTTTTTCTGTAATTTAGGTAAAAATTCTTGTTATCGCTAACTGTTTGTGTAATTTAGGTAACAGTTCTTGTTATTGTTAACAGTTTGTCTAATTTAGGTAACAATTCTTGTTATCCTTAAAAATTTGTGCAATTTAGATTAAAATTCCCGTTATCGCTAACAGTTTCTGTGATTTAGATAATAATTTATGTTATCGCAAACTCTTTTCTTTAATTTGGGTAACAATTCTTGTTCTCCCAAAGAGTTTGTGTAATTTAGGTAACAATTCTTGATATCGCTAACTGTTTCTGTAATTTAGGTAACAATTCTTGTTATCGCTAACTGTTTCTGTAATTTAGGTAACAATTCATGTTAGCGCAAACTGTTAATGTAATATAAGTAAAAATTCTTGTAATCGCTAACAGTTTGTGTAATTTAGGTAACAATTCCTGTTATCGATAACTGTTTGTGTAATTTAGGTAATAATTCTTGATATCGCTAATTGCTTGTGTAATTTAGGTAACAATACTTGTTATCCCTAATAGTTTGTGTGATTTAGGTAACAATTCTTGTTATCGCTAACAGTTTGTGTAATTTAGGTAACAATTCCTGTTATCGCTAAAAGTTTTTGTAAATTAGGTAACAATTCTTGTTATCACTAATTGTTTGTATAATTTAAGTAACTGTTTGTTATTGCTAAAAGTTTGTGTAATTTAGGTAACAATTGATGTTAGCGCAAACAGTTTGTGTAATTTAGATTACAATTCTTCTAATCGTTAACAGATTGTGTAATTTAGATAACAATTCCTATTATCGCTAACTGTTTCTGTAATTTAGGTAACAATTCCTGTTATCGCTAAAAGTTTGTGTAAATTAGGTAACAATTCTTGTTATCACTAATTGTTTGTATAATTTAAGTAACTGTTTGTTATTGCTAAAAATTTGTGTAATTTAGGTAACAATTCATTTTAGCGCAAACAGTTTGTGTAATTTAGATTACAATTCTTCTAATCGTAACAGTTTGTGTAATTTAGGTAACAATTCCTGTTATCGCGAATAGTTTGTGTAATTTAGGTAACAATTGTTGTTATCGCTAATAGTTTGTGTAATTAAGGTAATAATTCATGTTAGCGCAAACTGTTTGTGTAATATAGGTAACAATTTTTGATATCGCTAACAATTTGTGTAATTTAGGTAACAATTCCTCTTATCGCTAACTGTTTGTGTATTTTAGGTAACAATTCTTCTTATCGCTAATTGTTTGTGTAATTTAGGTAACAATTCATGTTATCGCTAATAGTTTGGGTAATTTAGGTAACAATTTTTGTTATCGCTAACTGTTTGTTTAATATAGGTAACAAATCTTGTTATCCCTAATAGTTTGTGTAATTTAGGTAACAATTCATGTTATCGCTCACTTTTTCAATAATTTAGGTAAAAATTCTTGTTATTGCTAACTGTTTGTGAAATTTAGGTAATAGTTCTTGTTATTGTTAACAGTTTGTCTAATTTAGGTAACAATTTTTGTTATCTTTAAAAATTTGTGCAATTTAGATTACAATTCCCGTTATCGCTAACAGTTTCTATGATTTAGATAATAATTTATGTTATCGCAAACTCTTTTCATTAATTTGGGTAACAATTCTTGTTCTCCCAAAGAGTTTGTGTAATTTAGGTAACAATTTCTGTTATCGCTAATAGTTTGTGTAATTTAGTTAACAATTCTTGTTATCGCTAACTGTTTGTGTAATTTAGGTAACAATTCTTATTATCGCTAACTGTTTGTGTAATTTAGGTAACAATTCTTGTTATCGCTAACTGTTTGTGTAATTTAGGTAACAATTCTTGTTATCGCTAACTGTTTGTGTAATTTAGGTTACAATTCTTGTTATCGCTAACAATTTGTGTAATTTAGGTAAGAATTCTTGTTATCGCTAACTGTTTGTGTAATTTAGGTAAATTAATGTGTTTAACAAAGCCTATTGTTCTTAACAATGGATTTAATGTGTTTGACAAACGTTATTGTTCTTGACAATGGATTTAATGTGTTTGTCAATCGCTATTGTTCTTAACAATGGATTTAATGTGTTTGTCAATCGCTATTATTCTTAACAATGGATTTAATGTGTTTGTCAATCGCTATT
>JBBHKE010000176.1:182868-202098 GCA_037447655.1 Zygnema cylindricum | reverse complement strand
TTATCGCTAAAAGTTTGTGTAATTTAGGTAACAATTCTTGTTATCGCTAAATGTTTCTGTTATTTAGATAACAATTCTTGTTATCGCTAACAGTTTATGTAATTTAGGTAACAATTCCTATTATCGCTAAAAGTTTGTGTAATTTAGGTAATAATTATTGTTATCGCTAACTGTTTGTGTATTTTAGGTTACAATTCTTGTTATCGCTAACTGTTTGTGTAATATAGGTAACATTTCCTGTTTTTGCTAACTGTTTGTGTAATTTAGGTTACAATTCTTATTATCCGTAACAATTTGTGTAATTAAGATTACAATTCATGTTATCCCTAACAGTTTGTGTAATTTAGATAACAATTTTTGTTATCGTTAACTGTTTCTATAATTTAGGTAACAATTCTTGTTATTGCTAACTGTTTCTGTAATTTAGGTAACAATTTATGTTAGCGCAAACTGTTAATGTAATATAAGTAAAAATTCTTGTAATCGCTAACAGTTTGTGTAATTTAGGTAAAATTCCTGTTATCGATAACTGTTTGTGTAATTTAGGTAACAATTCTTGTTATCGCTAATTGCTTGATAATTTAGGTAACAATACTTGTTATCGCTAATAGTTTGTGTGATTTAGGTAACAATTCTTGTTATCGCTAACAGTTTGTGTAATTGAGGTAACAATTCCTGTTATCGCTAAAAGTTTGTGTAAATTAGGTAACAATTCTTGTTATCACTAATTGTTTGTATAATTTAAGTAACTGTTTGTTATTGCTAAAAGTTTGTGTAATTTAGGTAACAATTGATGTTAGCGCAAACAGTTTGTGTAATTTAGATTACAATTCTTCTAATCGCTAACAGATTGTGTAATTTAGATAACAATTCCTGTTATCGCTAACTGTTTCTGTAATTTAGGTAACAATTCCTGTTATCGCTAAAAGTTTGTGTAAATTAGGTAACAATTCTTGGTATCACTAATTGTTTGTATAATTTAAGTAACTGTTTGTTATTGCTAAAAGTTTGTGTAATTTAGGTTACAATTCATGTTAGCGCAAACAGTTTGTGTAATTTAGATTACAATTCTTCTAATCGCTAACAGTTTGTGTAATTTAGGTAACAATTCTTGTTATCGCTAATAGTTTGTGTAATTTAGGTAACAATTGTTGTTATCGCTAATAGTTTGTGTAATTTAGGTAACAATTCATGTTAGCGCAAACTGTTTGTGTAATATAGGTAACAATTTTTGATATCGCTAACAGTTTGTGTAATTTAGGTAACAATTTCTGTTATCGCTAACTGTTTGTGTATTTTAGGTAACAATTCTTCTTATCGCTAATTGTTTGTGTAATTTAGGTAACAATTCCTGTTATCGCTAATAGTTTGGGTAATTTAGGTAAGAATTCTTGTTATCGCTAATTGTTTGTGTAATATAGGTAACGAATTTTGTTATCCCTAATAGTTTGTGTAATTTAGGTAACAATTCCTGTTATCGCTCACTTTTTCTGTAATTTAGGTAAAAAATTTTGTTATCGCTAACTGTTTGTGTAATTTAGGTAACAATTCTTGTTATCCTTAAAAATTTGTGCAATTTAGATTACAATTCCCGTTATCGCTATCAGTTTCTGTAATTTAGATAATAATTTATGTTATCGCAAACTCTTTTCTTTAATTTGGGTAACAATTCTTGTTATCCCTAACAGTTTGTGTAATTTAGGTAACAATTTCTGTTATCGCTAATAGTTTGTGTAATTTAGATAACAATTCTTGATATCGCTAACTGTTTGTGTAATTTAGGTAACAATTCTTATTATCGCTAACTGTTTGTGTAATTTAGGTAACAATTCTTGTTATCGCTAACTGTTTGTGTAATTTAGGTAATAGTTCCTGTTATTGCAAACAGTTTGTGTAATTTAGGTAAAAATTCTTGTTATCCGTAACAATTTGTGTAATTAAGATTTCAATTCCTGTTATCGCTAGCAGTTTGTGCAATTTAGATAAAAATTCATGTTATCGCTAACTGTTTCTATAATTTAGGTAAGAATTCTTTTTATCGCTAACAGTTTGTGTAATTTAGGTAAGATTTCCTATTATCGCTAAAAGTTTGTGTTATTTAGGTAACAATTCTTGTTATCGCTATATATTTCTGTAATTTAGGTAACAATTCTTGTTATCGCTAAAAGTTTGTGTAATTTAGGTATCAATTTTTGTTATTGCTAATAGTTTGTGTAATTTAGGTAACAAATCTTGTTATCGCTAACTGTTTTTGTAATTTAGGTAACAATTCTTGTTATCGCTAATTGTTTGTGTAATTTATGTAACAATTCCTGTTATCGCTAATAGTTTGTGTAATTAAGGTAACAATTCTTGTTATCGCTAATAGTTTGTGTAATTTAGGTAACAATTCATGTTCGTGCAAACTGTTTTTATAATTTAGGTAACAATTCTTTTATCGCTAAGTGTTTGTGTAATTTAGATAAGAATTCCTGTCATCGCTAAAAGTTTGTGTAATTTAGGTAACAATTCCAGTTATCGCTAATAGTTGTGTAATTTAGGTAACAATTCTTGTTATCGCAAACAGTTTGTGTAATTTAGGTAACAATTCTTGTTATCACTAATTGTTTGTATAATTTAGGTAACACTTTTTGTTATCGCTAACAGTTTATGTAATTAAGGTAACAATTCATATTATCGCTAAAAGTTTGTGTAATTTAGGTAATAATTATTGTTATCGCTAACTGTTTGTGTAATTTAGGTTACAATTCTTGTTATCGCTAACAGTTTGTGTAATTTAGGTAACAATTCTTGTTATCGCTAATAGTGTATGTAATTTAGGTAACAATTCCTATTATCGCTATAAGTTTGTGTAATTTAGGTAATAATTATTGTTATCGCTAACTGTTTGTGTAATTTAGGTAACAATTATTGTTATCGCTAACTGTTTGTGTAATATAGGTAACAATTCCTGTTTTTGCTAACTATTTGTGTAATATAGGTAACAATTCTTGTTATCCCTAAAAATTTGTGTAATTTAGATTACAAACCGTGGTATCGCTAACAGTTTGTGTAATTTAGGTAACAATTCTTGTTATCGCTAACAGTGTATGTAATTTAGGTAACAATTCCTATTATCGCTATAAGTTTGTGTAATTTAGGTAATAATTATTGTTATCGCTAACTGTTTGTGTAATTTAGGTAACAATTATTGTTATCACTAATTGTTTGTGTAATATAGGAAACAATTCCTGTTTTTGCTAAGTGTTTGTGTAATATAGGTAACAATTCTTGTTATCCCTAAAAATTTGTGTAATTTAGATTACAATTTGTGGTATCGCTAACAGTTTGTGTAATTTAGGTAACAATTATTGTTATCGCTAACTGTTTCTGTAATTTAGGTAACAATTCCTGTTATCGCTAAAAGTTTGTGTAATTTAGGTAACAATTCTTGTTATCGCTAAATGTTTCTGTTATTTAGATAACAATTCTTGTTATCGCTAACAGTTTATGTAATTTAGGTAACAATTCCTATTATCGCTAAAAGTTTGTGTAATTTAGGTAATAATTATTGTTATCGCTAACTGTTTGTGTATTTTAGGTTACAATTCTTGTTATCGCTAACTGTTTGTGTAATATAGGTAACATTTCCTGTTTTTGCTAACTGTTTGTGTAATTTAGGTTACAATTCTTGTTATCCGTAACAATTTGTGTAATTAAGATTACAATTCATGTTATCCCTAACAGTTTGTGTAATTTAGATAACAATTCATGTTATCGTTAACTGTTTCTATAATTTAGGTAACAATTATTGTTATTGCTAACTGTTTCTGTAATTTAGGTAACAATTCATGTAAGCGCAAACTGTTAATGTAATATAAGTAAAAATTCTTGTAATCGCTAACAGTTTGTGTAATTTAGGTAACAATTCCTGTTATCGATAACTGTTTGTGTAATTTAGGTAACAATTCCTGTTATCGCTAATTGCTTGTGTAATTTAGGTAACAATACTTGTTATCGCTAATAGTTTGTGTGATTTAGGTGACAATTCTTGTTATCGCTAACAGTTTGTTTAATTGAGGTAACAATTCCTGTTATCGCTAAAAGTTTGTGTAAATTAGGTAACAATTCTTGTTATCGCTAACAGTGTATGTAATTTAGGTAACAATTCCTATTATCGCTATAAGTTTGTGTAATTTAGGTAATAATTATTGTTATCGCTAACTGTTTGTGTAATTTAGGTAGGAATTCTTCTAATCGCTAACAGATTGTGTAATTTAGATAACAATTCCTGTTATCCCTAACTGTTTCTGTAATTTAGGAAACAATTCCTGTTATCGCTAAAAGTTTGTGTAAATTAGGTAACAATTCTTGGTATCACTAATTGTTTGTATAATTTAAGTAACTGTTTGTTATTGCTAAAAGTTTGTGTAATTTAGGTTACAATTCATGTTAGCGCAAACAGTTTGTGTAATTTAGATTACAATTCTTCTAATCGCTAACAGTTTGTGTAATTTAGGTAACAATTCTTGTTATCGCTAATAGTTTGTGTAATTTAGGTAACAATTGTTGTTATCGTTAATAGTTTGTGTAATTTAGGTAACAATTCATGTTAGCGCAAATTGTTTGTGTAATATAGGTAACAATTTTTGATATCGCTAACAGTTTGTGTAATTTAGGTAACAATTTCTGTTATCGCTAACTGTTTGTGTATTTTAGGTAATAATTCTTCTTATCGCTAATTGTTTGTGTAATTTAGGTAACAATTCCTGTTATCGCTAATAGTTTGGGTAATTTAGGTAAGAATTCTTGTTATCGCTAATTGTTTGTGTAATATAGGTAACGAATTTTGTTATCCCTAATAGTTTGTGTAATTTAGGTAACAATTCCTGTTATCGCTCACTTTTTCTGTAATTTAGGTAAAAATTCTTGTTATCGCTAACTGTTTGTGTAATTTAGGTAACAATTCTTGTTATCCTTAAAAATTTGTGCAATTTAGATTACAATTCCCCTTATCGCTATCAGTTTCTGTAATTTAGATAATAATTTATGTTATCGCAAACTCTTTTCTTTAATTTGGGTAACAATTCTTGTTATCCCTAACAGTTTGTGTAATTTAGGTAACAATTTCTGTTATCGCTAATAGTTTGTGTAATTTAGATAACAATTCTTGATATCGCTAACTGTTTGTGTAATTTAGGTAACAATTCTTATTATCGCTAACTGTTTGTGTAATTTAGGTAACAATTCTTGTTATCGCTAACTGTTTGTGTAATTTAGGTAACAGTTCCTGTTATTGCAAACAGTTTGTGTAATTTAGGTAAAAATTCTTGTTATCCGTAACAATTTGTGTAATTAAGATTTCAGTTCCTGTTATCGCTAGCAGTTTGTGCAATTTAGATAAAAATTCATGTTATCGCTAACTGTTTCTATAATTTAGGTAACAATTCTTTTTATCGCTAACAGTTTGTGTAATTTAGGTAAGATTTCTTATTATCGCTAAAAGTTTGTGTTATTTAGGTAACAATTCTTGTTATCGCTATATGTTTCTGTAATTTAGGTAACAATTCTTGTTATCGCTAAAAGTTTGTGTAATTTAGGTATCAATTTTTGTTATTGCTAATAGTTTGTGTAATTTAGGTAACAAATCTTGTTATCGCTAACTGTTTTTGTAATTTAGGTAACAATTCTTGTTATCGCTAATTGTTTGTGTAATTTATGTAACAATTCCTGTTATCGCTAATAGTTTGTGTAATTAAGGTAATAATTCTTGTTATCGCTAATAGTTTGTGTAATTTAGGTAACAATTCATGTTCGTGCAAACTGTTTGTATAATTTAGGTAACAATTCTTTTTATCGCTAAGTGTTTGTGTAATTTAGATAAGAATTCCTGTCATTGCTAAAAGTTTGTGTAATTTAGGTAACAATTCCAGTTATCGCTAATAGTGTATATTATTTAGGTAACAATTCCTATTATCGCAATAAGTTTGTGTAATTTAGGTCATAATTATTGTTATCGCTAACTGTTTGTGTAATTTAGGTAACAATTATTGTTATCGCTAACTGTTTGTGTAATATAGGTAACAATTCCTGTTTTTGCTAACTATTTGTGTAATATAGGTAACAATTCTTGTTATCCCTAAAAATTTGTGTAATTTAGATTACAATTCGTGGTATCGCTAACAGTTTGTGTAATTTAGGTAACAATTCTTGTTATCGCTAACTGTTTCTATAATTTAGGTAATAATTCCTGTTATCGCTAAAAGTTTGTGTAATTTAGGTAACAATTCTTGTTATCGCTAAATGTTTCTGTTATTTAGGTAACAATTCTTGTTATCACTAACTGTTTGTGTAATTTAGGTAACAATTCTTGTTATCGCTAACTATTTGTGTAATTTAGGTAACAGTTCCTGTTTTTGCTAATTGTTTGTGTAATTTAGGTTACAATTCTTGTTATCCGTAACAATTTGTGTAATTAAGATTACAATTCATATTATCCCTAACAGTTTGTGTAATTTAGGTAACAATTCTTGTTATCGCTAACTGTTTCTGTAATTTAGGGTTTTTTTAGTTAGCGCAAACTGTTAATGTAATATAAGTAAAAATTCTTGTAATCGCTAACAGTTTGTGAAATTTAGGTAACAATTCCTGTTATCGATAACTGTTTGTGTAATTTAGGTAACAATTCTTGTTATCGCTAATTGCTTGTGTAATTTAGGTAACAATACTTGTTATCGCTAATAGTTTGTGTGATTTAGGTAACAATTCTTGTTATCGCTAACAGTTTGTGTAATTGAGGTAACAATTCCTGTTATCGCTAAAAGTTTGTGTAAATTAGGTAACAATTGATGTTAGCGCAAACAGTTTGTGTAATTTAGATTACAATTCTTCTAATTGCTAACAGATTGTGTAATTTAGATAACAATTCCTGTTATCGCTAACTGTTTCTGTAATTTAGGTAACAATTCCTGTTTTCGCTAAAAGTTTGTGTAAATTAAGTAAGAATTCTTGGTATCACTAATTGTTTGTATAATTTAAGTAACTGTTTGTTATTGCTAAAAGTTTGTTTAATTTAGGTAACAATTCATGTTAGCGCAAACAGTTTGTGTAATTTAGATTACAATTCTTCTAATCGCTAACAGTTTGTGTAATTTAGGTAACAATTCCTGTTATCCCTAATAGTTTGTGTAATTTAGGTAACAATTGTTGTTATCGCTAATAGTTTGTGTAATATAGGTAACAATTCATGTTAGCGCAAACTGTTTGTGTAATATAGGTAACAATTTTTGATATCGCTAACAGTTTGTGTAATTTAGGTAACAATTCTTGTTATCGCTAACTGTTTGTGTATTTTAGGTAACAATTCTTCTTATTGCTAATTGTTTGTGTAATTTAGGTAACAATTCCTGTTATCGCTAATAGTTTGGGTAATTTAGGTAACAATTCTTGTTATCGCTAACTGTTTGTGTAATAATGGTAACGAATTTTGTTATCCCTAATAGTTTGTGTAATTTAGGTAACAATTCCTGTTATCGCTCACTTTTTCTGTAATTTAGGTAATAATTCTTGTTATCGCTAACTGTTTCTGTAATTTAGGTAACAGTTCTTGTTATTGCTAACAGTTTGTCTAATTTAGGAAACAATTCTTGTTATCCTTAAAAATTTGTGCAATTTAGATTACAATTCCCGTTATCGCTAACAGTTTCTGTAATTTAGATAATAATTTATGTTATCGCAAACTCTTTTTTTTAATTTGGGTAACAATTCTTGTTATCTCTAACAGTTTGTGTAATTTAGGTAACAATTTCTGTTATCGCTAATAGTTTGTGTAATTTGGATAACAATCTTGATATCGCTAACTGTTTGTGTAATTTAGGTAATAGTTCTTGTTATCACTAACAGTTTGTGTAATTTAGGTAACAATTCTTGTTATCGCTAACTGTTTGTGTAATTTAGGTAACAGTTATTGTTATCGCTAACTGTTTGAGTAATATAGGTAACAGTTCCTGTTTTTGCTAACAGCTTGTGTAATTTAGGTTACAATTCTTGTTATCCGTAACAATTTGTGTAATTAAGTTTACAATTCCTGTTACAGTAACAGTTTGTGTAATTTTGATAACAATTCATGTTATTGCTAACTGTTTGTGTAATTTAGGTAACAATTCTTGTTATCTCTAACTGTTTTGTAATTTAGGTAACAATTCATGTTAGCGCAAACTGTTAATGTAATATAGGTAAAAATTCTTGTAATCGCTAACAGTTTGTGTAATTTAGGTAATAATTCTTCTTATCGATAACTATTTGAATAATTTAGGTAACAATTCTTGATTTCGCTAATTGCTTGTGTAATTTAGGTAACAATTCATGTTATCGCTAATAGTTTGTGTGATTTAGGTAACAATTCTTGTTATCGCTAACACTTTGTGTAATTTAGGTAACAATTCGTGTTATCGCTAAAAGTTTGTGTAAATTAGGTAACAATTCTTGTTATCACTAATTGTTTTTATAATTTAAGTAACTGTTTGTTATCGCTAATAGTTTGTGTAATTTAGGTAACAATTCATGTTAGCGCAAACAGTTTGTGTAATTTAGATTACAATTCTTCTAATCGCTAACAGTTTGTGTAATTTAGATAACAATTCCTGTTATCGCTAATTGTTTCTGTAATTTAGGTAACAATTCCTATTATCGCTAACTGTTTCTGTAATTTAGGTAACAATTCTTGTTATCGCTAATAGTTTGTGTAATTTAGGTAACAATTCTTGTTATCGCTAATAGTTTGTTTAATTTAGGTAACAATTGTTGTTATCGCTATTAATTTGTGTAATTTAGGTAACAATTTATGTTAGCGCAAACTGTTTGTGTAATATAGGTGACAATTTTTGATATCGCTAACAGTTTGTGTAATTTAGGTAACAATTCTTGTTATCGCTAACTGTTTCTGTATTTTAGGTAACAATTGTTCTTATCGCTAATTGTTTATTCATTTTAGGTAACAATTCCTGTTATCGCTAATAGTTTGGGTAATTTAGGTAACAATTCTTGTTATCGCTAACTATTTGTGTAATTTAGGTAACGGTTCTTGTTATCCCTAACAGTTTGTGTAATTTAGGTAACAATTCCTGTTATCGCTAACTTTTTGTGTAATTTAGGTTAAAATTCTTGTTATCGCTAACTGTTTGTGTAATTAAGGTAACAATTCTTGTTATCCTTAAAAATTTGTGCAATTTTGATTACAATTCCCGTTATCGCTAACAGTTTCTTTAATTTAGATAATAATTTATGTTATCGCTAACTCTTTTCTTTAATTTGGGTAACAATTCTTGTTATTCAAAACAGTTTGAGTAATTTAGGTAACAATTTCTGTTATCGCTAATAGTTTGTGAAACTTAGGTAACAATTCTTGATATCGCTAACTGTTTGTGTAATTTAGGTAACATTTCTTGTTATCGCTAACTGTTTGTGTAATTTAGGTAATAGTTCCTGTTATTGCAAACAGTTTGTATAATTTAGGTAACAATTCTTGTTATCCATAACAATTTGTGTAATTAAGATTTCAATTTCTGTTATCGCTAACTGTTTTTGTAATTTAGGTAACAATTCTTGTTATCGCTAACTGTTTGTGTAATTTAGGTATTAATTCTTGTTATGGCTAACAGTTTGTTTAATTTAGGTAACAATTC
Source organism: Zygnema cylindricum (assembly GCA_037447655.1). NCBI lineage: Eukaryota > Viridiplantae > Streptophyta > Zygnematophyceae > Zygnematales > Zygnemataceae > Zygnema > Zygnema cylindricum. The sequence continues at coordinate 192,436 of JBBHKE010000176.1, read as the reverse complement.
CTGTTATCGCTAATAGTTTGTGCAATTTAGGTAACAATTCTTGTTATCGCTAATAGTTTGTGTAATTTAGGTAAGAATTCAGGTTAGCGCAAACTCTTTTTGTAATTTAGGTAACAATTATTGTTATCGCTAATTGTTTGTGTAATTTAGGTAAGATTTCCTATTATTGCTAAAAGTTTGTGTAATTTAGTTAAAAATTCTTGATATCGCAATATGTTTCTGTAATTTAGGTACCAATTCTTGTTATTGATAATAGTTTGTGTAATTTAGGTAACAATTCTTGTTATTGATAATAGTTTGTGTAATTTAGGTATCAATTCCTGTTATTGATAATAGTTTGTGTAATTTAGGTAACAATTCCTGGTATCGCTAACTGTTTGTGTAATTTAGGTAACAATTCTTGTTATCGCTAATTGTTTGTGTAATTTAGGTAACAATTCCTGTTATCGCTAATAGTTTGTGTAATTAAGGTAACAATTATTGTTATCGCTAATAGTTTGTGTAATTTAGGTAACAATTCATGTTCGCGCAAACTGTTTGTATAATTTAGGTAACAATTCTTGTTATCGCTAAGTGTTTGTGTAATTTAGATAAGAATTCCTGTCATCGCTAAAAGTTTGTGTAATTTAGGTAACAATTCCTGTTATCGCTAATAGTTTGTGTAATTTAGGTAACAAATCCTGTTATTGCTAATAGTTTGTGTAATTTAGGTAACAATTCTTGTTATCGCTAATAGTTTATATAATTTAGGTAACAATTCCTGTTATCGCTAACAGTTTGTGTAATTTAGGTAACATTTTCTGTTATCGCTAACTGTTTTGTGTTATTTAGGTAACAATTCTTGTTAACGCTAACAGTTGTGTAATTTAGGGTAGAATTATTAGTATCACTAACTGTTTGTGTAATTTAGGTAACAAGTCTTGTTTTCGCTAACAATTTGTGTAATTTAGATAACAATTTATATTATAGCTAACTGTTTGTGAAATTTAGGTAACAATTTTTGTTATCTCTAATTGTTTGTGTAATTTATGTAACAATTCCTGTTATCGCTAATAGTTTGTGTAATTTAGGTAACAATTCTTGTTATCGCTAATTGTTTGTGTATTTTAGGTAACAATTCTTGTTATTGCTAACAGTTTGTGTAATTTAGGTAAGAATTCCTGTTATCGCTAATAGTTTGTGTAATTAGGTATTAATTTTGTTATCGCTAATAGTTTGTGTAATTTAGGTAACAATTCATGTTAGCGCAAACTGTTTGTGTAATTTAGGTAAGAATTCCTGTTATCGCTAAAATTTTGTGTAATTTAGGTAACAATTTCTCTTATCGCTAAGTGTTTTATGTACTTTAGGTAGCAATTCCTGTTATCGCTAAAAGTTTGTGTAATTTAGGTAACAATTCCTGTTATTGCTAACTGTTTCTGTAATTTAGGTTACAATTTTTGTTATCGCTAACAGTTTGTGTAATTTAGGTAATAATTCCTATTATCACTAATAGTTTGTGTAATTTAGGTAACAATTCTTGTTATCGCTAACTGTTACTGTAATTTAGGTAACAATTCTTGTTATCGCTAACAATTTGTGTAATTTAGGTAACAATTATTGTTATCGCTAACTATTTGTGTAATTTAGGTAACAATTCTTGTTATCGCTAATAGTCTGTGTAATTTAGGTAACAATTCCTGTTATCGCTAATAGTTTGTGTAATTTAGGTAACAATTCTTATTATCGCTAATAGTTTGTGTAATTTAGGTAACAATTCATGTTACCGCAAACTCTTTGTGTAATTTTGGTAAAAGTTCTTGATATCGTTAACTGTTTGTGTAATTTAGGTAAGAATTACTGTTATCGCTAAAAGTTTGTGTAATTTAGGTAACAATTCCAGTTATCGCTAATAGTTTGTGTAATTTAGGTAACAATTTGTGTTATCACTAACAGTTTGTGTAATTTAGATTACAATTCTTGTTATCGCTAACAATTTGTGTAATTTAGATTACAATTCTTGTTATCGCTAACATTTTGTGTAATTTAGGTAACAATTCATGTTATCGCTAACTGTTTGTGTAATTTAGGTAACAATTCTTGCTATCACTAAGTGTTATGTAATTTAGGTAACAATTCTTGTTATAGCTAATTATTTGTGTAATTTAGATAACAATTCCTGTTATCGCTAATAGTTTGGGTTATTTAGGTAACAATTCTTGTTATCGCTAATTGTTTGTGTAATTTAGTTAATTGTTCTTGTTATCACTAACAGTTTGTGTAATTTATGTAACAATTCCTGTTATCGCTAACTTTTTTTGTAATTTAGGTAACAATTCTTATTATCGCTAACTGTTTGTGTAATTTAGGTAACACTTCTTTTATTGCTAACAGTTTGTGTTATATAGGTAACAATTCTTGTTATCCCTAGAAATTTGTGTAATTTAGATTACAACTCGTGGTATCGCTAACTCTTTCTGTAATTAAGGTAATAATTATTGTTATCGCTAACTGTTTGTGTAAGTTAGGTAACAATTTTTGTTATCGCTAACTGTTTGTGTAATTTAGGTAACAATTATTGTTATTGCTAAATGTTTGTGTAATATAGGTAACAGTTCCTGTTTTTGCTAACAGTTTGTGTAATTTAGGTTATAATTCTTGTTATCCGTAACAATTTGTGTAATTAAGATTACAATTCCTGTTATCACTAACAGTTTGTGTAATTTAGGTAACAATTCTTGTTATCGCTAACTGTTTGTGTAATTTAGGTATTAATTCTTGTTATGGCTAATAGTTTGTTTAATTTAGGTAACCATTCCTGTTATCGCTAATAGTTTGTGTAATTTAGGTAACAATTCTTGTTATCGCTAATAGTTTGTGTAATTTAGGTAAGAATTCAGGTTAGCGCAAACTCTTTGTGTAATTTAGGTAACAATTATTGTTATCGCTAACTGTTTGTGTAATTTAGGTTAGATTTCCTATTATTGCTAAAAGTTTGTGTAATTTAGTTAAAAATTCTTGATATCGCAATATGTTTCTGTAATTTAGGTAATAATTCTTGTTATCTCTAACTGTTTTGTAATTTAGGTAACAATTCAGGTTAGCGCAAACTGTTAATGTAATATAGGTAAAAATTATTGTAATCGCTAACAGTTTGTGTAATTTAGGTAACAATTCTTGTTATCTATAACTATTTGTGTAATTTAGGTAACAATTCTTGATTTCGCTAATTGCTTGTGTAATTTAGGTAACAATTCATGTTATCGCTAATAGTTTTTGTGATTTAGGTAAGAATTTTTGTTATCGCTAACAGTTTGTGTAATTTAAATATAGGTAACAATTTTTGATATCGCTAACAGTTTGGGTAATTTAGGTAACAATTCTTGTTATCGCTAACTGTTTCTGTATTTTAGGTAACAATTCTTCTTATCGCTAATTGTTTTTTCAATATAGGTAACAATTGCTGTTATCGCTAATAGTTTGGGTAATTTAGGTAACAATTCTTGTTATCGCTAACTGTTTGTGTAATTTAGGTAACGGTTCTTGTTATCCCTAACAGTTTGTGTAATTGAGGTAACAATTCCTGTTATCGCTAACTGTTTGTGTAATTTGGGTAAGATTTCGTATTATCGCTAAAAGTTTGTGTAATTTAGGTAACAATTCTTGTTATTGCTAACCGTTTTTGTAATTTAGGTAACAATCTTGCTATTGTTAACTGTTTTTTTAATTTAGGTAACAATACTTGTTATCGCTAATTGTTTGTGTAATTTAGGTAACAATTCCTGTTATCGCTAATAGTTTGTGTAATTTAGGTAACAATTCTTGTTATCGCTAATAGTTTGTGTAATTTAGGTAACAATTCCTGTTCAAGAACTGTTTGTATAATTTAGGTAACAATTCTTGTTATCGCTAAGTGTTTGTGAAATTTAGGTAATAATTCCTGTTATCGCTTATAGTTTGTGTAATTTAGGTAACAATTCCTGTTATCGCTAATAGTTTGTGTAATTTATGTAACAATTCTTGTTTTCCCTAACAGTTTGTATAATTTAGGTAACAATTCCTGTTATTGCTAACAGTTTGCGTAATTTAGGTAACAATTCCTGTTATTGCAACTGTTTCTGTTATCTAGGGAACAATTCTTGTTAACGCTAACAGTTGTGTAATTTAGGTTACAATTCTTGTTATCGCTAACAATTTGTGTAATTTAGGTAACAATTCATGTTATCGCTAACTGTTTCTGTAATTTAGGTAACAATTCTTGTTATCGCTAAAAGTTTGTGTAATTTAGGTAACAATTCCTGTTATCGCTAATAGTTTGTGTAATTTAGGTAACAATTATTGTTATCGCTAACTGTTTGTGTAATTTAGGTATAATTCTTTTTATGGCTAACAGTTTGTTTAATTTAGGTAACAATTCCTATTATCGCTAATAGTTTGTTTAATTTATGTAAGAATTCATGTTAGCGCAAACTGTTTGTGTAATTTAGGTAACAATTATTGTTATCGCTAACTGTTTGTGTAATTTAGGTAACAATTCTTGTTATCGCTAACTCTTTGTGTAATTTAGGTAACAATTCCTGTTATCGCTAACAGTTTGTGTAATTTAGGTAACAATTCCTGTTATCGCTAACAGTTTATGTTATTTAGGTAACAATTCTTGTTAACGCTAACAATATGTGTATTTTAGGTAACAATTCTTGTTATCACTAATAGTTGTGTAATTTAGGTTACAATTCTTGTTATTGCTAATTGTTTTTGTAATTTAGGTAACAATTCTTGTTATCACTAACAGTTTGTGTAACTTAGGTAACAATTCATGTTATAGCTAACTGTTTGTGTAATTTAGGTAACAATTCCTGTTATCGCTAACTGTTTCTGTTATTTAGGTAACAATTTTGTAAACGCTAACAGTTTGTGTAATTTAGGTAACAATTCTTGTTATCACTAATAGTTGTGTAATTTAGGTTACAATTCTTGTTATCGCTAACTATTTGTGTAATTTAGGTAACAATTCTTGTTATTGCTAACAGTTTGTGTAATTTAGGTAAAAATTCCTGTTATCGCTAATAGTTTGTGTAATTTAGGTATTAATTTTGTTATCACTAATAGTTTGTGTAATTTAGGTAACAATTCATGTTAGCGCAAATTGTTTGTGTAATTTAGGTAAAAATACCTGTTATCGCTAAAAGTTTGTGTAATTTAGGTAACAATTCCTGTTATCGCTAACTATTTCTGTAATTTAGGTTACAATTCTTGTTTTTGCTAACAGTTTGTGTAATTTAGGTAACAATTCCTATTATCGCTAACAATTTGTGTAATTTAGGTAACAATTCTTTTATCGCTAACTTTTTGTGTAATTTAGGTAACAATTATTGTTATCGCTAACTGTTTCTGTAATTAAGATTACAATTTTTGTTATCGGTAACAGTTTGTGTAATATAGATAACAATCCATGTTATCGCTAACTGTTTGTGTAATTTTGGTATTAATTCTTGTTATCGCTAACAGTTTGTGTAATTTAGGTAACAATTCCTATTATCGCTAATAGTTTGTGTAATTTAGGTAAGAATTCATGTTAGCGCAAACTGTTTGTGTAATTAGGTAACAATTATTGTTATCGCTAACTGTTTGTGTAATTTAGGTAACAATTCTTGTTATCGCTAAAAGTTTGTGTAATTTAGGTAACAATTCCTGTTATCGCTAATAGTTTGTGTAATTTAGGTATTAATTTTGTTATCACTAATAGTTTGTGTAATTTAGGTAACAATTCATGTTAGCGCAAATTGTTTGTGTAATTTAGGTAAAAATACCTGTTATCGCTAAAAGTTTGTGTAATTTAGGTAACAATTCCTGTTATCGCTAACTATTTCTGTAATTTAGGTTACAATTCTTGTTTTTGCTAACAGTTTGTGTAATTTAGGTAACAATTCCTATTATCGCTAACAATTTGTGTAATTTAGGTAACAATTCTTTTATCGCTAACTTTTTGTGTAATTTAGGTAACAATTATTGTTATCGCTAACTGTTTCTGTAATTAAGATTACAATTTTTGTTATCGGTAACAGTTTGTGTAATATAGATAACAATCCATGTTATCGCTAACTGTTTGTGTAATTTTGGTATTAATTCTTGTTATCGCTAACAGTTTGTGTAATTTAGGTAAGAATTCCTATTATCGCTAATAGTTTGTGTAATTTAGGTAAGAATTCATGTTAGCGCAAACTGTTTGTGTAATTAGGTAACAATTATTGTTATCGCTAACTGTTTGTGTAATTTAGGTAACAATTCTTGTTATCGCTAACAGTTTGTGTAATTTAGGTAATAATTTATGTTATAGCTAACTCTTTGTGTAAGTTAGGTAACAATTCTTGTTATCGCTAATTGTTTGTGTAATTTATGTAACAATTCTTGTTATCGCTAATATTTTGTGTAATTTAGGTAACAATTCTTGTTATTGCTAAGTGTTTGTGTAATTTAGATTACAATTCTTCTAATCGCTAACAGTTTGTGTAATTTAGATAACAATTCTTGTTATCGCTAACTGTTTGTGTAATTTAGGTAACAATCCCTGTTATCGCTAACTGTTTTTGTAATTTAGGTAACAATTATAGTTATCGCTAACAGTTTGTTTAATTTATGTAACAATTCCTGTTATCGCTAACTTTTTGTGTAATTTAGGTAACAATTCCTGTTATCGCTAATAGTTTGGGTAATTAAGGTAACAGTTCCTGTTATTGCTAACATATTGCTAACAATTTGTGTAATTTAGATAACAATTCTTGTTATCCCTAAAAATTTGTGTAATTTAGATTAAAATTCCTGTTATCGCTAACAGTTTGTGTAATTTAGATAACAATTCTTGTTATCGCTAACAGTTTGTGTAATTTAGGTAATAATTCATGTTATAGCTAACTCTTTGTGTAAGTTAGGTAACAATTCTTGTTATCGCTAATTGTTTGTGTAATTTATGTAACAATTCTTGTTATCGCTAATAGTTTGTGTATTTAAGGTAACAATTCATGTTAGCGCAAACTGTTTGTGTAATATAGGTAACAATTCTTGTTATCGCTAACAGTTTGTGTAATTTAGGTGACAATTCCTGTTATCGCTAACTGTTTGTGTATTTTAGGTAACAATTCTTGTTATCCCTAACAGTTTGTGTAATTAGATTACAATTTTTCTAATCGCTAACAGTTTGTGTAATTTAGATAACAATTCCTATTATCGCTAACTGTTTGTGTAATTAAGATAACAATTTCGTTATCGCTAACTGTTTCTGTAATTTAGGTAACAATTGTAGTTATCGCTAACAGTTTGTGTAATTTAGGTAACAATTCCTGTTATCGCTAACTGTTTCTGTAATTTAGGTAACAATTCTAGTTATCGCTAACAGTTTGTGAAATTAAGGTAACAATTCTTGTTATCGCTAATAGTTTGTGTAATTTAGGTAACAATTCTTGTAATCGCTAATTGTTTGTGTAATTTAGGTAACAATTCATTTGAGCGCAAACTGTTTGTGTAATATAGGTAACAATTATTGTTATCGCTAACACTTTGTATAATTTAGGTAAAAGTTCTTGTTATCACTAACTTTTTGTGTAATTTAGGTAACAATTCTTGTTATCGCTAACTGTTTGGGTAATTTAGGTAACAATTCTTGTTATCGCTAATAGTTTGTGAAATATAGGTAACAATTCTTGTTATCGCTAACAGTTTGTGTAATTTAGGTAACAATTCCTGTTATTCTTAATAGTTTGTGTAATTTAGGTAACAATTATTGTTATCGCTAACAGTTTGTGTAATTTAGGTAACAATTCTTGTTATCGCCAATAGTTTGTGTAATTTAGGTAACACTTCCTGTTATCACTAATAGTTTGTGTTATTTAGGTAACAATTTTTCTTATCGCTAATAGTTTGTGTAATTTAGGTAACAATTCATGTTAGCGCAAACTGTTTGTGTAATTTAGGTAACAATTCTTGTTATCGCTAACTGTTTTTGTAATTTAGGTAAGAATTCCTGTTATCGCTAAAAGTTTGTGTAATTTAGGTAACAATTCCTGTTATAGCTAACTGTTTCTGTAATTTAGGTAACAATTCCTGTTATCAGTAAAAATTTTGTGTAATTTAGGTAACAATTCCAGTTATCGCTAAGTGTTTCTGTAATTTAGGTAACAATTATTGTTATCCCTAACAGTTTGTGTAATTTAGGTAACAATTCCTATTATCGCTAATAGTTTGTGTAATTTAGGTAACAAATTTTATTTTAGCGCTAACTGTTTCTGTAATTTAGGTACTGATTAATGTTATCGCTAACAATTTGTGGAATTTAGGTAACAATTCTTTTAATCGCTAACTGTTTGTGTAATTTAGGTAACAATTCTTGTTATCGCTAACTGTTTGTGTAATTTAGGTAACAATTCCTGTTATTGCTAACAGTTTGTGTAATTTAGGTAACAATTCTTGTTATCCGTAAGAATTTGTGTAATTAACATTACAATTCCTGTCATCGCTAACAGTTTGTGTAATTTAGATAACAATTCATTTTATCGCTAACCGTTTCTCTAATTTAGGTAACAATTCTTGTTATCGCTAACAATTTGTGTAATTCAGGTAACAATTATTGTTATCCCTACTTGTTTGTGTAATTTAGGTATTAATTCTTGTTATGTCTAACAATTTGTTGAATTTAGGTTTCAATTCCTGTTATCGCTAAAAGTTTGTGTAATTTAGGTAACAATTCTTGTTATCGCTAATAGTTTGTGTAATTTAGGTAAGAATTCCTGTTATCGCTAAAAGTTTGTGTAATTTAGGTACCAATTCCTGTTATTGCTATATGTTTCTGTAATTAAGGTAACAATTCTTGTTATCTCTAAATTTTTTTTGTAATTTAGATTAAAATTCCTGTTATCGCTAACAGTTTGTGTAATTTAGATAAAAATTCATGTTATCGCTAACTTTTTCTCTAATTTGGGTAACAATTTTTGTTATCCCTAACAATTAATATGATTTTATGTTACAATTCCTCTTATCGCTAATAGTTTGTGTAAATTAGGTAACAATTATTGTTATCGCTAACTGTTTGTGTAATTTAGGTAACAATTATTGTTATCGCTAACAGTTTGTGAAATTTAGGTATCAATTCCTGTTATCGCTAGTAGTTTGTGTAATTTAGGTTACAATTCTTGTTATTGCTAATAGTTTGTGTAATTTAGGTAACAGTTCCTGTTATTGCTAACAGTTTGTGTAATTTAGGTCACAATTCTTGTTATCCGTAACAATATGGATTTAATGTGTTTGATAATCGTTATTGTTCTTAACATTGGATTTAATGTGTTTGATGATCGCTATTGTCCTTAACTATGGATTTAAAGTGTTTGACAATCGCTATTGTTATTAACAATGGATTTAATGTGTTTGTCAATCGCTATTGTTATTAACAATGGATTAAATGTGTTTGATAATCGCTATTCTCCTTAACATTGTATTTTAGTATAATTAACAATCCCTATTGTTTTTAACAATGGGTTTAATCTCTTTTTCAATCGCTATTGTACTTAAAAATAGATTTAATGTGTTTGACAATCGCTAT
>JBBHKE010000176.1:0-182858 GCA_037447655.1 Zygnema cylindricum | reverse complement strand
CCCTATTTGTTTCTGTAATTTAAGTAACAACTCCTGTTATCGCTAACTGTTTGTGTAATTTAGGTAACAATTATTGTTATCGCTAATTGTTTGTGTAATTTAGGTAACAATTCTTGTTATCGCTAACATTTTTTGTAATTTAGGTAACTATTCCTGTTATAGCTAATTGTTTGTGTAATTTAGGTACCAATTTTTGTTAACGTTAACAGTTTGTGTAATTTAGGTAACAATTCCTGTTATCACTAAGTGTGTCAGTAATTTAGGAAACAATTCTTGTTATCGCTACAGTTTGTGTAATTTAGGTAACAATTCGTGTTATCGCTAACTGTTTGTGTCATTTAGGTAACAATTCTAATTATCGCTAACAATTTGTGTAATTAGGGTAACAATTCTTCTTATCGCTAACAGTTTGTGTAATTTAGGTAATAATTGGTGTTATCGCTAACTGTTTGTGTAATTTAGATAGCAATTCTTGTAATCGCTAATAGATTATGTAATTTAGGTAACAATTCCTGTTATCGCTAACTGTTTGTGTAATTTAGGTAACAATTCTTGTTATCGCTAACAGTTTGTGTAATTTAGGTAACAATTCCTGTTATCGCTAACTGTTTGTGTAATTTAGGTAACAATTCCTGTTATCGCTAACTGTTTGTGTAATTTAGGTAACAATTATTGTTATCGCTAAAAGTTTGTGTAATTTAGGTGTCAATTCGTGTTATCGCTAATTGTTTGGGTAATTTAGGTAACAATTTTTGTTATCGCTAACAGTTTGTGTAATTTAGGTAACAATTCCTATTATCGCTAACTCTTTGTTTGATTTAGGTAACAATTTTTGTTATCGGTAAGAGTTTGTGTAATTTAGGTAACAATTCCTGTTATCGCAAACAGTTTGTGTAATTCAGGTAATAATTCTTGTTATCGCTAATTGTTTGTGTAATTTCGGTAACAATTATTGTTATTGCTAACAGCTTGTGTAATTGAGGTAAAAATTCCTGTTATCGCTAATTGTTTGTGTAATTTAGGAAACAATTCGTGTTATCGCTAACTGTTTGTATAATCTAGGTAACAATTATTGTTATCGCTAATTGTTTGTGTAATTTAGGAAACAATTCGTGTTATCGCTAATTCTTTGTGTAATTTAGGTAACAATTATTGTTATCGCTAATTGTTTGTGTAATTTGGGTAACAATTCTTGTTATAGCTAACAATTTGTATAATTTAGGTAACAACTTTTGTTATTGCTAACAGTTTGTGTAATTTAGGAAACAATTCTTGTTATCCCTAAAAGTGTGTGATATTTAGGTAACAATTGGTGTTATCGCTATTAGTTTGTGTAATATGGGTAACAATTCTTGTTATCGCTAATTGTTTGTGTAATTTAGGTAAAAATTCTTCTTATCGCTAACAATGTGTGTAATTTAGGTAACAATTGGTGTTATCGCTAACTGTTTTTGTAATTTAGGTAACAAATATTGTTATCGCTAACTGTTTGTGTCATTTAGGTAACAATTCGTGTTATCGCTAAATGTTTGGGTAATTTAGGTAAAAATTCTTATTATCGCTAATTGTTTGGGTAATTTAGGTAACAATTCTTGTTATCGCTAACAGTTTGTGTAATTTAGGTAACAATTCCTGTTATCGCTAACAGTTTGTGTAATTTAGGTAACAATTCCTGTTATCGCTAACTATTTGTGTAATTTAGGTAACAATTCATGTTATCGCTATTTGTTTGTGTAATTTAGGTAACAATTATTATTATCGCTAACTGTTTGTGTAATTTAGGTAACAATTCTTGTTATTGCTAACTGTTTGAGGAATTTAGGTAACAATTATTGTTATCGCTAACAGTTTGTGTAATTTAGATAACAATTCTTTTTATCGCTAACTGTTTGTGTAATTTAGGTTAAAATTTCTGTTATCGCTAACAGTTTCTGCAATTTAGGTAACAATAGTTGTTATCGCTAGAAGTTTGTGTAATTTGGGTAACAATTCTTGTTATCGCTAATTGTTTGTGTAATCTAGGTAACAATTCCTATTATCGCTAACTGTTTGTGTAATCTAGGTAACTATTCTTATTATCGCTAACTGTTTGTGTAATTTAGGTAAAAAAAATTGTAATCGCTGAAAGTATTTGTAATTTAGGTAACAATTCTTGTTATCGCTAACAATTTGTGTAATTTAGGTAACAATTCCTGTTATCGCTAATTTTTTGTGTAATTTAGGTAACAATTCTTGTTATCGCTAACAGTTTGTGTAATTTAGGTAACAATTCCTGTTATCGCTAACTGTTTGTGTAATTTAGGTAAAAAATAATTGTTATCGCTAACTGTTTGTGTAATTTAGCTAGCAGTTATTGTTAACGCTAACAGTTTGTGTAATTTAGGTAACAATTCCTGTTATCGCTAACTGTTTGTAAATTTAGGTAACAGTTCTTGCTATCGCTAACAGTTTGTGTAATTTAGGTAACAATTATTGTTATCGCTAACAGTTTGTGTAATTTAGGTAAAAATTCGTGTTATCGCTAACTATTTGTGTAATTTAGGAACAATTCTTATTATTGCTAACAGTTTGTGTAATTTAGGTAACAATTGGTGATATCGCTAACTGTTTGTGTAATTTAGGTAACAATTCTTATTATCGCTAACAGTTTGTGTAATTTAGGTAACAATTCCTGTTATCGCTAATTGTTTGTGTAATTTAGGTAACAATTGGTGTTATCGCTAAGAGTTTGTGTAATTTGGGTAACAATTCCTTTTATCGCTAACTGTTTCTATAATTTAGGTAACAATTATTATTATCGCTAATAGTGTGTAATTTAGGTAACAATTCGTGTTATCGCTAAATGTTGGGTATTTGGTACAATTTTTTATCGCTAATTGTTTGGGTAATTTAGGTAACAATTCTTATTATCGCTAATTGTTTGGGTAATTTAGGTAACAATTCTTGTTATCGCTAACATTTTGTGTAATTTAGGTAAAAATTCCTATTATCGCTAATTTTGTGTAATTTAGGTAACAAATTTTTGTTATCGCTAACAGTTTGTGTAATTTAGGTAACAATTCTTGTTATCGCTAACTGTTTGTGTAATTTAGGTACCAATTCCTGTTATCGCTAACAGTTTGTGTAATTTGGGTAACAATTCCTGTTATCGCTAACTCTTTCTGTAATTTAGGTAACAATTCTTGTTATCGCCAGTAGTATGTGTAATTTAGGTAACAATTCTTGTTATTGCTAATTATTTGGGTAATTTAGGTAACAATTCTTGTTATCGCTAACAGTTTGTGTAATTTAGGTAACAATTCCTGTTATCGCTAACCGTTTGTGTAATTTAGGTAATAATTCTTGTTATCGCTAATTGTTTCTGTAATTTAGGTAACAATTATTGTTATAACTAATTGTTTGTGTAATTTGGGTAACAATTCTTGTTATAGCTATCAATTTGTATAATTTAGGTAACAATTTTTGTTATCGCTAACATTTTGTGTAATTTAGGTAACAATTTTTGTTATCCCTAACAGTGTGTAATTTAGGTAACAATTCGTGTTATCGCTAATTTTTTGTGTAATTTAGGTAACAATTATTGTTATCGCTAACAGCTTGTGTAATTTAGGAAAAAATTCCTGTTATCGCTAACTGTTTGTGTAATTTAGGTAACAATTATTGTTATCGCTAATAGTTTGTTTAATTTATGTAACAATTCCTGTTATTGCTAATTGTTTGTGTAATTTAGGTAACAATTCCTGTTATCGCTAACTGTTTGTGTAATTTAGGTAGCAATTATTGTTAACGCTAACAGTTTGTGTAATTTAGGTAACAATTCCTGTTATCGCTAACTGTTTGTAAATTTAGGTAACAGTTCTTCTTATCGCTAACAGTTTGTGTAATTTAGGCAACAATTATTGTTATCGCTAACAGTTTGTGTAATTTAGGTAAAAATTCGTGTTATCGTTATCTATTTGTGTAATTTAGGAACAATTCTTATTATTGCTAACAGTTTGTGTAATTTAGGTAACAATTGGTGATATCGCTAATTGTTTGTGTAATTTAGGTAACAATTCTTGTTATCGCTAACAGTTTGTGTAATTTAGGTAACAATTGGTGTTATCGCTAATTGTTTGTGTAATTTAGGTAACAATTCTTGTTATTGCTAACAGTTTGTGTAATTTGGGTAACAATTCCTGTTATCGCTATCTGTTTCTGTAATTTAGGTAACAATTCGTGTTATCGCTAACTGTTTGGGTAATTTAGGTAACAATTCTTAATATCGCTAATTGTTTGGGTAATTTAGGTAACAATTCTTAATATCGCTAATTGTTTGGGTAATTTAGGTAACAATTCTTAATATCGCTAATTGTTTGGGTAATTTAGGTAACAATTCGTATTATCGCTAACTGTTTGTGTAATTTAGGTAACTATTCTTGGTATCGTTAATTATTTGTGTAATTTAGGTAACAATTGGTGTTATCGCTAATAGATTGTGTAATTTGGGTAACAATTCCTGTTATCGCTAACTCTTTCTGTAATTTAGGTAACAATTCTTGCTATCGCCGATAGTTTGTGTAATTTAGGTAACAATTCCTGTTATCGCTAACTGTTTGTAAATTTAGGTAACAGTTCTTGTTATCGCTAACAGTTTGTGTAATTTAGGCAACAATTATTGTTATCGCTAACAGTTTGTGTAATTTAGGTAAAAATTCGTGTTATCGCTAACTATTTGTGTAATTTAGGAACAATTCTTATTATTGCTAACAGTTTGTGTAATTTAGGTAACAATTGGTGATATTATTAATTGTTTGTGTAATTTAGGTAATAATTCTTGTTATCGCTAACAATTTGTGTAATTTAGGGAACAATTCCTGTTATCGCTAATTTTTTGTGTAATTTAGGTAACAATTCTTGTTATTGCTAACAGTTTGTGTAATTTGGGTAACAATTCCTGTTATCGCTATATGTTTCTATAATTTAGGTAACAATTCGTGTTATCGCTAATTGTTTGGGTAATTTAGGTAACAATTCTTGTTATCGCTAACAGTTTGTGTAATTTAGGTAAGAATTCGTATTATCGCTAACTGTTTGTGTAATTTAGGTAACTATTCTTGGTATCGTTAATTATTTGTGTAATTTAGGTAACAATTGGTGTTATCGCTAACAGATTGTGTAATTTGGGTAACAATTCCTGTTATCGCTAACTCTTTCTGTAATTTAGGTAACAATTCTTGCTATCGCCAATAGTTTGTGTAATTTAGGAAACAATTCGTGTTATTGCTAACTGTTTGGGTAATTTAGGTAACAATTCTTGTTATCGCTAACAGTTTGTGTAATTTAGGTAATAATTCCTGTTATCGCTAATTGTTTGTGTAATTTAGGTAACAATTATTGTTATAACTAATTGTTTGTGTAATTTGGGTAACAATTCTTGTTATAGCTATCAATTTGTATAATTTAGGTAACAATTTTTGTTATCGCTAATAGTTTGTGTAATTTAGGTAACAATTCTTGTTATCCCTAACAGTGTGTAATTTAGGTAACAATTCGTGTTATCTCTAAATGTTTGGGTAATTTAGGTAACAATTCTTATTATTGCTAATTGTTTGGGTAATTTAGGTAACAATTCTTGTTATCGCTAACATTTTGTGTAATTTAGGTAACAATTCCTATTATCGCTAATTTTGTGTAATTAAGGTAACAATTTTTGTTATCGCTAACAATTTGTGAAATTTAGGTAACAATTCTTGTTATCGCTAACTGTTTGTGTAATTTAGGTACCAATTCTTGTTATCGCTAGCTGTTTGTGTAATTTAGGTAACAATTATTGTTATCGCTAAAAGTTTGTGTAATTTAGGTAATAATTCGTGTTATCGCTAATTGTTTGGGTAATTTAGGTAACAATTCTTATTATTCTTAATTGTTTGGGTAATTTAGGTAACAATTCTTGTTATCGCTAACAGTTTGTGTAATTTAGGTAACAATTCCGATTATCGCTAACTGTTTGTGTAATTTAGGTAACAATTTTTGTTATCGCTAAGAGTTTGTGTAATTTAGGTAACAATTCTGTTATCTCTAACAGATTGTGTAATTTGGGTAACAATTCCTGTTATCGCTTACTCTTTCTGTAATTTAGGTAACAATTCTTGCTATCGCCGATAGTTTGTGTAATTTAGGTAACAATTCCTGTTATCGCTAACTGTTTGTAAATTTAGGTAACAGTTCTTGTTATCGCTAACAGTTTGTGTAATTTAGGCAACAATTATTGTTATCGCTAACAGTTTGTGTAATTTAGGTAACAATTCGTGTTATCGCTAACTGTTTGTGTAATTTAGGTAACAATTCTTATTATTGCTAACAGTTTGTGTAATTTAGGTAACAATTGGTGTTATCGCTAATTGTTTGTGTAATTTAGGTAACAATTCTTGTTATCGCTAATTGTTTGTGTAATTTAGGTAACAATTCTTGTTATCGCTAACATTTTGTGTAATTTAGGTAACAATTCCTGTTATCGCTAATGTTTGTGTAATTTAGGTAACAATTTTTGTTATCGCTAACAGTTTGTGTAATTTAGGTAACAATTCTTGTTATCGCTAATTGTTTGTGTAATTTAGGTAACAATTCTTGTTATCGCTAACAGTTTGTGTAATTTAGGTAACAATTATTGTTATCGCTAACTGTTTGTGTAATTTAGGTAACAATTCTTGTTATCGCTAACTGTTTGGGTAATTTAGGTAACAATTCTTGTTATCGCTAATGTTTGTGTAATTTAGGTAACAATTCTTGTTATCGCTAACAGTTTGTGTAATTTAGGTAACAATTCTTGTTATCGCTAACTGTTTGTGTAATTTAGGTAACAATTCGTGTTATCGCTAACTGTTTGTGTAATTTAGGTAACAATTCTTGTTATCGCTAACAGTTTGTGTAATTTAGGTAACAATTCTTGTTATCGCTAATTGTTTGTGTAATTTAGGTAACAATTTTTGTTATCGCTAACAGTTTGTGTAATTTAGGTAACAATTCTTGTTATCGCTTACTGTTTGTGTAATTTAGGTAACAATTATTGTTATCGCTAACAGTTTGTGTAATTTAGGTAACAATTCTTGTTATCGCTAACAGTTTGTGTAATTTAGGTAACAATTCGTGTTATCGCTAACTGTTTGTGTAATTTAGGTAACAATTCTTGTTATCGCTAACAGTTTGTGTAATTTAGGTAACAATTCCTGTTATCGCTAATTGTTTGTGTAATTTAGGTAACAATTCTTGTTATCGCTAACAGTTTGTGTAATTTAGGTAACAATTCTTGTTATCGCTAACAATTTGTGTAATTTAGGTAACAATTCTTGTTATCGCTAACTGTTTGTGTAATTTAGGTAACAATTCTTGTTATCGCTAACAGTTTGTGTAATTTAGGTAATTCCTGTTATCGCTAATTTTTTGTGTAATTTTGGTAACAATTCCTGTTATTGCTAACAGTTTGTGTAATTTGGGTAAAAATTCCTGTTATCGCTATCTGTTTCTATAATTTAGGTAACAATTCGTGTTATCGCTAATTGTTTGGGTAATTTAGGTAGCAATTCTTGTTATCGCTAACAGTTTGTGTAATTTAGGTAATAATTCGTGTTATCGCTAACTGTTTGGGTAATTTAGGTAACAATTCTTATTATTCTTAATTGTTTGGGTAATTTAGGTAACAATTCTTGTTATCGCTAACAGTTTGTGTAATTTAGGTAACAATTCCGATTATCGCTAACTGTTTGTGTAATTTAGGTAACAATTTTTGTTATCGCTAAGAGTTTGTGTAATTTAGGTAACAATTCTGTTATCTCTAACAGTTTGTGTAATTTAGGTAACAATTCTTGTTATAGCTAATTGTTTGTGTAATTTAGGTAACAATTTTTGTTAATCGCTAACAGCTTGTGTAATTTAGGTAAAAATTCCTGTTATCGCTTACTGTTTGTGTTATTTGGGTAACAATTATTGTTATCGCTAACAGTTTGTGTAATTTAGGTAAGAATTCTTGTTATCGCTAACATTTTGTGTAATTTAGGTAACAATTCCTGTTATCGCTAACTGTTTGTGTAATTTAGGTAGCAATTTTTGTTAACGTTAAGAGTTTGTGTTATTTAGGTAACAATTCCTGTTATCACTAAGTGTGTCAGTTATTTAGGAACAATTCCTGTTATCACTAACGTGTGTGTAATTTAGGAAACAATTCGTGTTATCGCTAACTGTTTGTGTCATTTAGGTAACAATTATAATTATCGCTAACAATTTGTGTAATTGTGGTAACAATTCTTCTTATCGCTAACAGTTTGTTTAATTCAGGTGATAATTGGTGTTATCGCTAACTGTTTGTGTAATTTAGATAGCAATTCTTGTAATCGCTAATAGATTATGTAATTTAGGTAACAATTCCTGTTATCGCTAACTGTTTGTGTAATTTAGGTAACAATTCTTGTTATCACTAACAGTTTGTGTAATTAAGGTAACAATTCCAGTTTTCGCTAACTGTTTGTGGAATTTAGGTAACAATTACTGTTATCGCTAACTGTTTGTGTAATTTAGGTAACAATTCTTGTTATCGCTAATTGTTTGTGTAATTTCGGTAACAATTATTGTTATCGCTAACAGCTTGTGTAATTTAGGTAAAAATTCTTGTTATCGTTAATTGTTTGTGTAATTTAGGAAACAATTCGTGTTATCGCTAACTGTTTGTGTAATCTAGGTAACAATTCTTGTTATCGCTAATTGTTTGTGTAATATAGGTAACAATTATTGTTATCGCTAATTGTTTGTGTAATTTGGGTAACAATTCTTGTTATAGCTAACAATTTGTATAATTTAGGTAACAATTTTTGTTCTCGCTAACAGTTTGTGTAATTTAGGTAACAATTCTTGTTTTTCCTAAGTGTGTGTGATATTTAGGTAACAATTGGTGTTATCGCAATCAGTTTGTGTAATTTGGGTAACAATTCTTGTTATCGCTAATTGTTTGTGTAATTTAGGTAAAAATTCTTTTTATCGCTAACAGTGTGTGTAATTTAGGTAACAATTGTTGTTATCACTAAGATTTTGTGTAATTTGGGTAACAATTCCTGTTATCGCTAATTTTTTGTGTAATTTAGGTAACAATTATTGTTATCGCTAATTGTTTGTGTAATTTAGATAACAATTCGTGTTATCGCTAAATGTTTGTGTAATTTAGGTAACAATTCTTATTATCGCTAACAGTTTGTGTAATTTAGGTAACAATTCCTGTTATCGCTAACAGTTTGTGTAATTTAGGTAACAATTCCTGTTATCGCTAACTATTTGTGTAATTTGGGTAACAATTCTTATTATCGCTAACAGTTTGTGTAATTTAGGTAACAATTCCTGTTATCGCTAACTGTTTGTGTAATTTAGGTAAGAATTCCTATTATCGCTAACTATTTGTGTAATTTAGATAACAATTCCTTTTATCGCTAACTGTTTGTGTAATTTAGGTTAAAATTTATGTTATCGGTAACAGTTTCTGTAATTTAGGTAACATTAGTTTTTATCGCTAGAAGTTTGTGTAATTTGGGTAACAATTCTTGTTATCGCTAACAGCTTGTGTAATTTAGGTAACAATTCCTGTTATCTCTAATTGTTTGTGTAATTTAGGTAATAATTCCTATTATCGCTAACTGTTTGTGTAATCTAGGTAACTATTCCTATTATCGCTAACTGTTTGTGTAATCTAGGTAACTATTCTTGTTATCGCTAACAATTTGTGTAATTTAGGTAACAATTCCTGTTATCGCTAATTTTTTGTGTAATTTAGGTAAAAAATAATTGTTATCGCTAACTTTTTGTGTAGTTTGTGTAATTTAGGTAACTATTCTTGGTATCGTTAATTATTTGTGTAATTTAGGTAACAATTGGTGTTATCGCTAACAGATTGTGTAATTTGGGTAACAATTCCTGTTATCGCTAACTCTTTCTGTAATTTGGGTAACAATTCTTGCTATCGCCAATAGTTTGTGTAATTTAGGAAATAATTCGTGTTATCGCTAACTGTTTGGGTAATTTAGGTAACAATTCTTGTTATCGCTAACAGTTTGTGTAATTTAGGTAATAATTCCTGTTATCGCTAATTGTTTGTGTAATTTAGGTAACAATTATTGTTATAACTAATTGTTTGTGTAATTTGGGTAACAATTCTTGTTATAGCTAACAATTTGTGTAATTTAGGTAACAATTTTTGTTATCGCTAATAGTTTGTGTAATTTAGGTAACAATTCTTGTTATCGCTAACAGTTTGTGTAATTTAGGTAACAATTCGTGTTATCTCTAAATGTTTGGGTAATTTAGGTAACAATTCTTATTATTGCTAACATTTTGGGTAATTTAGGTAACAATTCTTTTTATCGCTAATTTTGTGTAATTTAGGTAACAATTCCTGAGATCGCTAATTTTGTGTAATTAAGGTAAAATTTTTGTTATCGCTAACAATTTGTGAAATTTAGGTAACAATTCTTGTTATCGCTAACTGTTTGTGTAATTTAGGTACCAATTCTAGTTATCGCTAGCTGTTTGTGTAATTTAGGTAACAATTATTGTTATCGCTAAAAGTTTGTGTAATTTAGGTAATAATTCGTGTTATCGCTAACTGTTTGGGTAATTTAGGTAACAATTCTTATTATTCTTAATTGTTTGGGTAATTTAGGTAACAATTCTTGTTATCGCTAACAGTTTGTGTAATTTAGGTAACAATTCCGATTATCGCTAACTGTTTGTGTAATTTAGGTAACAATTTTTGTTATCTCTAACAGTTTGTGTAATTTAGGTAACAATTCTTGTTATAGCTAATTGTTTGTGTAATTTAGGTAACAAGTTTTGTTAATCGTTAACAGCTTGTGTAATTTAGGTAAAAATTCCTGTTATCGCTTACTGTTTGTGTTATTTGGGTAACATTTATTGTTATCGCTAACAGGTAAGAATTCTTGTTATCGCTAACATTTTGTGTAATTTAGGTAACAATTCCTGTTATCGCTAACTGTTTGTGTAATTTAGGTAGCAATTTTTGTTAACGTTAACAGTTTGTGTAATTTAGGTAACAATTCCTGTTATCACTAAGTGTGTCAGTAATTTAGGAAACAATTCGTGTTATCGCTAACTGTTTGTGTCATTTAGGTAACAATTCTAATTATCGCTAACAATTTGTGTAATTATGGTAACAATTCTTCTTATCGCTAACAGTTTGTTTAATTCAGGTGATAATTGGTGTTATCGCTAACTGTTTGTGTAATTTAGATAGCAATTCTTGTTATCGCTAATAGATTATGTAATTTAGGTAACAATTCCTGTTATCGCTAACTGTTTGTGTAATTTAGGTAACAATTCTTGTTATCACTAACAGTTTGTGTAATTAAGGTAACAATTCAAGTTATCGCTAACTGTTTGTGGAATTTAGGTAAGTTTGTGTAATTTAGGTGTCAATTCGTGTTATCGCTAACTGTTTGTGTTATTTAGGTAATAATTCTTGTTATCGCTAATTGTTTGTGTAATTTCGGTAACAATTATTGTTATCGCTAACAGCTTGTGTAATTTAGGTAAAAATTCCTGTTATCGTTAATTGTATGTGTAATTTAGGAAACAATTCGTGTTATCGCTAACTGTTTGTGTAATCTAGGTAACAATTCTTGTTATCGCTAATTGTTTGTGTAATTTAGGTAACAATTATTGTTATCGCTAATTGTTTGTGTAATTTGGGTAACAATTCTTGTTATAGCTAACAATTTGTATAATTTAGGTAACAATTTTTGTTCTCGCTAACAGTTTGTGTAATTTAGGTAACAATTCTTGTTTTTCCTAAGTGTGTGTGATATTTAGGTAACAATTGGTGTTATCGCAATCAGTTTGTGTAATTTGGGTAACAATTCTTGTTATCGCTAATTGTTTGTGTAATTTAGGTAAAAAATCTTTTTATCGCTAACAGTGTGTGTAATTTAGGTAACAATTGTTGTTATCACTAAGATTTTGTGTAATTTGGGTAACAATTCCTGTTATCGCTTATTTTTTTTGTAATTTAGGTAACAATTATTGTTATCGCTAATTGTTTGTGTAATTTAGATAACAATTCGTGTTATCGCTAAATGTTTGGGTAATTTAGGTAACAATTCTTATTATCGCTAACAGTTTGTGTAATTTAGGTAACAATTCCTGTTATCGCTATCAGTTTGTGTAATTTAGGTAACAATTCCTGTTATTGCTAACTATTTGTGTAATTTGGGTAACAATTCTTATTATCGCTAACAGCTTGTGTAATTTAGGTAACAATTCCTGTTATCGCTAACAGTTTGTGTAATTTAGGTAAGAATTCCTATTATCGCTAACTATTTGTGTAATTTAGAATTTATGTTATCGGTAACAGTTTCTGTAATTTAGGTAACATTAGTTTTTATCGCTAGAAGTTTGTGTAATTTGGGTAACAATTCTTATTATCGCTAACAGCTTGTGTAATTTAGGTAACAATTCCTGTTATCTCTAATTGTTTGTGTAATTTAGGTAATAATTCCTATTATCGCTAACTGTTTGTGTAATCAAGGTAACTATTCCTATTATCGCTAACTGTTTGTGTAATCTAGGTAACTATTCTTGTTATCGCTAACAATTTGTGTAATTTAGGTAACAATTCCTGTTATCGCTAATTTTTTGTGTAATTTAGGTAAAAAATAATTGTTATCGCTAACTGTTTGTGTAATTTAGCTAGCAGTTATTGTTAACGCTAACAGTTTGTGTAATTTAGGTAACAATTCCTGTTATCGCTAACTGTTTGTAAATTTAGGTAACAGTTCTTGCTATCGTGTAATTTAGGTAACAATTATTGTTATCGCTAACAGTTTGTGTAATTTAGGTAAAAATTCGTGTTATCGCTAACTATTTGTGTAATCTAGGAACAATTCTTAATATTGCTAATAGTTTGTGTAATTTAGGTAACAATTGGTGATATCGCTAATTGTTTGTGTAATTTAGGTAACAATTCTTGATTTCGTTAATTATTTATGTAATCTATGTAACAATTGGTGTTATCGCTAACAGTTTGTGTAATTTGGGTAACAATTCCTGTTATCGCTATCTGTTTCTGTAATTTAGGTAACAATTCGTGTTATCCCTAACTGTTTGGGTAATTTAGGTAACAATTCTTAATATCGCTAATTGTTTGGGTAATTTAGGTAACAATTCTTGTTATCGCTAACAGTTTGTGTAATTTAGGTAAGAATTCGTATTATCGCTAACTGTTTGTGTAATTTAGGTAACAATTCTTGATATTGTTAATTATTTGTGTAATTTAGGTTGGTGTTATCGCTAACAGATTGTGTAATTTGGGTAACAATTCCTGTTATCGCTAACTCTTTCTATAATTTAGGTAACAATTTTTGCTATCGCCAATAGTTTGTGTAATTTAGGTAACAATTCGTGTTATTGCTAATTGTTTGGGTAATTTAGGTAACAATTCCTGTTATCGCTAACAATTTGTGTAATTTAGGTAACAATTCCTGTTATCGCTAACAGTTTGTGTAATTTAGGTAATAATTATTGTTATCGCTAATTGTTTGTGTAATTTAGGTAACAATTATTGTTGGTTTATAAAAGCTTTAGTCCTCTCTATATTATGTGACAAGAAAATACAAGACTTAGAAACATTTCTAGAGTTGTTTTAAACTGCGTGTCAGAATTAGTGTAATTTGACAATATGAACTATATTAAACTAATGAGATCACATCGGACGGTTCATAAGAATTCATGGAAAAGATTCCCTATCGACAGATTGTTGGGAGTCTAATCTATTTTATGAATTGCACGCGTCCGGATATTGCGGCAGCAGTAGGTGCTCTAAGCAGAAGTCTGCAGAATCCAAGAAAATCAGATTGGGAGGCAGCAAAACGAGTGCTAAGATACTTGGCAGGGACTCGAGAGTTCAAGCTAACTTTAGGTGGAGACGAAGTAAAACTTCAAACGTGGAGTGATGCCAGCTACAGTGAAATGCCGAGCAGACGATCGACAACAGGATATGTTTTTTGAGTAGTAAACGGAACGTGCTACTGGAGCAGCAAGCTTCAGAAGATCACTGCCCAATCAACGATGGAGGCAGAATACATGGCTGCATGCTCAGCCATCAAGGAATTGTTATAGGTTAAATCTCTGCTCCAAGAGCTTGGCTTCATGCAAATTGGTGTGCAAACTTTGTGGTGTGACAATCAACCTGCCATTGCCATTGCATCTAATCCAGCACATCATTTCAAAAGCAAGCATATGGATATCAGACTTCATTTTGTTCGAGAAAAAGTCTTTGCCAAAATTGTGAAACTTTGTTATTTACCGGATGAGAAAATGGTGGCTGACATGTTGACAAAGGCCTTATCAGCTCCTAAGTTACAGTTTTGCAGAGATGCTTGTGGATTAAGTGGTTAAGAGAGTCTAAAGCTTTAGGGGAGTGTTGGTGTATAAAAGCTTTAGTCCTCTCTATATTATGTGACAAGAAAATACAAGACTTAGAAACATTTCTAGAGTTGTTTTAAACTGCGTGTCAGAATTAGTGTAATTTGACAATATGAACTATATTAAACTAATGAGATCACATCGGACGGTTCATAAGAAAAGAAAGATCCCGAAATGGTGAGCACTACTTAATTGTGACATACCGTCCGATGGACAAGATCAGACCGACAAATACTTACCAGAATCTGATAGTGGACCACAGTGACACGGTGGATCTTGTCACTTATCAAAGTCTGAATGTCGGCGATAACCTTATGGAAACCGGAATTTGTCTTCACGTTCATTTATATTAGTATGTACAGTTAAGTGAAAGACAGACGTAGACAATTAAGGATTGTCCTTTAGTATGAAACAAATACACATACCGTTGACTAAATTAACATACATCAGGTACATAGTCAGATTACTTTAGAG
Organism: Zygnema cylindricum; assembly: GCA_037447655.1. Classification (NCBI taxonomy): domain Eukaryota; kingdom Viridiplantae; phylum Streptophyta; class Zygnematophyceae; order Zygnematales; family Zygnemataceae; genus Zygnema; species Zygnema cylindricum. The sequence continues at coordinate 167,930 of JBBHKE010000176.1, read as the reverse complement.
TACGGTTAGAAAGTACCGTAGGACTCTTTACAGTATTGTGATTGGCTAGGTAGGTAGTAGTAGAATATATTAGTATAAATTCTTTGACTTAATATTTGTATGTATTCCTTTCATGAGGTTTCAAAGAGCACATATGTGCATTTTTAGAGATATTCTGTGGGTTATATCTCTTGGTTTAATAGTGCGTTTTGCTTGAAACTTTGTGAGTTGTCAGCACACGCGGTAAAATGTAATCTCATACAGTTTGGGGCTATTTGGCCAAATTGACTGTTTTATACAGTGGATCAAAGCTGGTGTCTTGGGTGCTTTCTATCTTTGGTTCTGTGATGGCTACTACTTCAGCAACAGCTGGAGCTGCACCAGCTGTCATAGAACAACATTTCGCTACATTTTTTGGACGGTTTTTCTTTTGATTACAATACTATGTTATGAATTATGCAGATGCTTAAAAAAAAATCTTAGTTTTTCACGTAGAAAATCAATTAGCAAACAACACATTGTGATAAGCAAAAAAACAAAAATGATTTCGTAGTATCAAATATAAAAAGAAACAAATCACAACCTTGTCCTATTTTCGACTCTATTATACAAATTCTCAACCTCAAACTTAAAAACTACACAAAATCTATAAATCTAAATTTCGTATAAATACGACATTTTGGTAATTCAATAAAAATAAGCATTCTTGTTTAAAAAAAAAAGATCGACACTAGAGAAATTGTGAAATAGAACAAAAAATTATAAGAAAAAAAAACAATATATCTAATACTAAAAAAATAACAATAATTATAAAACAAAACAAAAACTATGCATTTATAAAATCTCGGTTGGATCAACACACAAAAGATCACTAACAATTGAAGCCGCTAGTGAGCTCCTCTTCTTTGTTATCATGTTCCCGACATCCGAAAAAATGCATTCGGACATGGAGCTAGAAGCCATAATAGGTAGAATAGATCTCGCGACACCTGCTAGAATAGGAAATCCTCCATCTTTCGCACGTACATTTGATTTAATTTTCCACCATTCAAATATATTAAAGTTTAATATTTTGTCGCTGGTTAATTTTGAAACAAGATAACGTTTCAATTCGTCATTAGCGAGCATTTTTTTGTCTTTGGTAATAAAAACTTAATTTTTGTCATCGCTCTCACCAAAAAAATTGCAGAAACCGTCCATTCTTTGCGATATTTTTCGTTTTTGTGTTATACGTTGAGGACAACCAAAATCAACATCACCACCGAGGTCGTTTGCGAGTTGTCGAAGTTTAACCCTCACGATTTCAATTCCGGTTTGTCGCTTCTTGAAAACTTTTTAAAAATTGTATAAGTTTGGTAATGTAAGTGTTATCGATACAAGCAAAAAACATCACTTTATTTTTTGCTTGAGCAATTGGTCCTATCTCATTGAATGCACCATAAATCCTCTTAAACATTCGGAGCAAAGAATTCCACCACGTTGCGTTTTTTTGTTTTCAAGTGCTTTTCAAAAGATTTTGTGAATTACTCTGTTTGAAAAACTTGACCAATGATTTACACGCGTCAATTAGATCAAACAATTCAGAAACTTTCATATCGTGTTTGTATTTTTTGGAAGTTCTGCTCTTATTTAAGATCATTGTCAGAATTGTAGCAATTTTATGGTCCGCGCAAGGTATCCAAGTACACATACTCAGTAGACTTTCAGCCGTACACATGTTAGCGCCAATGTCGGTCAAGACAACGCAGCGATTTTCCAGAACATCAAAATTGGAAATTTCAAAATTGGTGAAAAAAAAATTGAAAGTTGTTAAAACATTTTCCTCGGTGTGTTTTTCCTCCAAAAAATGATAAATTTAAAGCTTCCGTGCAATAAGTTTAAATTCCTTGTCAATAAAATGAGCGGTTGCGGACACGAATGAGGTTTTTTTTATTGTTTCGGTCTAGTGATCGGTCGTAAATGTGACAAATATATTGTTATCAATAGTTTCTCTAAGTTTTGGGATGATCAAACTACGAATATATTTTGAAGAAGATATAATGTAATTTTTTACTCTATTGACGGACGGGAGTAGTTGGTCGATGTTAACACTTTTACCGGACAAAACACCAACATCAAACAATGTTTGACAAAAATGCTTGAAAACCTGAGGAAAAAAAAACGATAAGAAAATATCATACAATTACTAACCATAATTAATAAATAAGGTTTCTACCTTGATCTCCACTGATTTATTAACCAATAATTACTACATGCCGCGTGAAATTGACATAATTAAATGAAACTGACATAGGTTATCCCACAGGCTATCAATTCACTTTAGTACAGTATGGGTTCGTTACATGTTTCCTCGGTTTGGTGAATCTTGAGATTTAGTACTATACTAAATCTTGTATTTTTTGCGCTACTTTCAACTTGTTGGAGATGCGGGGCAACGCCCCACATTCATTTTGTGTTACGACGCGCCGCGCAGCGAAGACGTCGTGTATATAAATATGTGTAGGAAAAAAAAAACAAAACTAATATAAAACCCTAAACATATCACCCAAAAAATCCGAGGTGCCCGGGCGGTTTCGAAATATTTGTCGATATTAATGATTGGATCCTCAACTTACGTGGAGCCACTCAAATTGAACCACGTATATAAAAACTTATTTACATACGTTACACGATGTAACCAATGCCTTTGTATTACAAAAATATAGATATCCGTACTGTTACACATACCTCCTAATGTAAAAACACCCTTATTTGGCTTCTCAGGGCAACGTCCCACATGCCTCACACCACGGGCGAACTTGTAAGAAACCTAGTCTGTACACCGTGTATCGCTATTAGTGTTAAGAATTTTTTCGCCACTTAAAACAGATTTTTTCCGTACACACTTGTCCGATTATAACATGGAGAAATCGCAACCGTCAGATCCACAATCCAATTGGTGTGTACGGAGAAAATATGGTTTTAGTGGAAAAGAAAACATTAACACTAATAGCGATACACCGTGTAGTGTACACTATTGTTGTGTATCGGTAGTCACTTGCCGATAACCGATATGCCAAAAAAATTGGCCTAGCGATAATTGATATATTGGCAAGATATATCGGTACCGACATTATCGCGATGAAAAACTAATAATAAACAATGATAACTGATTACCGATATCCAATAACCGATAATAACCGATAACCAATAATATCAGTTTATCATCGCGATAACACCGGTTCAATAACTATCGGGGAATGTTGAACGGTTCAAACTAAAAGAAAGATAAGATGTGTACGGCTTATACCACTGTTTTGGATTGTAGTTCTTCCGTAATACAGAGTACCTAACAAATTATCGTACGTGGCATGCAACGCTTTATAAAGTGAAAAAAATAATACCGTACTATTACAAAGTACGCCTATAAAAAAATTGTTTGTCCTAGAGCGATATATCCGAACCCCTCACCGTTCCATAACCGATAGCTATTGGTATTCGTTTATCGCAAAAAAATTATTACTGATCCACCACATTACTGACTTTACCCTCTAGGCGTTCGACTCTTAAACAAAACTTTGCACAGACCTCGAGCCAGAGGTCATATTTGGGTACCCGAAATTTGGCCAAAACCGTTTTTTTTTTTTCTTTTGAATCACCTTGCCGGCTTGGCACCCGAATCCGTTCCGGATCTTACGGGGTCCGCCGAGTACGGATCGGGTACAAATTAGGGTACATTGTTTTGACTTCTGCCATATGGCAGAGGTTAAAATCGGGTACCAAAACTTGGCCTTACCCTATTTTTTTATTTTTGTTTTTAAATCACCCGAACGAATTCGACTAGCCCCCAAAATTTGCCACCCGAATACGTTCCGGATCCGACGCGGCCGGCCTGGCAGAGATTGGTTACGGATTCAAATTGTTTTTTTACACTTGTTAATTTTAATGCTAATAGCGACTCGCGGTTTAGGATTCGGAGTGGTGAAATGTAAATAATATCCCCAAACCCAGTGTAGATTCGTATCTGACTAGGTCTTATTCGGGGAAGGCGATGACATCGCCTGAGCTGCACAAGCCATTTGGAATATGAACCATATTCCGACAATTAAAAGGTTTTTGTACAATCAAAACACATTTTTTGCTCCCTTATCAAACTGCCACTTTATATACACAAACCTTAATATTAAAGGGAGAACAAGTTGTGTCGTTTTACATGCGTACCTTTTCAAAAACGGAGGGACGACATCTCTACGGGAACTGATGGTTAGATAGATGGTTTAAACAAGTAGCATACTTACATTCGATACATTCTCGAAGCCGCCAATCACGAGTATTAGATTAATGGTTGATATTTTATGTATAACATCAAAAGCACACATTTTAATGTTTGGAAACGACACTGTTTAAACCCAATATCGCTCACCATCTCGTGGACGGTCAACATTTTATTGATATTCAACAAATATCATAAAAATATTATGATATTGAAGCAGCACAGGGGAAGTGCCTCATTTTCCTTTTCCAAAACTTCGAAGCCATGTTGATGGCCATTTAATTTTATACATATGGATGTGCATCTCATCGCTAAATTTTGATCTGATTTTTCACAAACCCAATTATTTTGCTGATTTTTTGAGTAGTACCTTACACTTTTATACCTTACACTCTTTTCTTTTCACTTTTTATCGGCACCATGACCATAACAAGAGCGAGTAGGAGAAAACTAATCAATATTGTACATAAGTAGATGTTTTTGTTGATATCATACCAGAAAAGTTTTTGTTTGCGTATTGTATGGGTCTACTTTTGCGCAGATTAACATTATTGTTTGAATGTGTCCGTCTCCGAACTTTTGTTTTCACAATGAATAGTAACGGTTGGCGCCGAATGTACGAATTTGGCAGTTATCAGTACAACGCGAATCGTAATTAGAGTAATGAAAAAATTAGAGTACAAAAACTTAAAAAAAAAATTAGAGTAATTAACGCTAATTTATGTGATAGAGCTTTTTCAACAATGAAGTTTACTCTAATTTATTTAAGTACTCTAATTTGGCACGCTAATATCCTCTACTGTGAATAAGGTATTCTTACAGAATATGGCAAAACGTACAGTTTATCGTCACTATGACGTATGCACTACGTGGTTTGTTAAACGCAGTTACATGATAACTGCCTGTATTAAATCATTATTTGTACTTTTTTACTTAATAAAGTACAATTTTGCACGGTCTGACACAGTCCGTATTCCACACTATTTTAAACGAACCTATAATAGAATTAAAAACGCTAATTAAACTGTACCTTAAATAGAATAATGAAAAAATTAGAATCGTTTACTCTTTTTCATGTGATAGAGTCGACATTTCGAGCGACCGAATTAGAGTAGTTTACTCTAATTACGACTCGCGGTGTACTTGTAGTATCTTTTGATGGATATCGCGTTCTTTCAACAGAACTCATCACAAAAAATTGCCTTACAAAGAACGGTAGGTGCAAAACTTCACCAATTGATATCCTCGATAGTGCGCGCTAAATACGCGGTACGTTAATAATCGCATACTTGGCATAATTCGTACATCAAGATTGGATGTTTTCCAAGATGCGTACGAATCGAAAAATATCCGGCGGCACTTGCTGAGCCAGCATAGTACTTGGTTAACCACTTTGAACAAACCACCTGTCCCTGACACTGTTTTTGCCTTTTTGGCCAATTTGAACTCAACACGTGGTTACTTGAGCTCCTAACACGCAACAAAAGTCAACATAATGAAACGCGCTAATCCCTGGAGAAAATCCTTGCGCTTCAATTTTAATGAAGCGGACGGCATTTAGTACCCACACGCTTATCGGACGAATGATCAGAAGCTTCCGGTGATTGGCGGGGAGAATTCAGCGCGCATGCCAGCGTGGAAAGCGGCTCTCCGCTCGATCCTCCAAATCTGTGCCACGTATGATGGCTCACGGTGGGATCATCCCCCGTGAATCCGCCAATGCCCGTGGTCCCATCCAGACTATTCCACACGTGGCTAGAGAGGTTGAATTTCCACACTTTATATCACGCGTCCTGCAATGCTTTCCGCCGATCTCGGTCGTGTTCACGTGCAATCGACGACTGTTGACGACTTACGGCTGGCAAAGCGCGCAAAGGCGGCAACGACTCCGTTTCATTTTCTGGCGCCAAAACACGTAACGGTATCCGTACGTACTCGGCACAAAGCCCACTTTCAGCTGTAACTTCTGTTTTATTATTCCCCTCCCATCCAGTTTCTTCAAACCCTAACTGGACTGTGACCTCACTTTTTGAGTTGCAACATCTTCCGGTCTCTCTTACCGTCCTCACTTGTTGGAGAACACACGCACGAGTAGCTTAACGCCTTCTCTCTCTTCTTCCTTTTCACTCGCAGATACATCTCTTCTATGTCCCTCCTACTGCGTATTTTTTAACGCTTACCACTCAGGTTTTGCAGTATTGATCTTGGGGGAAATCCCTCTGCCTCCACCTCTTTCTCGCTCTCTTTCTCTCTTTCTCTCTGTGCTCTGTGTATCTCGGTCTCTCTCCTTCGCACTCTCTCATACACAGCTCCTATTGGCTGCTTTTTTCCAGTAATTGTCCAACCTGTGGAAATTTGTTGTTTTTCCTCTTCGCTCTCTCTCTGTCTCGACCCCCTGTCTCTTGTCTGTCTCCGTATCCGCCGCAATCTATCCGGCGATATATGCATACCTCTGGCCATGGCTGCCGGAGCAGAAATATCCCAGCCTGTGAGCGCCATAGCCGAGAGGACTCAGAGCAACAAAGGAACCGGCAAAGTAGCGAATGTTCAAATGCACATAGGAAACATCCGAATATCCCAAACTGTCATTTTGGAAGAGCCAGAGGAGTTTGTTAAGGAATCAGAACTGAAGGAAGGGTCGGCGGTAGGTATGTTGGAAGAGGTTGCCTTGGGGATGGCATCTTCCAATGAAACGATGCCTCGTGGCAGCAGACCGCCTGCCCCTAGAGGACTTCCACGCGGCTTTTCAGAGGCTTCTCTGACTGGAATTGGTCTGGGATTGGAGCGCTCTTGTGGAGGCCGTCTCGAGGTATGACTTTGTTTGTTATTTAGAATGTTATTTGGGTGTTATTCTTGTCACAGGTACCTTCAACATCTTTTATTTCGTTCTTGGCAGAAATTTGTCAGGAATTTTAGTAGTACAGGAGAGAACTCATGTTTATATGAGCACATATTTGTTAAAGACATTGCTAACGGTTAGAATTATATTTTGTATGTTTGTTCAACGAAATCCCTTTTCAGCTTTGATTACCTTTAATCCGAATTGGGAGGAATACTCAGATGATTTTTTGTTCGTGTGGATTATGGGGTAGAGTATTACAGTGGAATTTACTACTGGAAACATTGGGACCAGGGAACATTTTCTCTTAATTTAGCTGTCGTGAGAACTGAAAAGGGGTTAATCTGCATTTACCAGATTTTTTTTTCCAAAATCGAATGGTTGTTTAAGGCATTTGTGTAATTCGAGGGTCCTACCTTTTATTGGAATTTAAGTGCTTAATGAGCCCAGGAATCTTGTCTTCTTACTGAGTTTGCAATCCTGTTTTGGCTTCGGAGTCGACGATGATTTAAATTCGGGATGCTTTGGAAGATATTGCGGATATTGATGAAGTGATGCAGAGTGCATAAAGATTCTCAGGATTCTTATTCTGAGTGTGTTTCAAAAATAAAGTGTCTTTAAAGCATATTTTGGTTGTTTTTCTATACAGACTCCGTCCAGTTCCCGCGCTAGTGGAATAGAAAGAATTCCAGAGGTTGTGGATGAAACAAGGGCGTTTGTACCCACACTGAGATCAGGAAGATGGACTGATATTGGAGGACGATCCTATATGGAGGATTTTCATGTGCTCATAGATGATTTGACTGACTTCCTGGCCAGAGAATTGATGCTCGCCAGACCGCGGGCATTTTACGGGGTAAGTGTGGTTTAATTTCTATTTCGGTTTTTGTTTTGGTTTTGACATCTCCCATGTCCCATGGGTAGTCTTTTGAGTGTCTGTCGCCTTTGGTATAGGTCTTGGTGATGTATACGCAATGATGTGTGCATGTTCCTTATGTCAGTTCAACTGCTCTAAGATGTCATCTGCACCGTCGATTCACTTTTTCTCTACTTTTGCATAAAACCTGTGAATGGATAGCCCTGGTAAATGTCACAGTGTGTCTTATCCTGTTTTTTTTATCTTGATTTGACAGGTTTTCGATGGCCATGGAGGAAAGGCCGCTGCTGACTTCGCGAGTGAACATTTGTTACGACATATTGTCGAAGATCCTGCGTTTCCAGATGAACAGGCCTTTCGTCGAGGGTTTCAGAGAACAGATATGGCGCTTGAAAGGGCGTGGTCATCTGGATCTTGCCAGTGTGATTCCGGAACAACGGCTCTTACTGTCCTCGTCTGTGGCAAGTAAGGAATTGAACCGTACTTCGTTTAGACATGACTAGGTTCTGAACCATATTTTTTTGTTTAGACCCTGTTTTTTATCGTTTTCTTATCTAAACTAAACTTGTGTTAGATTGTTGTTTGTTTTGGGTATGTGTTTCATCAAATTTTGTTTTCATGTTGTACACGTCAGATAGCTGTTGTACACGTCAGACAGGTTTTTTTTGGCAATTTGTAGCCTTTTTCCATTTTCGCAAAAGCAGTGTATTTTAGAGGTTTGGTTGACTGTTTGTGTTATGGTAAGTTACGAATGTTTATTTAATGACATAAGAATCTCTTTAATCCTTTTGCAGCTGTGTCTTGTCCATATGGGTCTCTGCTTCACGTTCTGCCTAATTTTCAAATCAGTATAACTTCTGTTTGTATTAAAACTTGCCACAACGTATTTTACGTTTGTGCACAACTACGGCAGAATCATACTGCATTGAATGGTGATGCTAGTTGAAGGTCTTTCTAACAGAGCCTTCTGATTGTCTTGAAGATGGTTACTGATGAGTGTTTTTTCCCTTTTTTTTTGGGCAGTTCTCTGGTGGTTGCAAATGCTGGAGATTGCAGAGCTGTGCTTTCAAGGAAAGGCAAGGCTGTTGATTTGTCAAACGACCAGAAGCCGACATCACCTGCAGAAAAAGCTCGTATTGAGGCAGCTGGGGGATTTGTGGAGGATGATTACCTCAATGGACAGCTTGGAGTTGCAAGGGCACTGGGAGACTGGCATATGCAGGTAATATTTTTTGATGATTCAGCTACATTTTCATGCATGAGTTGTGAATTTGTTTACTCCCATCTCGCATTCAGGATGTGCGTTAGGGGAAGTGTTCTTCGCCTCACAGCGCATTCACAAGCAGGCATTGTTGTACTATGGTATACATGTGGTTGTTGACATATCCCATGTGTCAAGAAGTCCACGATGAAGTCTGCTTCTGACCTTTCACATATGATGTTCCAGTAGCGTCTAGGTTTAACATCTCCCCACATTAGGTTATTTGTTTCTTCATTTATGACAGTATTTGAAGCTAATTTTGATCTGTGATTACTAGTGTTGGGCATCGGGTAAATTCCGCGATAATTTCGATATTCGATATATCGAATATCGATCGGGCAGAATCCTCGATATATCGTACCGAGACCAACATAAATCATCGCGATATATAGTATTTTTTAAATTTAATATTTAATATTTTTATGTATTATGTTATTTTAGCGTAAAAGACAAATTGTTTGATACGCCACGTACGACGTGATTTTCGTTCCGTGACTAAAGGTAGACGCCGCAAAATGTAACCGACAAAAAAGTACCAATTCTGTAATTCATATAATTACTTATTTTGGGTATGGTTACATCAGGAGGTCTCTTTAATAGCACGGACAGCAAAATTTATGTATTACAGAGGCCTCGGGTACATTGCGTATCGTCTGTAAATAAATTTTTACATAAGTGTTCTGATATGAGTGGTTCCACGTAATCTGACTATCAGATATCTAAAATCATCAAATATTTGGAAACCGTCCATTTTCGTATGGAAAACCGTACTTGCGTATTACGTACGTGTACTTCACAAGTGTACCTCGTCAATGTACCTCAGAGATCTCCTTCACTCTGCTGACTTTCGGGAAAAAACCGTATTTCTTATCGGCAAATATTTTACGGTCACTTTGTCTGAAGGCACGTGACTTTGAAAACCTGTGAGAATTTTCATTTTTTTTTTTTTTTAATGCTTCGATATATCGGAGATACGATATATCGGCGACATATCGGCGACATATCGCGATAATTTGGTATTCGATATATCGAAGCGATATATCGATTATCGGGTACCTGAAATTCGATATATATCGAATATCGGCAAACGGTCCTTGATATCCAACACTAGTGATTACTGCCGAAGACCTTCTTGTGGGATGGTTGGGTGTAAATTTGTTAAGCTTTAGTTCTCCAAAATTTTAATGTGAGTTTTGCCGTTTTTCAGGGTTTGAAGAATCGTGATCCCTCCAGAAGCTCTTCTAGTCCCCTCACTTCGGAACCAGAAGTTAGTGAAGCTACTTTGACTGCAGAAGATGAGTTTATGATTCTTGGATGTGATGGACTCTGGGACGTATTTACGAGTCAAAATGCGATTGAGTATGCGAGAAAAAGACTTCAACAACATAATGATCCGGAGCAATGTTCGAGGGAACTTGTTGCAGAGGCTCTTAAAAGACAGACAAGCGATAATTTGACAGTAGTGACAGTCTGTTTTGGGAAAGATCCTCCCCCCAAATTGTTTTCAGCATGGAGGCCAGGTGTCAAACGGAGCATTTCTGCAAATGGGCTCCAAAGTTTGCAGACAAGTTTGGATAGATGTTAGGTTTTTGTGAAATGAAGTGGGGGGTGGAGGAGAGACGAGGAACTGTGAAAAGGTTTGGCGGCACTTTTGTAAAGAGCTGGTTAACGATGCTAAAAAAGTAGAGTGAAGTTTGCTATATATGGATCGAACAAGAAGGAAATGTACATGTGTGGTTCTCAACAATCATGCAAACTTAGGGAGAGAGGGGAGATTGGGAGGGATTGGAGCATTTAATAGTGCTCTCAGATGATGTCGAAACATTTGAGCAAAAGAGGAAAGGGAGAGCAAGACTGTGGCTGTCTAATAGTAAGTTTATTTCAAAGTGGAGAAAGTTAGTGGTGGAGGAGAGTTCTTTCAGGGATAGAGGAAAGACGAAGGAGGAGTTTTTGGAAGTCGAAGCAAGGAAAATATTGACACAGGCTTTTAGCTTTTTGTTTTGTTATATCTCAATTTTGGCAAAGTAGTGTTTCTGCTTCTAAATGGGCAGCTTTTTAGTGGGATTACGGTATTTGAGACTTGGAAAGGCAGGGAGGAGTGAGAGAGCGAGAGAGCAAGAGGAACGAACGGTTACTTGTCAGCGTAATTTCTTGCTAATGGAAGGTGGATGGTTTTGGAGTGATACAGTGTGATGTTTTAATCGAGGAGGAAAATTAAGAGAGGCCTATCGACTCTGGAAGAACAAAGATTTGGAGAATCATCTAGTTACTGCGAGAAGGGATGGAGAGGGACAGATACAAGTGATAAATTACTCTTCAAATGACTCAACATTGGCTTGGCTTGCTGCCATTGGCCGGTGATCTCTTGCGCGTTGCGATGCCACCTGTCAAGGCTCGATTGCTTCCGACTGATGACACGAGAGCCTATTGTGCTTTGCAGTGTTTTGGAGGTTTGGGGTATGAAAAAGCTTTTTGCCATATGAGACGGGGAAGATAAAAAGGAGCTAATGAAGTTTCCACAGTAGGCTCTTTTTTTCGTTTTTTTTTCTGAAAGAGACTTTTTAGGAACTCTTAGAAGTCTCTAGATTGGAGAGGGCTAAAGGTGATTTTTAATAATTTTCTGCAATTGCGGTTTCTAATCGTATTTGTACCCCAGTTTTGCCAAAATATTGCATTGACTGGTAGGTTTACTAAAAATGCTTTTTTCCCAGCACATTGCTGGCTTAGGTTGTGATTTTGCCGCGTAGTAGGACAGATGTGCAGTATAGATGTGACGCTAGATATAATAACTGGAGAGAAAGTTTAATCACATTGTTTTATAATATGACAATTAGGTTCACATTTATCTTTTTGGATGTGCTGTGGCGCATGCAGTTAATGAATGTTTAATATTTTTTGTGAAGTGGAAAACCGATGTCTGGATGTTGAAAATGGAAATTCTGGTGTATTAAAACTGTGAATGTGCAAACTGTGAATGGGATTTGCGGTTTTTAAACAGATGGTGGAGAGACTATTGGCATTATTTTTCTTTACTGGATATGCCATGCCCCAAATCAGGTGTCTATGAACTAAATTGCGAGAAAGTTGTTGCCACCACTTGATCTGAGCTTCTTGAAGCGCCTCTGTCTAACTTTTCATGAGACGGGCTTCACTCCTTATGGGGGCCTAGTTTCAAATTGGTTATTGTTTTCCTACTTAGATCACTATTGCTCTCATATTCAAGCTTGGAGCCACACAGTTCATGATCCCTCAGTTTAGAACAACCCTCATGCTTAGGCCTCACCACCGTCATCCACTCTCTTGTTTGTGTGTGCGACTGTGTTTTAGAGGCAGATGGGAAGTGTTTGCTCCTTTGGTCCTGTGGGGGAAGTTAATTTAAGAACATTGACACAGTTGTGACACTGTTACGACTGTTGCCAAGGGCAACGATGTTTGGTTTCACGCACAATTCCTTCTTGACGGATTGATTTATTGTTTTTTGCTGGATGGTGCTCGTCGTGTTTTTGAAGGCGTTGGCTTTATTTTTTGGGGGAACATGCCTTTACGACATTCGTGGGTGATATGACGCGACATGTTAAAGTGGTCCTGTGTGATGCGTCGAGGAAGAAGATGCATGATTATGCTCATGGGGATGTAATGAATGACTTTTTCTCGATGGCGGTCGAGATATTTTATTTCTTGGGCATTTCTTTCAAAAAGTTCCTCCATAGTTGTAGTCGACATTCATTGCGGAGGAGGGCCCTAGAGCCTTTCTCCCCCCCCCCCCCCCCCCCCCCTCCCCCTTTGTCCTCTATTCTTAAACATGCATTTTTACCATTAACCTGTGTCTGTGGCTTTGTAATGTGTGCATAAACCGGCACTTCATTGATCTAAAGTTGTGGTTATAGACTGTCGACTTGTTCTAGATCTCCCTCAGCATGCTGGGTTTGGAGGGTTTAAGGGCTTCTTTTAATGTTTTTTTAGTTAGATTGGGGGTTGGAGGTGCGTTGTTTTATGGTTGGTTTTGTGGTTGTTTTTTTTTTCCTTTGTCCTTTGTTGATATCCCCTTTTTTTGTGTGTTTGTTTTTTTTGGGGTGTTTTCATTCAATTTACTTTCTCACGTCTTTGGTGTTTTTGTCCTCTTTTGGCTTTTCGTTTATTTTGTTCCCATTTACTCAGACGGTTCACCATAGGGCTTTTGATTTAAAGCTCGATTTACTTCAGTTCATGGATAAAGAAAATAATTCAATTGGAGTTCAACATAATAAATTGTTGGGGATTTGTCTTTTTCACTATCATATTGTTCAATTATCTATAGAAAGTTTGATGCGGGGGAAAGGAAATCATCCCTTGCAAAGATTGACTGCAATGTGACAAAGTGAGATATAAAAAAATAGTGTCAAGACTTGCGCAAGAAACGAGAACAACATAGGTGAAAAGTATAGCTTACAACAAAGTCATATCCATGTCAGACACTATAGAATATCAACTTTTACCTATAGTCGCAAAATCGCGATTCCGATCAAATGTTGCAAACAGCCGAGATTGAGTACAAATAAAATTGTCAACCTATACAAGCCGCCTAGAAATTGGCTGCATATCAGCTTGATGTAGCATTGAGAATGTCGATTTCCAACTAGACATGGGAAATCTAAATTAAAACCCCGTTTAATACGTAAAACCCCTGCTTCGACAGGGTTAGCATGGAGACTGCCGATAAAATCGTTTCAAATTGTTCGATATCTCCACAACAACGATGCTTAAATCTTTATATCGAGGTTATGCCCTCGGATACAGATCGATCTGCGACTGTACCGATATTTATGTAATCCGAAATTTTCAATTCGATATCGCGACGCAAAGTAAATCGTGTAAGTGATGGATAAACCCGAGGCCGACGGCGAACTGATGAATTATAGCGTTGTGAGAAACTGTAAACCAATTTTCAAAACTTGTCTGCTGTTCGCTGTTGCAAACCACGCTGCCTTGGACTGCCTTGCCAAGAACTCCAGCGGTTAATCTTGACGCCACATTTCTTTTCCAGCTGGTTGCCCTTGGATACTTTGCTCTGCTTTCCTGTACTACTACAGGGAAGAACACAAGCTATTTTAATAGTGTATCTGTTTTCTGTTGCACTCGTTGAAAGGGACATAGCCGAGCTTTAATTCACTTGAATCGTTTATAATTGATTCTTTTGATTCTTGTGAGTGACTTTTTGTCACCGAGCAGAAGCAGACATGGCTGGGAAGGAAGCAGATGTTCCTGAGAAAGGAGGATTCTCTTTTGACAACTGTCGGCGTAATTCTGCTCTTATGTCTACCGGTCTTGCTATGCCCAAGACTCGCAAAACAGGAACAACTATCGCTGGAATTCTTTTCAAGGTTCGAATGCTTTAACCTAATGAAGTTCAACCTTGTTAAGTTGCTCGTTGCATTCAGAAATTCGCACAAAACTGTACGTCTCATCCATACATGTGGAATTCCTGTTTCAGAGTTTTTGTCCAACATTTGAAATCCATACTTCCAAACCATAGCCTTGTCCATTCACGCATACGAAACTTCTGGTGAGAGATTAACCATCGAAACAATTCTGCCTAAGTACTAATTTTCTAAGGTTGAAATAATTTGACTTTTATGATATCCATTCTGGCTAAGTGCTAATCTTCGAACGACTGAAATAAGTTGACTGTTATACGTGATATCCATTCTGCCTTAGTACTAATTTCCAATTATTGAAATATGTTGGTCGTTCTGTAATATCCTGTAGGATGGAGTGGTGATTGGAGCGGATACTCGAGCTACAAACGGTGATATTGTGGCCGAAAAAAATTGTTTCAAGATTCATAATTTAGCTCCTAATATTCGCTGCGGAGGCGCTGGAACGGCGGCTGATACAGCGGCTGTAACTGGTGAGTATTAATGCCTTTATGTGCACCAGTCTAAGTTCTGTCGACTGGCAATTGTGTATAATTTGAAGCACAAATAAAGGTTGAGAGTCGGAACATTTCCTTACAAGTGGTTTTTTTCCTTATTTGAGAGCAGAATGAAGAAAGAAAAGGTGAAAGATGGAAATGAAGAGGTGGGGTGAACCACTTGGAGGATAAGAGAGGAAGAGAGGTAAAAAAGAAGAGCTGGAGCCGCGACATAGAAGTGAAAACGGATATTTTTGAACCATAGTGCTTTGAATGATGAGAGAACTGACAGAGTGGAAAAGGTAGAGCTGATCTGCTGCATCTAGGAAGACTCTCTCATCATAGGGATTTGACTGAAGGGCCGCAGCCATGGTGAGCTCTAGCCTGGATCTGCACCGATATGCAACGGGCCGACAATCTCGTGTCATTACGGCCTTAACTTTACTTAAGTCTCACCTCTTCGGGTGCGTTCCTTTCCTCTTTTATATCAGAATGTCACAATGGATCGTGCAAGAGTTACACATTCTTTCCATAATCGCAGTTCTACTCAGAACAAATAAACTGTTTTCAACCGGTAAGCCATTGTTATGTGTAAAAACATTTAGCCTTCTGATAGGTGTTGCTGGTGACGGAAGCTCTCACAAGCTCTTACACACAACAAGAGCTCTTGTCATTTTTGGCATTTTTTGAATTTTGGATTTTCTTTGCAACAGTTATCAGGGCCATATAGGAGCAGCTCTTGTATTGGGTGGAGTGGACGCAATGGGGGCACATCTGTACACGGTGGGTTTCTTGGAACCTTCTGCCTAAAAGGAAAGAAATGGGGGGTTTATCCAAGGGAAAAAGGCAGTGAGAAGGAGCTTTCAGAGGAAAGTAGAAATTGGGAGGTGTTGAAAGAGGCAAGAAGAGAAAGAAAGGTGGAGAACCGGGGGAAGAAGGCAGATGGCGAATAGAGAGCGAAGAGGGATGGAAGGAGGAAGGTGGGAGGGAAGGAAGGAATGGATGGAAGAGGAAGGAATGGATAGGGGGAATGAGAAGGCTCAAAAGAAAGGTGGAGAGTGAGAATATGCAAAGAAAGTTGAAGAAAGAGCATGTGATGGTATCTGTAATATGACAGAGATTTTATTGATTGGAGTGCTGGAAGGAGAATGGTCCAAAGGTGTTGGTCAAGATTTTATGAAGACTGGTTTGAAGGAGGAAATGGAAACACCAAATTCAGGGACTCAGACACACAAGTCATTTACTGTTACCAATAATAGTGATCTTACCTCTGCAGGTTAGGGGTTAGTCAAAATATGCTGGCAACAGTTTTATGATGGAAGCAAAAGCTTGCCGTATGCAAAAACTTTCGTATACAGAAAGTAGTCAGGAGTTAAAGCTATGTACTTTACAGCATTCCTTTTCTTTGTTCTGTATAAAAAGCAACTGTATAATACTCACATTTTTGCTACCTGCACTTATGGATTTGGAATGTGTACTCTGCAGATTTACCCTCACGGCTCCACTGACTGTCTCCCTTATGCGACAATGGGATCGGGCTCTCTTGCAGCCATGTCTATGTTTGAGTCGGAATACAAGGAGGGCATGACAGTAAGGCTTATTTGATCATTTTATTTATTCTTTTTTACACGAAAATATTGAAGTGAGGTTTAATTATACCTGGTTTGCTGTGTTTTACCTCGAAAGTGATTATAGGTAATATTCTCCTAGGTTATATGGGATGTCTCGAGCAAAGTCACGACGTTTCCAAATGGAAAAAGGAAGGCAGTTCTATATTGATGATGTAGTTTGGGGTGGGAGGGGAGCATAGAGAGAAGAGGCGATTGAGCTTGTTGCAAAAGCGATAACAGCGGGTATTTTCAACGACCTGGGAAGTGGTAGCAACGTTGACCTGACAGTTATAACGAAGGTAAAGATTCTTCGCATCTACCTCCTTCTAAAGGCTGTTTGAGAAGGAAATGATGAAGGATTGTTTCCTGGTTGCGAGTCTATGGCATGTTGTTCTATCATTATGGGGACTTTTGATACATGGAATATTTTTGTTGATGTGTTGGAATGTGTGTGCTTCATGCTAGAGGAGGATTTAACAAGGAACTGTTTTAATTACTTTGTTGTTGATAGGTAGAGAGTTTATGCTAAACCATGGAAATTCCTTATCTATGGTTTGAAGTAAATTCTCAAATTGTATGATTTACCTCATGTACTCCACCTACAAACGTTCAAACGAGTAAAATATTAAAACCTCTGGTTTCAGTTTGTCAGCGTATAAATTAATTATTTAATTTATATGTCATCTGCCCTGAAAAGTTTGAATCCCATTATTTCAGGTGTAGTCAAGAAAGTCTATCTGTTGCCTAACTTGAATTGATGTGGATCCTCCGCCCTCCTTATCTGGAAGGATCAAACATGAAACCGTCTTGACTTGCGTAGTTTTTGCGCAAAGAAGTCCACTGTAAAACTCCACACTAATTACAGTGACGATGTAACAGGACGGAACTGAGGATCTCCGGAACTACCAGCGACCCAACCCTCGACCGTATGCGCACAGCAAGGGTTATGTTTTCCCCAAAGGCCACACAAGTACGTTTTACTTATTATTTTTTGGGTTATTTGTGAAGGACAGTATGTGGGGAAAACAGGCTGATAGACGACGAAAACCTTTTCTCTAATTGGAAGATGTGCATGAGACCTTAGGGATTTTGCTGACATGTGATGCAGAAATTATTCGAGAACATGTTGAAATCTTACGACCAACGGCGACAACCGGAGGAGATGCGATGGAAGAGTAAATTGAAAAAAAAGGTATGCCCAAAATTCCCTTTTGGTATTGGCTAAACGAAGGGAGGAAACATGGAAAGGTTATGTCAAACATTCCATTTTGATTTGGGCCTAAAGGGAAGGAAAGGTTTGAGTGAACGGGATTGACCATTTTGACTGCATTTTGATGGGGATGCTTAGGCTAAAATTAGTGTGGATGTTTGTTCAGAGCAGTATAAGTGGAAAATGAAAAGCTGGGAGCTGAGAACTGCCTGATGAAGTAATGCCAAAAATGTCCATATTTTCGCGATTATTAGTGGTTTATTTTTTGGGGTTGATTTGGGGGAGCAGGAAAGTGAGTGTGTCAATTTATCACTTAAATTGAGGGGACACGCATTTATATTTTACGGATTTACGGAGCTGTCCCACGTGTGAATACGTGTAAATCGTTTTGCAGAACCTCGGCAAATTGCAGAAGAAAGGTTTATGTCCGCGGGGTGAAATGAGAGAGTTCTTTATGAAACTCATTGTTTGTTAAATTGGAGGAGGAGAATCTCCGTGGGAATCCTTTTCCAAACCTCAAGGGTATTAGATATTGGGAGGAAACTGAAAAAAAAAAAAAAAGCAAATTTGAGTGCTGAAGGATTGTGTCTGGCAATTGGAACTGGAGGAATATTGGAAGAGAGAAGAAGGACAAAGTATTGCCAAGGGCAAGAAAATAGATAAATCCCGTTTGTACAATCGAATTCATTTTTCTGTATCTTGATCGTAAAAATTCATTTTTTCTCCTGTTGTTTGGTTTCGGTACGTCTTCTGGTACGTGTTTTGTTATGTGTTTCTTGGCTTTTGTTTAATTCTTTTTTCTTTTGGATCTTGTCTTGTTTTTCATGGTTTTCCTTGGCTATTTGAAATCTATTTTGGACTGTTTGTACTGTTTCGTGTTAATGCAGAGCTAGAAATAAATATATTATATAAATTCAGTGCAAAGCGACGCGACATATCGTAGTCCGCTTGCTTTAATATTGTTGTTAACACTGTTTTGTGATTTCCGGCCAAAAAAAGTATAAGGTGGTTTGACTCGAGAACAATGGGTAGTGTAGATGTATGGCAGTACCTGAACCTGGCGTACCCAAAGTTTTTCTTTTCGTTTTTGAATCACCCGGCCGAATCCGGCCGGTCCCCAATATTTGGCACCTGAATCCGTTCTGGATCCGACGCGGCTGGCCAGGTACGGATTCGGATACGGATTCGGGTACCCGATTGTGACCTCTGACGTATGGACAAGGCTGTTGGCTACAACGTTATAGTAAATCATGTGGTCCGTCAAACGGCCAACGGTGGCCAAATAATGTCGAGAGTCCAGCCAGAGCTGCAGACTGCAGGATATATTGGCGACCCATTCACGGTTTGATCGTTGGCAGGACCTCGTAAAAGAAACAATTTGTACCACAATCAGTGTACTGTGAATAGCTATTAGTTTTAATAACATTATATGGGCAACTCTAAATTACAATCCTTACAACCTAAAATACTAAATCCCGACTTTTATTGAAAACCGCGATGGCAAACCATCGGAGTCCATCGGACCAAAAAGGATTTTTCTTTACGCTAATATAGGTATGATTTAATTAGTGTCGATTATAGTATTCGTAACCAGGTTGAATTGAAAAGCGCGATCGTAAACCATTTGAGTCCAAGGTTACAAAAGGGGTGGCATGGCCAGAACTGATAAACTACAAGCAGGGCAAAAAAGTAAAGCAACGTGAACACAGATAAAAATAGCACTTAAAACAAAGACACTTAAAGGGGCAACGACCCAAAAATAAAAACACAGCAATGCACTAAAACCAACACTACCCAACCCAACCTCAACACAATTAAATATCCATGAAAAGCAACCTCATAAGTCACCGAAGCCCGGGGGAGCACGTTGAGGGAGTTCCCGAACACAGTGACGATCCATAACCGCAGTAGCCAATCGAAGGAGGATAAAAGCTTGCACTCGTTGTAAAGCCACAAATAAACGTTGGATCGAAGCAAAAGGGCTCCCAGGTTCACTTTGCTCGAATGAGCGCCAACCACAAGTGCGGAGAAACTCGTCCAAAGCAACCCCCAAACATCCAAATATCTCTACTACCATCAGATTAAAGTCACCGGTGAGCATAATCATGCTCCTTTGTCTTAGCGCCACCAGGAGTGACCACTCCAATATGTCGACATGCTTGACCACCGACTGTTGCCGAAGTAGGGTTCGCCAAGACAATGTCACCAAATGTGCGACGTGCACCATCAAGCAAAACAATATTGATCGGGCGGGAAAGAACAATATGGGAAACATCCCGACATATAGAAGCGTTAGTCACAATGGTGTCCGTTTAAGGTTTTTTTTAGCTCTCTTTGTGTGCGTTAATAATAAACTTTGCTCGTTAATATTTTTGTTGTTAACGCAAACACAAATTTTTGTTGCAAATATAGTTTAGGGTTTCTTTTTATTGTTTTTGTGAGCATAATATTAAACGTTGTTCGTTACAAGAATTTATTGTGAGCGCAAACACAAATTTGAGTTATAAACATGGTTGAGAGTTTATTTGAACTATTTTTGTGAGCGCTAAAAATATAAAGTGTTTGTGGCCAATATTTTTGTTAGCCCAAACACAAAGTTGTGTCACAAACATGGTTCGGAGTTTATTTTACCTCTTTTTGTGAGCGCGAACAATAAACGTTGTTTGTTACAAATATCTTTGCTAACGCAAACTCAAATTTGTGATAGAAACATGGTTTAGGGTTTTTTTTAACCCTCTTTGTGTGCGTTAACAATAAACTTTGTTTGTTTGTATTTTTGTTGTTAACGCAAACACAAATTTGTGTAGCAAATATAGTTGACGTTTTTTTTTACTGTTTTTCTGAGTTTAATAATAAACGTTGTTTTTTACAAAAAAATATTGTAAGCGGAAACATAAATTTGAGTTATAAATATAGTTGAGAGTTTATTTGAACTATTTTTGTGAGCGTTAACAATATAAAATGTTTGTTACCAATATTGTTGTTAGCGCAAACAAAAAGTTGTTTTTTAAACATGGTTCAGAGTTTATTTTACCTCTTTCTGTGAGCGCAAACAATAAACGTTAATTGTTACAAATATCTTTGTTTGCGCAAACTCAAATTTGTGATGGAAACATGGTTTAGGGTTTTTTTTAACTCTCTTTGTATTCGTAAACAATAAACTTTGTTTGTTAATATTTTTGATTGTTAACGCAAACACAAATTTGTGTGGCAAATATAGTTAAGGGTTTTGTTTTATTATTTTGTGAGCGTAATTATAAACGTTGTTTTTAACAAAATATTATTGTGAGCGCAAACACAAATTTGAGTTATAAACATGGTTGAGATTTTATTTGAACTATTTTTCTGACCGCTGACAATATAAAGTGTTTGTTGCCAATATTGTTGTTGAGCAAACACAAAGTTGTGTTAAAAACATGGTTTCGGAGTTTATTTTACCTCTTTTTGTAAGCGCGAACAATAAATATTGTTTGTTTCAAATATCTTTGTTAGCGCAAACACAAATTTGTGAAAGAAACATGGTTTAGGGTTTATTTTAACCCTCTTTGTGTTCGATAACAAAAAACTTTGTTTGTTAATATTTTTGTTGTTAACGCAAACACAAATTTGTGTAGCAAATATAGTTCAGGGTTATTTTTACTGTTTATATGAGCGTAATAATAAATGTTGTTTTTAACAAAAATAAATTGTTAGCGCAAAAAGAAATTTGATTTATAAACATGGTTGAGAGATTATTTGGACTATTTTTGTGAGCGCTAACAATATAAAGTGTTTGTTGCCAATATTATTGTCACCGCAAACACAAAGTTGTGTTAAAAACATGGTTTCGGAGTTTATTTTACCTCTTTTTGTGAGCGCGATTAATAAACGTTGTTTGTTATAAATATATTTGTTAGCGCAAACTCAAATTTGTGAAAGAAAAATGGTTTAGGGTTTTTTTTAACTCTCTTTGTGTGCGTTAACAATAAATTTTTTTCGTTTATATTTTTGTTGTTCACGCAAACACAAATTTGTTTGGCAAATATAGTTGAGGGTTTTTTTTTACTGTTTTTGTGAGCGTAATAATAAACGTTGTTTTTTACAAAAAAATATTGTTAGCGCAAACACAAATTTGAGTTAATAATATGGCTGAGAGTTTATTTGAACCATTTTTGTGAGCGCTAACAATATAAAGTGTTTGTTGCCAATATTGTTGTTAGCACAAACACAAATTTGTGTTACAAACATAGTTCAGAGTTTATTTTACATCTTTTTGTGAACGCAACCAAAAACCTTGTTTGTTACTAATATCTTTCTTAACGCAAATTCAAATTTGTGATAAAAACATGGTTTAAGGTTTTATTTAACTCTCTTTGTGTGTGTCAACATTAAACTTTATTTGTTAGTATTTTTGTTGTTAATGCAAACACAAATTTGTGTTGCAAACATAGTTTTATTGAAAAGTAAGCTTTAGTAAGTCTTAGAAATTTGAGTCTAAGACTTGAAATATTTTTGGACTACCAACAGTTCAAGATTAGCCAGATTTAGTGTGGATTTTTGTAGTATCTACTCAAGTAGTTATCTTTGAGTAAATAAGTGTGTAACGCTGCCAATGAATGTAGACGTGAAAGGTATCTCTCGGATTTTAGGGTATAGATATTGTGACTAGACAATTCTGGTCCAAACACTTAGAAATTTGTCAGGAGATTTTTAGATGAACCCTGTACATACGTTTTAGATGTTTTGAAGATCTTTAGAGTATTTAGTTCAATTAAGAATGTACATTCTACAGAGTTAAGGAAATGAGAGCACTAAGTGCATTTTAAGGTGTGTTGTGTTCTATTGTCCTTGATTTGCTTGTGATATATGTTTGTCTGGTTGAGAGACCTCTTTCATTTGTAGTTACATATCTTACAGAATTGATCTAGTCTGATAGGTATCCCTATTTGGGTTTGCTTCTGCTAACGTGTCTGATAATGGCTCAGCTCTTGCTGCAAGTGCTCCTATTGGCCTTGGTGCTCCATTTGCTCCTCTAGGGACGAATATCCTAGCTGGTGCAACTGTGACTCAAAGTGCAAGTGGACCGGAGCCGAGTCAATATACCTATAACCTTCAATAGGTTATGGGCCCGTCGCCCAAATTGTGAAGATATGCTGAGCTTCTATTTTGAAGAGAGGGACTTGTCATCCATTGTGGATGGAAGTGCTAATGAGATGTCTTACCTTAAGATGAAAAAGGTTTCTCAAATCAGGTTTAGTGTACATGCTATGTATATTCAACTAGATTTCACTGTTTAGACTAATATAGCAGCAAAGATTTTTGAATTTAGATATTATGGGGGTAGTATGTCAAGTCACTGTCATACAATGAAAAGGTTATTTCTGCAGACTCCAAGTGCAGGTGAGAACTTTTCACCACCTCAGCAGGCTATGTTGCTAATGAGAACTTTACATGATGAGTATAACGGTGCCATGAACAAGCTAAGGGCTCTTCTACAACGTCAGCGGAACATTGCATTAACCATTCAGCATATTTTGAGCGAAGAAAGCTTACCAGATTTCACAAAGAGGTACTAGTAAGTCTGTTCAGGCACTAGCTAACTAGTTTTCATATTCTAAGATTGGTAGTGGTAGAGGTAGTGGTCCTAGTAGGTCACCTTTGACATGCTATTATTGTGATGAAAAAGGCCATGTTTTCAGACTGTGTAATACCTACAAGAGAGCGAAAGCTATAGGAAATTTTTGCTCTGGCAGGGACGAAAACCGGGTTCCTTCTCAATCAGGTGGACAACGAACCGCAGTCTTCAACAAACCTAAGGAGGAGGAAGTGAACAACTTTCCCATCAACAACGAAAAGAAATACTTTGCGATTGCACAAGCAATGGAAAGCGTGGAGGAAGACGAATGGATAATGGACTTTGATGCATCTACACATGTGCCGCAGTCACCATCTGTTTGAGAGTATTCAATCTATTTCACCCATCAATTTTTTTTTTAGTGATGATACCTTTGTTGAGTCGAAAGCGAAGGGGAAGGTGTCACTTATGTTGAACGTCGAGGGAAAACTTGTGAAAAAGGTCTTGGAAGATGTGTTGCATGTCTCAGCTTTTAAAAGAAACTTTTTCTCTACGTCAGTGGTAGAAAATAACGGTTTTAAAACTATATCTGAAAATGGAAAGAAAAAAGTGAGGAAGAATGGGAAAATAGCTGTAGAGGGATATGATAGAGGAAACAATTTGTATCGATTGAGTCTTGCAAATGATAATGACAATGATGTTATGTACTCAAGTGTAATCAGTGATTCTGATTTATGGCATAAACATTTAGGACATGTGATTTATGATAGATTAGAAAGGATGGTAAATCAAAAAATGGTGGAAGGTGTAATTATTAGTCACAAACCAACATCAAATGTATGTGATGGTTGTGCAATGGGAAAAATTCAAAAGTTGCCTTTCCCTTCGCAAACTGATCATAGAAATAGCAAGGTGCTAGAACTAATTTATTCAGATGTATGAGGGCCATCTAGATACTCATATGTATGAGGTGTTAAGTTTATGCTTACCTTTACAGATGACTATAGTAGATTTACTACAATTTATGTTTTGAAAAGTAAGGATGCAGTCTTTGCAAAATTTAAATAGTATAAGGCTTGGGTTGAAAATCTGCATGAGAGAAAGATAGCATGATTCAGATCTGATAATAGAGAGGAGTACATTTCTAATGAGTTTACAAAATTCTTAAAATTGCATGGAATTCTCACGTCAGCTAACTATTCCTTATTCTCTGTTGTTATAAGAAAACAACTGGAACCGAAGACGATGAGGATGCTGGTGTAGTCATCTCCGAACCAAACTAAGCAAAAAACTTTCACAAAAATCGGTCTGAAATACATCAACTTCAATGACAACAGCCGGAACCGAAGACGATGAGGATGCTGGTGTAGTCATCTAAGAACCAAACCGAGCAAGAAACTTTCACAAAAAACGGTCTGAAATACATCAACTTCAACAATTGATAAAACACAAACCAAAGACACAATAGCTCTGCAAATGTATCACAGATGCAAATGCAAAAAACAGGTTGTATAGTTTTTGACTACAAAGTGTTCATTCCTACAAAATTGTCCTACTCATATACACCAAAGCCTATGCTGTTAAACGTACGGAGGCATACCAACTGTTGAATAACTACCTAACACATTTAATAATCGAACCTAACAAGGTACGTTATACAAAAACAATCCTACACTAATCAGCTAACCACACAAAGACAAAAATCTGTTGAACCAAATATTTACAAAGGAGTACGATTCTATATGCTACGTTATTCTCGTGTATGTGGTTCACACGGACCAGCATTTTTTGGCGGTTTCCGTCCGCCGCGTATATATCAGATTCGGCATGTAGATAAATCTCCATGTGCCATTTCGTCCTCAAGTGTATCTATGCACCAACAAACGGATATTTTGGAGTGTCTTCTTTCTTGTGGTGACGTGTGTCTTGGGAGTGTATACACAAGTGTACTCCTTACCGAGCTAATATAATATCAATTATGGTTTGTAATGAACGGAACTTACAACCAAACATATGCTAAGTCGTGAAACTCTCTCTCCCTCACACTCGAGGCATAGAGAGGACTAAAGCTTTCCAAAACAACATTCCCCCAAAGCTTTAGACTTTGCTAGCCACTTGAGCCATACGCCTCTCTGCAAAAATTTAATTTAGGTGCAGACAAGGGTTTAGTTATCATGGTAGCAACCATTTTCTCATCAGGTAAATAGCTGTAGACAAGGGTTTAGTTATCATGGTAGCAACCATTTTCTCATCAGGTAAATAGCTGAGTTTCAGAACTCTTCCCATAACCTTCTCTCTCTCAAAGTGTAGTTTGATATTAATGTGTTTGCTGTTAAAGTGATGGCTAGGGTTAGATGGAATAGCAATAGCTGCTTGATTCTCACACCGAGGTATTGACTGCATAAATTAAAGCTCTTCAAAGAGAGACTTGACCCAAAGTACCTCCTTGAGAGTTGAACTTGCCCATGTACTTAGCCTCCATAGTAGACTGAGCTGTCACCTTTTGAAGTTTGTTGCTCCAACAGCATGTCCCACTTCCAATATTTAGAATATATCCGGTGGTAGAGCGTTGGCTTGGCATATCTCTATAGCTCCCATCGCTCCATGTCTGAATTTTCACATCCTCTCCACCGAGAGAGAGTCGGAGGTTTCGAGTTCCAGCAAGATATGAAAAAACTCTCTTTGCTGCCTCCCAGTCTAACTTCTTTGGATTTTACAAACTTCGGCATAAGGCTCCATTAGCTGCTCCAATATCCAGACGGGTACAATTCATGAAGTAGATAAGGCTTCCGAAAATGTGCCTCTAAGGAATGGAGCACATAGAATCTGTCTCCCCCGACTCCAAAGAGATCAATCACAACCCCACCATCTGATTCCTTCCCCTTTTTTTTGTCTGAACTCCATGGGAGTAGCACTTTCCTTTGCCTCTGACATGCCGAACCTTTCAAGTATGTTCCCAATGGCTTCACTATGTGTCAAATGAATTAGTCTTTGTTTTCTATCCGTCTCTACCTGAATTCCCAAAATCTAGCCTCCCCTAAATCTTTCATTTCAAACCGGGAATTTAGAGTTGTTTTTATTTTGTTAATTTCATTAATGGATTTGCTCAGCAACAACAAAGAATCAACATAAACAGTAATATATATCACTCCATCTTCTCATTCCATTACATAAATTGATTGATCTAAATTGATTCTAGTAAAGCTCAGATTTGTCAAAAAATCATCCAATTTAAGATTCCACTGTTGTGGAGCGTGCTTTAGACCATAAAGGGACTTCAACAATTTACAGACCATATTTTTTTCCCTTTTTCTGCATACCTCTCTGGTTGCTTCATATATATAACTTCCTCTAAATCCCCCTGCAACAAGGCGGTCTTCACATCCATTTGATGCAACTCCATATCCTCTATTGCTGCTAGAGATAAGAGAATCGTAACAGTAGGAAAACGCACTACAGGTGCGAAAGTCTCTTCATAATCAATGCCCTCATTCTGGCTATACCCCTTTACAACAAGCTTGGCCTTATATCTCTCAATGGTATTATCTGGATTCTGTTTTAACTTGAATACCCACTTACAACCAATCGCTTTGCGATCCGGTGGAAGTTCCATAAGCTCCTAATTTGAGCCTCCATGATTGACTTTATCTCGTCATTTGCCGCAACATTCCATAGATCTTTTTAAGGAACGCAAAAGGCTTCTTAAATGGCAAGAGGCTCCCCTGTGATTGCAGAACAAGCATGATCCACTCGGTCACCTCTCAGCCGGCTGCTTTGTCTTCTTCCCCCAGGAAAATTTGAAGCGGGAACTGTTCGTCCCCGGCGCAGTCTTGGAGAAGGGGGATGAGAAGGAGGAGGAGGTGGTCCGGTAGCAGTTGCAAAAGCAAGTGGATCAGAAAACCCTAAAACATGTGGCAATCCAGATGTAGAGGAAGAAATCGCCGATTGCTTGAAGGGAATTTGCTCAAGGATGACTTATTTCTGCAGTTTTTCTGTCTTTTCCGCCTCATTCATGCTAAAAACATCGACAAATTGACTTTCTTCCTTAATTTGAACATTCTTAGTTATTTGAATTGTATTTTTTGAGGATTATACACTCTATATCTTACAGATTTATCATCATAGCCCAATAATATCCCAGGTACGGATTTCAGACTTAATTTCCAATTTGGAAGATTATCCAACATAAAACATTTACTTCCAAAGACTCTAAAGTGATTGACATTGGGCTTCCTTCTTTTCCACATTTCATAAGGTGTTTTATCCTTTACATATCTGGTTTCTATTCTATTTTTAATGTAATAAGCAGACAGAAAAGCTTACCCCCAGAATTTTGGATCCACACCTTTATCCATCATCATAGTTTAGCACATTCAGTCAAGGTTATATTCAGTCTTTTAGCCACACCATTCTGTTCCGGAGTGTAAGGAATAGTAAACTCATGAGAAATTCCATTTTCTTTCAAGTATTCATCAAAGGCATTTGATAGATACTCTCAACAGTTGTCAGTTTGCAAAGCAAGGATTTGTTTCCTGTGAAGTTTTTCCGCCCAGATCCGAAAATGCTTGAAATGTGTGAAAACCTCGCTCTTCTCCTTCATAAAGTACACTCGTCTGTAACGTGAGTACTCATTAGTGAAGGTAATAAGGTATTTTCTGCCACCAAGGGAAGGAACTTTGGCTGGTCCCGATACATCCGAGTAGATAAGGCCGAGAAGATCCTTTGCTCGATAATCTGAAGTATGTGGTAGGGGAAGCTTACCAAAAACCCCTCCGACTGTTGCATGAAGATATTTTCTTCCAATTATCCGTGTTATAAAGTCGTTTTGATGTCCATTTTAGTGCACTTCCATGTCTTCCGCTGTTGCCAGACTAAGTAGAATTCGGACGGAGGAAAATCCAACAACCGGAGCGAAAGTCTCATAATAATCAATCCCTTCCCTCTGTGTGAATCATTTAGCCACTAATCTAGACTTCTACTGCTCGATAGTGTTATGTGGGTTGAGTTTCAACTTAAACACCCTTTTCCATCGAATCGACTTTGTGTTCAGGAGATAGTCCACAAGCTCCCATGTGTTTGCTTCTATAATGGAAGCCATCTCATCATTAATGGGTATCATTCATCTACTCCGTTTCGGGCTATTAATTGTTTCCGAATGATTTCGGGGTTCACTTAAATTTGACATCTTACTTACCTTATTATTCACTTGTCTTTCTTGAAGTCTCTTGTTGCTTCTCCTCCCTCCTTCAAATTCAAAGTTGAATGGTGGGTAATCTCGGATTTCTCTGAATGACTTCAACTTCTCCCCTACCCGTGGAGTCCATCTCCGGTCGTTGATCATCCATTTCCGGTCTTTCCTTGTTCTCTTCCTCGGTTTGAACTGGAAAATGTGGCTCCAAGAGAGAGTCATTCTCGGTCAGATTTTTCTCTTCATCTGCAAAGTCTAGCTGAACCAAAGTTCGGTTAAAAGAATTTGAATCTAACTCACTTTCGCATTCGATTCTAATTCTGACTAGTTTAGCATATTTAAAGGGATCTAGTGACTTTCCTTCATCCATAACTACTAAGTGTTTTATAATGATGATATCTTCTTTCTCGAGATCATAAAATATATATATCCCTTTACATTTTAATCATATCCAAGTAAGTAACCCAGCTCTCCCTTTGCATCTAACTTCCAATCATATTTTTCTGCGTTTAGACTAAAAACTTGACTTTCGAACACCTTTAAGTGTGAGATATCCGGTTTTCTCCCGGTGTATCTTTCATAAGGTGTTTGACCTTTCACTGCCGAGGTAAGGACTCTATTCTTAAGGTAATTAACACAGTTTATAGCTTCTGCCCAAAAGCGTTTTCTAATCTTTTTATCCGATAGCATACTACGGGCACTATCACTTAATGTCCGTTTTAGTCTCTCCGCTACACTGTTTAGTTCCGGATTTTTGGAATAGTCTTTTGGTGTTGAACCCCTTCCTCTTTCAAAAAATCCTCAAACTGATTAGAGGTGTATTCCCCCCCATTATCAATCCTCACTCTTTTTATAGGTATCTCATGAAGCTTCTCACTCCACGATTTTTACTCTTTAAAATATACCGGTGCCTCAGATTTATTTTTCAAGAAATAACCTCTAAAATACCTAGGCCAATCATCAATAATAGTAAGCATAAATCTTTTCCCTCCAACCGACAGCACTTTGGCCGGTCCCCATATGTTTGTATGAATTTGATCTAAGACCTTTTCACCTTTATAGGTTGCGGTTTTTTGGGAAAGGTAATGTGTGGGCCTTACCTTGAGCACGTCATCTAAGGTCTCATTATCTCCAAAATGAATTCTCTCAACTACTCCCATTTTTTTCATTTTTTTCAATCTATCTAGATGAACATGCCCGAACCTTTTATGCCAAATTATCAAATCACTTACACTGGCATTGTCCCCGTCTTTCCATTACTCAAATTCAGCCTAAATATTCTTTGGCTACCTTTTTCAGCTGTGAAATATACTTCATTCTCATAGCTAGGAACAAATACTCCTTTCTTAGTACTATTCTCAAAACCGTTATCATCTAAGACCAAGGTAGAGATAAGATTCTTGTTCAACTCTGGAATAAAAAGATCATCGGGGAAAGTGACTATGGATGTCTTACCTTCAACTAAGACTTTTAGATCCATAGTTCCCACTAACCTAGTGGTCACTATTCTCCCATCCTTATACTCTATCTCTACAATAGGGATCTTTCTTATTTTGGTAAACATATGTTTCTCTCTACACATATGGATAGAGGCACCTAAGTCAATGATCCAACCTTATTCGAGAGCTTCTGTTCCTGAGCTATAGTCGCTCTTCTTGCAATGTCCGCCCTCCACTCATGGCTTGCCACGTGTCATCTGCCGACGTTAGCCTACAAACCGTGAATGACCACTCTAGCGCATCTTCTCCATAGTGCGCCGTCCGATTTGAAGTCGACAACTAATTACGTCCCTATAAATTCAATGTCTTTTCGTTTCGTTTTGTAATCAGTTAAATGGAGTATGTAGATCGGTACTGTTTTTAAATACGGATCACACCCAATACATGTAGTGTTTCATCAAGATCCAACGTATAAGACCGACGACTATTTGATCAGCGGTGACTGTGTAGGGACCAGGATCAAATCCTGGTCGGGTCACAAATTCATTTTTTTAGAGGCACATCTGTGTTCTTCCTTAGTGTGTCTACTTGACTGTGTGAAGACAGCCATGGCTGCCTAAGTCTGTGTGACTACAACAAGTATATAGACTTAGGGTGGTCTCTCCCTCACACTCGAGGCATAGAGAGGACTAAAGCTTTCCAAAACAACACTCCCCTAAAGCTTTAGACTCTGCTAGCCACTTAAGCCACATGCCTCTCAGCAAAACTTTAATTTGGGTCCAAGTAAGGGTTTAGTCATCATGTCAGCCACCATCTGCTCATCTGGTAAATAACTGAGTTTCAAAATTCTTCCCATAACCTTCTCTCTCACAAAGTGTAGATCGATATCAATGTGTTTGCTCTTAAAGTGATGGCTAGGGTTAGATGCAATAGCAATAGCAGCCTGATTGTCACACCACACTATCTAAGGTCCTGATTGCATAAATAAAGCCTTTTGGAGGAGAGACTTCACCCAAAGTACCTCCTTGACAGCTGAGCTGACCGCCATTTACTCAACCTCCATAGTAGACTGAGCTGTCACCTTCTGAAGTTTGCTGCTCCAACAGCATGTGCCACTTCCAATCTTCGAAATATATTCGGTGGTAGAGCGTCGCCTTGGCATATCCCCATAGCTTGCATCGTTCGATGTCTAAATTTTCACTTCCTCTCCACTGAGAGAGAGTGGAAGGTTTCGAGTTCCAGCAAGATATCGAAGAACTCTTTTTGCTGCCCCCCAGTCTGGCTTCTTGGGATTTTGCAGACTTCGGCTTAAGGCTCCTATAGCTGTTGCAATTTCCGGACGGGTACAATTCATAAAGTAGATAAGGCTTCCCACAATCTACCTGTAAGGAATGGAGGACATAGAATTTGCCTCCCCTGACTCCAAAGAGTCATCAATCACAATCCCAACATCTGATTCCTTCCCCTCTATTTTCTGTCTAAACTCCATTAGAGTAGCACTCCCTTTTGCCTCTGACATGCCAAACCTTTCAAGCATATTCCCAATGGCTTCCTTCTATGCCAAATCAATTATTTTCTGTTTACTATCCCTTTCTACTTGAATTCCCAAAACATACTTAGCCTCCCCTAAATCTTTCATATCGAACCGAGAATTCAAAGCTGTTTTTATTTTGTTATATTCTTTAATTGATTTGCTTAGCAGCAGCAAATCATCAACGTAAACAACAATATATATCACTCTATCTTCCCCTTCCATAATATAAACAGAATGATCTGAACTGATTCTAGTAAAGCCAAGATTTGTCAGAAATTCATCCAGTTTCAAGTTCGACTGAAGTGGAGCCTGCCTTAGACCATTAAGGGACTTCAACAGTTTACAAACCAGATTTTCTTTTCTTTTATTTGACTATAACCCTTAGCAACAAGCCTTGCCTTTTATCTCTCAATCGTGTTATCCGGATTCAGTTTTAACCTGAATACCCACTTACAACCAATCGCTTTCCTATCCGGTGGAAGTTCCACAAACTCCCAAGTTTGAGCCTCCATGATTGACTTTATCTCGTCATTTGCAGCAGCAATCCATAGATCTTTTTTTGGAACTGAGAAGGCTTCTTGAATGGTAAGAGTCTCTCCTGTACTTGTAGAATAAGCATGATCCACTCGGTCACCTCTCAGTCGGTTGCTTTGTCTTCTTCCCCTCGGAAAATCTGAAGCGAGAACTGTTGGTCCCCGACGCAATCTTGGTGGTGGAGGAGGAGGAGGAGGAGGACCAAAAGCCGTTGCATTAGTAGGTGGATCTGGCAGTCCAGATGTAGGGGAAGAAGTCGCTGATTGCTTGAAGGGAATCTGCTCAAGGATGATATATTCTTGCAGTTTTTCGGCCTTTTCCACCTCATTCATGCTAAAAACATCGACAGATTGACTCTCTTCTTTGATCTAGACATTCCTAGCAATTTAAATCGAATTTTTCCGAGGATTATACACTCTATAACCTACAGATTCATCATCATAGCCCAAAAGTATCTCTGGTACAGATTTCAGACTTAATTTCCAATTTGGAAGATTATCCAACATAAAACACTTACTTCCAAAGACTCTAAAGTGATTGACATTGGGCTTCCTTCTTTTCCACATTTCATAAGGTGTTTTATCCTTTACAGATCTGGTTTCTATTCTATTTTTAATGTAATAAGCAGACAGAAAAGCTTACCCCCAGAATTTTGGATCCACACCTTTATCCATTATCATAGTTTAGCACATTCAGTCAAGGTTATATTCAGTCTTTCAGCCACACCATTCTGTTCCGGAGTGTAAGAAATAGTAAACTCATGAGAAATTCCATTTTCTTTCAAGTATTCAGCAAAGGCATTTGATAGATACTCTCAACAGTTGTCAGTTTGCAAAGCAAGGATTTGTTTCCTGTGAAGTTTTTCCGCCCAGATCCGAAAATGCTTGAAATGTGTGAAAACCTCGCTCTTCTCCTTCATAAAGTACACTCGTCTGTAACGTGAGTACTCATTAGTGAAGGTAATAAGGTATTTTCTGCCACCAAGGGAAGGAACTTTGGCTGGTCCCGATACATCCGAGTAGATAAGGCCGAGAAGATCCTTTGCTCGATAATCTGAAGTATGTGGTAGGGGAAGCTTACCAAAAACCCCTCCGACTGTTGCATGAAGATATTTTCTTCCAATTATCCGTGTTATAAAGTCGTTTTGATGTCCATTTTAGTGCACTTCCATGTCTTCCGCTGTTGCCAGACTAAGTAGAATTCGGACGGAGGAAAATCCAACAACCGGAGCGAAAGTCTCATAATAATCAATCCCTTCCCTCTGTGTGAATCATTTAGCCACTAATCTAGACTTCTACTGCTCGATAGTGTTATGTGGGTTGAGTTTCAACTTAAACACCCTTTTCCATCGAATCGACTTTGTGTTCAGGAGATAGTCCACAAGCTCCCATGTGTTTGCTTCTATAATGGAAGCCATCTCATCATTAATGGGTATCATTCATCTACTCCGTTTCGGGCTATTAATTGTTTCCGAATGATTTCGGGGTTCACTTAAATTTGACATCTTACTTACCTTATTATTCACTTGTCTTTCTTGAAGTCTCTTGTTGCTTCTCCTCCCTCCTTCAAATTCAAAGTTGAATGGTGGGTAATCTCGGATTTCTCTGAATGACTTCAACTTCTCCCCTACCCGTGGAGTCCATCTCCGGTCGTTGATCATCCATTTCCGGTCTTTCCTTGTTCTCTTCCTCGGTTTGAACTGGAAAATGTGGCTCCAAGAGAGAGTCATTCTCGGTCAGATTTTTCTCTTCATCTGCAAAGTCTAGCTGAACCAAAGTTCGGTTAAAAGAATTTGAATCTAACTCACTTTCGCATTCGATTCTAATTCTGACTAGTTTAGCATATTTAAAGGGATCTAGTGACTTTCCTTCATCCATAACTACTAAGTGTTTTATAATGATGATATCTTCTTTCTCGAGATCATAAAATATATATATCCCTTTACATTTTAATCATATCCAAGTAAGTAACCCAGCTCTCCCTTTGCATCTAACTTCCAATCATATTTTTCTGCGTTTAGACTAAAAACTTGACTTTCGAACACCTTTAAGTGTGAGATATCCGGTTTTCTCCCGGTGTATCTTTCATAAGGTGTTTGACCTTTCACTGCCGAGGTAAGGACTCTATTCTTAAGGTAATTAACACAGTTTATAGCTTCTGCCCAAAAGCGTTTTCTAATCTTTTTATCCGATAGCATACTACGGGCACTATCACTTAATGTCCGTTTTAGTCTCTCCGCTACATTGTTTAGTTCCGGATTTTTGGAATAGTCTTTTGGTGTTGAACCCCTTCCTCTTTCAAAAAATCCTCAAACTGATTAGAGGTGTATTCCCCCCCATTATCAATCCTCACTCTTTTTATAGGTATCTCATGAAGCTTCTCACTCCACGATTTTTACTCTTTAAAATATACCGGTGCCTCAGATTTATTTTTCAAGAAATAACCTCTAAAATACCTAGGCCAATCATCAATAATAGTAAGCATAAATCTTTTCCCTCCAACCGACAGCACTTTGGCCGGTCCCCATATGTTTGTATGAATTTGATCTAAGACCTTTTCACCTTTATAGGTTGCGGTTTTTTGGGAAAGGTAATGTGTGGGCCTTACCTTGAGCACGTCATCTAAGGTCTCATTATCTCCAAAATGAATTCTCTCAACTACTCCCATTTTTTTCATTTTTTTCAATCTATCTATGAACATGCCCGAACCTTTTATGCCAAATTATCAAATCACTTACACTGGCATTGTAAACCCCCGTCTTTCCATTACTCAAATTCAGCCTAAATATTCTTTGGCTACCTTTTTCAGCTGTGAAATATACTTCATCCTCATAGCTAGGAACAAATACTCCTTTCTTAGTACTATTATCAAAACCGTTATCATCTAAGACCAAGGTAGAGATAAGATTCTTGTTCAACTCTGGAATAAAAAGATCATCGGGGAAAGTGACTATGGATGTCTTACCTTCAACTAAGACTTTTAGATCCATAGTTCCCACTAACCTAGTGGTCACTATTCTCCCATCCTTATACTCTATCTCTACAATAGGGATCTTTCTTATTTTGGTAAACATATGTTTCTCTCTACACATATGGATAGAGGCACCTAAGTCAATGATCCAACCTTATTCGAGAGCTTCTGTTCCTGAGCTATAGTCGCTCTTCTTGCAATGTCCGCCCTCCACTCATGGCTTGCCACGTGTCATCTGCCGACGTTAGCCTACAAACCGTGAATGACCACTCTAGCGCATCTTCTCCATAGTGCGCCGTCCGATTTGAAGTCGACAACTAATTACGTCCCTATAAATTCAATGTCTTTTCGTTTCGTTTTGTAATCAGTTAAATGGAGTATGTAGATCGGTACTGTTTTTAAATACGGATCACACCCAATACATGTAGTGTTTCATCAAGATCCAACGTATAAGACCGACGACTATTTGATCAGCGGTGACTGTGTAGGGACCAGGATCAAATCCTGGTCGGGTCACAAATTCATTTTTTTAGAGGCACATCTGTGTTCTTCCTTAGTGTGTCTACTTGACTGTGTGAAGACAGCCATGGCTGCCTAAGTCTGTGTGACTACAACAAGTATATAGACTTAGGGTGGTGTCTAGGACAGATAACTAGAAATACATTTTTTAACACTCCCCTTATTTTCTAGTCTGTCTTTTCTTTTATTCCACATTTCTTTCTAAAAAATATCAGTTTTGGAGATGGGACAGGTTTTGTCATCATATCTGCAACCATTTCTCCATCTAGTCAATATTCCAATTTTATAATTTTAGTCTTAAGTTTTTCTCTTACAAAACTCACTCTCACATCTATGTGCTTTGCTTTAAAATGATGTTTTCGATTGGCTGCAATGGCAATTGCAGTCTAATTATCACAAATTACATTATCAACACAACATTTCATAAATCAAAGCTCTTAGAGCAAGGATTTCACTGACATTGATTCTTTTACAGCATAGCAAAAGGCCATGTACTCAGCCTCCATTGTGGATTGAGCAACGACCTTTTGTTGCTTGCTGCTCCAATAGCAAGCCCCATTCGCAACATATAACACGTACCTTGATGTACACCTCCTCATTGGAGCATCCCCATAGCTGGCATCACTCCAAGTAGTGATGTTAGTATTATCCCTGTCCAAATGCAACCAATGATCTCTCGTTCGTATCAAGTACCGCATTACCCTCCTAGCTACTTCCCAATCTTTCTTCGTAGGATCATTCAAACTCCTACGTAATATTCCTACAGCTGCCGCTATATTAGAACGGGTACAGTTCATAAAACTGATCAAGCTACCGATTACTTGTCTGTACGGAATATTTTTTATAAACTCTCTTTCCGCCTGCCTTAACTCAGCATCTAAGATCATAACTCCCCCTTTTGAACTCCCCTCATTTCCATTCTTTAAATCCATTGGAGTCGTACAACTAATTGATTTATCTATTTGAATTTTTTTTAGCATGTTTTCGATTGTCTCTTTTTGAGTTAGTCTAATCATTTTCTTTTCTCTATCCCTCTCCACCTGAAGTCCCAAGATGTATTTTGCCTCTCGATATCTTTTATTTCAAATCTACTTTTTAGATCCCTTTGCAGTCCATTAATATTCTCCATTGATTTTATTAAAACAAGTCATCAACATAGATTGCAATGAAAATTACACCTTTTTCATCCTCAAAGAGATAGATGGAATGATCTGAGCTGATTCGGACATATCCCAGATTTGTCAAAAACTCATCCAGCTTCTTATTCCGTTGGCGCGGGGCCTGCTTCAGTCCATAAAGGGACTTTATCAATCTGCACACCTTGCTTTCTTCCCCTTTCTCCACAAACCCCTCCGGCTGTTGCATGAAGATGTTTTCTTCTAATTCTCTGTGTTAGAAAGTTGTTTTGATGTCCATTTGGTGCACTTCCATGTCTTCCGATGCTGCCAGACTAAGTAGAATTCGGACGGAGGGAAATCTAACAACCGAAACGAAATTCTACTCATAATCGATCCCTTCCCTGTGTGTGAACCCTTTGGCCACTAATCTGGACTTCTACTGCTGGATAGTGTTTTCTGGGTTGAGTTTCAACTTAAACACCCTTTTGCATCCAATCGACTTTCTGCCTGGGAGATAGTCCACCGGCTCCCATGTATTTGCTTCCTTAATGGAAGCCATCTCATTTTTAATGGCTGTCATCTATCTACTCCGTTTTGGACTATTAATTGTTTCCGAATAAGTTTAGGATTCACTCAAATGTGACATCTTATTTACCTTGTTATTCACTTGTCTTTATTGAAGACTCATGCTGCTTCTCCTCCCTCTTTCAAACTCCAAAGCCGGAATGGTGGGTAATCTCGGATTTCTTTGAATGACTTTATCTTCTCCCCTATCTGTGGAGTCCATCTCCGGTCGTTTATCATCCATTTTTGGTCTTTCCTTGTTTTTTTCCTCGGTTTGAACAAGAAAATGTGGCTCCAAGAGAGAGTCATTCTTGGTCAAATTTTCTCTGTCTCCTGTTTCCAAGCACTCTCCAATTCCATAAACAATCTAGACAAGTCATTGCAAAAATCAAGCATTTTCCCTCCTATGTAAACATATGCTTGCACCTTCTGCTTAGCCAGCTTTTGCTGCTGAATCATACCACTCTTGTAAATATTTACAAGAGCCTCCCACATATCGACCGCCTTGTCTATATGAAGGTAAGGTGTAACAACTGTTTGAGTGAGACGACCGAGAATAACATGAATTGTTAGTGTGTTGTTGAAATCCTAGATTTTTGTATCATTTGCCTTGGTTTTCTGAACAACCACTATTGGTATCGATCTAGTAGCAATCTTTGTGGGTTTCTCTTTCCATTTCTCCTTATTTTTGTCCAGCACGATGTTTTTTCCATCATTATCTACCTCATCTCCCTCCGCAGATCTTCTTGAGAATCAAGCTCCTCCAAACCCAAGTGTAACTCCCAGATTTGCAAATGGCCGCTGCACACGACCACTCACAATGCCCCATGGCCGTTTTTCAAAAAGTGCACCCCTTATCATAGTTTCCTAGTATATGAACCCCGTTCCATTGAAAATGGGCACCCTAGAGGGTGGGCCCATAACTTGTAATTCTGTGACCTCGAATGGCCCACAAAATGTCCAGTTTATATGAAGCTTATAAGATAATACTTTCCCCTATGACTTTTAGACCAAATAAAAGCCACATAGTCAAACAAGAGTTCAGGCCAACTTCACCCCTATAAAGGCCCGTCTCCCGTGAGTTAGAAGCTAAACGAATTTCTCGATTTGCTCTCCCGAACAGTATGTTATGGCTGGCCAAAGATGGCCTATAAATACAAAAGGTCTTTCTGAGAGAGACGCCTCAAAAATGTCTAAGTCCTAAGTCCCTTTCTGAACCCTTTACTACTACTGTGCCTACCCAATCATAAGACTGTAAATAACAAGAAAGTACCGATGCCGCTGTATTTCGTGTACAGCAATGGAACGGCATGGCTGTCTCGCTTACGATCCGTTTTTGAGGCATGGTCGCTCTTTTCTAATATCCGCCGTCCACTCATAGATTGCCACATCCGTGACGTTAGCTTATGTTAGCTTACTTGTTTGCGTTAACAACAAATATATTAACAAACAAAGTCTATTGCTAACGCACGCAAGGAGAATTAAAAAAAACCCTAAAGCATGTTTCTATCACAAATTTGAGTTTGCGCTAACAAAGATATTTGTAACAAACAACGTTGATTGTTCGCGCTTACAAAAAGAGGTAAAATAAACTCCGAACCATGTTTGTAACACAACTTTTTGTTTACACTAACCAGAATTTTGATAAGAAACACTTTAAATTGTTATCGCTCACAAAAATAGTTCAAATAAACTCTCAACCATGTTTATAACTCAAATTTATGCTTGCTCTAACAATTACTTTTTGTAAAAACCAAAGTTTATTATTACGCTCACAAAAACAGTAAAAAAAAAACCCTCAACTATATTTGCCAAACAAATTTGTGTTTGCGTGAACAACAAAAATATAAACGAAAATTTTTATATTAACAAACACAAAGATAGTTAAAAAAACCCTAAACCATGTCTCTATCATAAATTTGAGTTTGCGCTCACAACGATATTTGTAACAAACAACGCCTATTGTTCGCTCTCGCAAAAGGAGGTAAGATATACTCCAAACCATGTTTGTAACACAACTTTTTGTTTGCGCTACCAGCAATTTTGGTAACAAACACTTTATATTGTTAACGCTCACAAAAATAGTTCAAATAAACTCTTAACCATATTTATAACTCAAATTTGGTGTTTGCGTTAACAATAAATTCTTGTAAAGAACATTGTTTATTACTACGTTCACAAGAAGAGTAAAAAAAAACCCTAAACTATATTTGCAACAAAAATTTGTGTTTGCGTTAACAACAAAAATATTAACGAACAAAGTTTATTGATAATGCACACAAAGAGAGTTAAAAAAACCCTAAACCATGTTTCTATCACAAATTTGAGTTTGCGCTAACAAAGATTTTTGTAACAAATAACGTTTTTTGTTCGTGTTCACAAAAAGATGTAAAATAAACTCCGAACCATGTTTGTAACACAACTTTGTGTTTGTGCTAACAACAGTATTGGCAACAAACACTTTATATTGTTAGCACTCACAAAAAAATATTTCAAATTAACTCTCTACCATGTTTATCACTCAAATTTGTGTTTGCGCTAAAAACATTTTTTGTAAAAACATCGTTTATTATTTCGCTCACAAAAACAGTAGAAAAAAACCCTAAACTATGTTTGCAACAAAGAGTTAAAAAAAACCCTAAACCATATTTCTATCTCAAATTTGAGTTTGCGCTAACAAAGATATTTGAAACAAACACCATTTATTGTTCGCGCGCACAAAAAGAGGTAAAATGTCTTCTGAACCATGTTTTTAATACAACTTTGTGTTTACGCTAACAACAATATTTGTAACAAATACTATATATTGTTAGCGCTCACAAAAATACTTCAAATAAACTCTCAACCATGTATATAACTCAAATTTCTCTTTGCACTAAGAATAAATTCTTGTAACGAACAACGTTTATTATTAGGCTCAAAAAACAGTGATTAGAAACACTTAACAATATTTGCCACACAAATTTGTGTTTGGGTTAAAACCATAAATACTAACGAACAAAGTTTATTTTTAACGCACACAAAAAGAGTAAAAATATACCCTAAACAATGTTTGTATCGCAAATTTGAGTTTGGGCAAACAAAGATATTTGTAACAAACAACATTTATTTTTCCCGCTCACAAAAAAGAGGTAAGATAAACTCTGAACCATGTTTAAAACACAACTTTTGTTTGCGCTAACAACATTATTGGAAACAAATACTTTATATTGTTAGAGCTCACAATAATAGTTCAAATAATCTCGCAACCATCTTTATAACACAAATTTGTGTTTGCGCTAACAATATTTTTTTGTTAAACACAAGGTTTATTATTACGCTCACAAAAACAGTAAAAAAAAACCCACATCTATAT
This sequence comes from Zygnema cylindricum, assembly GCA_037447655.1. NCBI lineage: Eukaryota > Viridiplantae > Streptophyta > Zygnematophyceae > Zygnematales > Zygnemataceae > Zygnema > Zygnema cylindricum. Next base: position 127,237 of record JBBHKE010000176.1, on the reverse strand, counting down.
TTGAAACACAAACTTGTGTTTGCGTTAGCAACAAAAATATTAACGAACAAAGTTTATTGTAAAAGCACACAAAGAGAGTTAAAAAAATCCCAAAACCATGTCTCTATCAAAAATTTGAGTTACCGCTAACAAAGATATTTGTAACAAACAACGTTTATTGTTCGCGCTCACAAAAAGAGGTAAAATAAACTCCGAACCATGTTTAAAACATAACTTTGTGTTTACGCTTAAAAAAGTATTGGCAACAAACACTTTATATTGTTAGCGCTCACAAAAATACTTCAAATAAACTCTTAACCATGTTTATAACTCAAATTTCTGTTTGGGCTAACAATAAATTTTTGTAACGAATAACGTTTATTATTAGGCTCACAAAAACATTGAAGAGAAACCCTTAACTATATTTGCAACACAAATTTGTGTTTGCGTTAACAACATAAATACTAAAGACAATGTTTGTTGTTAACGCCCACAAAAAGAGTTAAAAAATACCCTAAACCATGTTTCTGTCACAAATTTGAGTTTGCGCTTACAAAGATATTTGCAACAAACAATGTTTATTGTTCCCGCTAACAAAAAGAGGTAAAAAATATTCCGAACCATGTTTGTAACACAACTTTGTGTTTGCACTAACAATAATATTGGTAACAAACACTTTTTATTATTAGTGTTCACAAAAATAGTTGCGAAAGAAAAATTAAACTAAATTTGCAACACAAAAATGTGTTTGCGTTAACAACAAAAATATTAACGAGCAAAGTTTATTGTTAACGCACACAATGATAGTTGAAAAAAACCCTAAACCATGTTTCTATCATAAATTTGAGTTTGCGCTAACAAAGACATTTGTAACAGACAACGTTTATTGTTCGCGCTAACAAAAAGAGGTAAAATAAACTTCGAACGATGTTTAAAACACAACTTTGAGTTTGCGCTAATAACAATATTGGTAACAAACAATTTATATTGTTAGCGCTCACAAAAATAGTTCAAATAAACTCTCAACCATGTTTATAACTCAAATTTGTGTTTGCGCTAACAATAAATTCTTGTAACGAACAATGCTTTTTATTACGCTCACAAAATTAGTAAAAAGAAACCCTAAACTTTTTTTGCAACAAAAATTTGTGTTTGTGTTAACAACAAAAATCTTAACAACAAATTTTATTGTTAACGCACACAAAGAGAGTTAAAAAAAACCCTAAACGAAGTTTCTATCAAACATTTGAGTTTGCGCTAACAAAGATATTTGTAATAAACACTGTTTATTGTCTGCGTTTACAAAAAGAGGTAAAATAAACTGCGAACCATGTTTAAAACACAATTTTTTGTTTGGGCTAACAACAAATATTGGTAAAAAACACTTTATATTGTTAGCGCTCACAAAAATTGTTAAAATATACTCTCAACCATGTTTATAACTCACATTTGTGTTTGCGCTAACAATATTTTTTTGTAAAAAACAACGTTTATTATTACGCTTACAAAATCAGTAAAAGAAATTCCTCAACTATATTTGCTACACAAATTTGTGTTTGCGTTAACAACAAAAATATTAACGAACAAAGTTTATTGTTAATGCACACAAAGAGAGTTGAAAAAACCCTAAACCATGTTTCTATCACAAATTTGAGTTTGCGCTAACAAAGATATTTGTAACAAACAACGTTTATTGTCTGCGTTCACAAAAAGAGGTAAAATAAACTGCGAACCATGTTTAAAACACAATTTTTTGTTTGGGCTAACAACAATATTGGTAACAAACACTTATATATTGTAAGCTATCACAAAAATAGTTCAAATAAAATCTCAACTATGTTTATAACTCACATTTGTGTTTGCGCTAACAATAAATTCTTGTAACGAACAACGTTTATTATAACGCTCACAAAAAGAGTAAAAAAATACCCTCAACAATATTTGCAACATAAATTTGTGTTTGCATTAACAACAAAAATATAAAAGAACAAAGTTTATTGTTAACGCACACAAAATAGAGTTAAAAAACCCTAAACCATGTTTCTATCACAAATTTGAGTTGGCGCTAAAAAAGATATTTGTAATTAACAACGTTTATTGTTCGCGCTCACAAAAAGAGGTAAAATATACTTCGAACAATGTTTGTAACACAACTTTTTGTTTGCGCTAATAACAATATTGGTAATATACACTTTATATTGTTAGCGCTTACAAAAATAGTTAAAATAAACTCTCTACTATGTTCATAAGTCAAATTTGTCTTTGCGCTAACAAAATGCTTTTGTAACGAACCACGTACATAATTATGAAAATGTGTGGAATCCATAGTTGTACAGAATTAGCAAGATGAAGAAAGCCTCTAGGATAAACCTGACCCACTATAGTTTATCAAGGAATATCTACCACTAAGGAAGGCAAAAACTCTAACAAGCCTCACCTCTATGAAGACAAGACTCCCTTGAGTCGAACGCAAAAATAATTTATGAATTTGCTCCCTTAGCAGTTAGTTATGGCTATTCAAAAACAACAAATTTATATAAATGGCCTCTGCGAGAGAGGGCTTCTAAAAAACTCTAAGTATCAACTACCTACACCCATAGTCTGCTCACTAAACCCTTAGCAAATTAGAGGACTGTAAAGTACTGCGAAATATGTACAAAAATTACTAGCTGCCATAGAAACTGTACGGCAACTTTACGGCAATATCAAAGATGGTGTACAATCCATGCCCAATACCATGGATTATTCTTGTCTTCCTCCATTGACCTTTAGAGACTTGCCAGGTGTCACTTTGTGGCTAGTTTGGCGCAAGCCACCAATAAAGCCATTCCGTCCCGTCGGCGCTTACGTGAGTTGTCCTCTTCGAAATGTCATCCGTCCGATTTAGACGGCGCGCACAATGTTGTTTGTGGCCATCATACTCCATAGGTTCTATGTCAAAAATCGTTTCATAACCTTTGCGGACTTGTCATACCTTATATCTGCAACAACTCTCTTATGACATAGTGGATAAGGCGTACGTCTGTTTCTGCATCTAGGTCCCAGGATCAAATCTCGTTTGGGTCACCCATTTTGGTATGATTCATTCTATCTCTTGCTCTCCTTTAGCTTTGGCTCCCATAGACAACCATGGCTTCCTCGCGCGACTTTTTCCATGTGTCTACATTGAGAATTATAAGTAGGATAGGAATTACCTTTTTCTTATTTCCAACACTCCCCTTAATTCCTAACCACTTTTGAGTCTACAATGAATAAGTTTAGGCGACGAGACAAATATAGTCATCATATCGGCTATCATTTGCCCATCTGGTTTATATATCAATTTGACAATTTTATTCTTCACTTTTGCTCTAACAAAGCTTAACTAAATATCCATATGTTTTGCTTTAAAGTGGTGTTTGGCATTGGCTGTGATAGCAATGGCAACCTGATTATCACAAAAGATATTTTCAATTCTACTCTTCATAAATCCCAATTCTTAGAGCAAACTTTTCACCCACATCAACTCTTTTATCGCTGCAGAAACAACCATATACTCAGTCTCCATTGTGGACTGAGCAATGACCTTTTGTTGCTTCCTACTCCAACAGCAAACACCCTCCCCAATTTTGAAAACATACTCAAATGAAGATCTTTTGACAACAACATCACCATAACTAGTATCACTCTAAGTGGTGATGTCACTATTTCCCCCTCTTAGATGCAACCATAAATCCCTAATTCATTATTAGATACCTCATTACTCTCTTAGCTGCCTCTCTGTCTCTCTTTCTCGGATTCCGTCTCTCTTTCGCGGATTTTTAAGACTTCTACTTAAGACTCCGACTGTTACAGCTATATCGGGCCTAGTGCAGTTCATAAAGTAAATCAAACTGCCTACAACCTGCCTATATGGAATTTTCTCTATAAACTCTTTCTCTTCCTCACTCATCTCATCTTTCAAAAAAAAATTTAAGTTCAACAAGATAGTAAAATTCAGGATGGTTCCAAATGACAGTTTGAAAATAGAATCACATCTTTCGATATCAGAAATGATTTAAGGATCACAAGAGGAAGGGAGAAAAGACGGACAATCGGAAGTGGAACTTCAAGTGGGAATCGAACCCCAATTGGACATGGAGATCGAAGAGACATCCTCGGATGAAGTGAGACCGAGGAAAAACAAGAGGAAGAGCAAAATCTAGCTAGAAAGAACCACAGAATGTTGTCTATTCTTGCTTCAGAGTTTGAAGGAGGAAGGAGAATGAGTCAAAGATTGGAAGATAAACAAGTAAACAATTAGCTCAAAAAGATGTCACATCCTGATAAGCCTCAAACCTATCAAGAGGCTATCAACTGTAAAGAGTGTTGAAAAAGTAATTCTCGGTTCACTAAGTTATTAATTGAATCTAGATAAAAGAGAGAGAGTAGACGCAACTTTAAATTTATACACTTGTTACAGTCATTGAGACTTAGGCAGCCATGGCTGTCGTGAGGCAGTCAAGGAGACGCACTAAGGAAGAAAACAGATGTGCCTCTAACAAAATCGATTTTATACACTAGTGGGATTTGAACCATGATCTACATATTGAAATAGCCAATTAACCTTAACCACCAAGGCGTTGATGAAACGATACATATATTGAGTTCGAATTTTATTTAACCCAGTACCTATCTACATACTTAATTTCACGGATTACGAAACGAAAGAACAAATTTAAACAGACGGCATTAAGCCAATTAACCTTAACCACCAAGGCGTTGATGAAACGATACATATATTGAGTTCGAATTTTATTTACGCAATACCTATCTACATACTTAATTTCACAGATTACGAAACGAAAGAACAAATTTAAACGGACGCCATTAATTGTGGATTTCAGATCAGACGACTTATTGTGGAGCCAAAGCACCAGTGTGGACATTTGGCGGTTTGCAAGCTAAACGTCGACGGATGACACGTGGCAAGCTATAGTTGGACAGCGGATATTACGCGGGGAGCAACTACGGCTCAAGAACTAACACGCGTCAGCGGAGCGGCCATGCCGTACTATGGCCGTACAAGAAGTATAACGGTACCTGTACCTTCTTGTACCTTATAGTCCTTTGATTTGCAAGTACACTAGTAGTGGTTTAGAGAGGAAGCTTAGGACTTTGAAACATTTAGGTAGCCGCCTCTCACCTAGTGTGCATCTGTATTTATAAGCCATCTTTGGCGAGCCATAACTTAATGCTCAGGGGAGCAAATTCAGTGATTCTTTTTGCTGCAGACTCAAGGGAGTCTAGACTACAGAGCGGTGAAGTCGGTCAAAGATTTTGCCTGCTACGGTGGCGGCATTTATAAGGGAAAGTCAAAATGGGGGAATGTGTCCAAATAATCATATTCTAACTTTGCATTCAGTGGGGGAATCGAGCACACAAAAAATCTTTTATCACAAGGGTGAAGTTTTATTGGGGTTTTGACAGTCAAGCTGTCAGTTATTTGGGTTTGTATCAAGTTGGAGTTGGCACTATCTAGATATGCTTCTTTGGATATGCATTTTTCTGTGGGGGAATGGACCCTATAGAATTTCAATGTTAGATTTCTTAGAAATCCGGGATTCGGTATGTCCCATACTAGGGAAAATTGAGCCGGCCAGGGCTCGAACCTGTAACCTCTGACTTGAGCTGTCAACGCACTAACCACTGTGCCACCAGCTCGATGTAAAGCAGACCAAGGCTTGAACCTGGGACCTCTGACCTGAGCTGTCAACACACTAACCACCGTGCCACCAGCTCGATGTAAAGCATGGCGGGTCTGTACCTATTTATTTTAGGCGGCTTCGAGTGTGACGTATCACATTCTAACCCGTATTGAACCGGCTTCATGTGCCTATTCAACAAAGAGTGTGAGAGATGGACAGCTGTAATAAATGATGAAATAAACTCTATATTGGAGGCTAAAACTTTGGAGTTGGTAGATTGTTTTCCGGATAGAAAATATATTAGATGTAAATGGGTTTTAAGTTAAAATTGAATCGTGATAACTTTATTGAGAGATTGAAGGCTCGGTTACTGGCAAAGGGATACACATAGTAGGGAGGAATAAATTATGAGGAAACCTTTGCACCGTTGGTGAGGTTTTCATCGGTCGAAATTTTGCTAAGTTTGGCCGCAGCAGAAGACATGGAAGTACATCACATGGAAATTAAGACCTCCTTCTTGTAAGGAGAATTGGAGGAAGAGATCTTTATGAAGAAACCTGAGGGGTTTGCGGACAAAGGGGAGGAAAGCAAGGTTTGTTGGTTAATCAAGACCTTTTATGGACTAAAACAGGCGCCGCAACAATAGAACATCAAGTTGGATGAGTTCCTTACCAAGTTGGGATTCATTAGAATCTGCTCGGACCACTTTATTTATATGTTTGAGGATAACAATGGAATCATTTATATTGCTGTTTAGATGGATGATCTGTTGGTCTTGTGTAAGTCTTTGGAAATGATCACAAAATTTAAGAAAGATTTGAGAAGTCAATTCGATATGAAAGACTTATGGGAGGCAAAGTATATACTAAAAATTTAGATGGAAAGAGAAAGGGAAAAAAAAAAATTGGATAAACTCAAAAATTGGCAATATGTAATATGCTTGAGAGATTTGAAATATAGAAGGACAATGGATGTAGAACTTTTATGGATTTAAAGAAAACAAATGAAGGGAATAATGAGGGAGGTCATCAATTACAACTATTGAAATCAATAGATTTAGGGGGTATTTTCTAGGTCTGAATAGATTAAGTAAAAGCGTAGGCAACTTGCCTCCACCTTCTCTCTCTAGCCCCCATACTTGTAGTCACTAAAGGAAAGAGAGAGTGGTGGAGCCATGACGGCCTTAGCTTCATAGGCAAAAGTGAAGAGTGAAATAAGTCACTCTTAACAAAAAGGTAGTGTCTGGTATGACTCGAACCTCCGACCGGCGAAACGAGGCGTAGTCGTCAGCTTTAAGCGGTCTGTCGTAAGAGTTTGTTAGACTACATAGGGTTTGAATGCTATTTAAACATTGCTAAGGAACTTTAATCGAATTATCGAAATTCGAGATAAAGAACATAGAGACTAGTTGGAATATGATGCGAACAAAAACCCGCACGAAATAAATGTTCTGGACATTTGTTTTAACGATATATATTAAAAGCCGGTTTGGATCCGACGGTAAGCATCATTACGGAGATCCTCGAATGGCCGCTTTGGCAGTTTTTTGTGCGTGACATGAACTGTCGCCACGTGGCAAGATAGAATTAGAAAGCACAAATCCCCAAAAGCATGAAGACAAGTCTGAAGGAGAAAAACGTCCACTCCATGGCCTTGTCGTACACATGCCGTACAGAAAAGACATTGACCATAATACCTTTCTGTGTTGTGCAGTCTTCTGATTCTTTCATACATCAGTAAATAGGGGTTGTGAGAGGGGTTTAGGACTTAAAGGATTGAGGAGTTAGCCACCTCTGTCCAAATGAGCTTGTATAAATATTGGCATATTTGCCACTTCATAATTAATCATCTGGTTGGGCGTTTTCAGTAATTCTTTTTGCCGTGGACACAAGAGAGTCCAGATTACACAGGGGTATAGTCATATTATCTTTTTGTCCAATTGGGTAGTGGCTGTCGTAGTTGAAAGGGGGTTAGTTAAAAACTACCTAGAGGCTTCTTAAATTCTGTAGTCTAATGGGGGACACATAATTACAGGTTATTGGCCTACCCTCTAGGGCACCTATCTTTAACAGATCTAGGTTCATTTATTGGGAATCCATTATGATAAAGGCTTTGTGTGAAAACAATACAGGGGCATTATCATTGGACGAGTGAAACCTCCATCTCACGGAATCCCACCAGTGTTTGATGGAGTGATGTCTTTTGCTGCAGCATCTGCTCCAACGGAGGAGGCAGACTTCGGGACAACAGTGTGTCCGAAAAAAAGAAAGGGAAGGAGACACCTCTTACTCCTATCGCTTTAGTACATCCGGGTGAGACAGTTTAGTCACCTTGTTGTTTCCTTGTTTCTCTTGAAGTGTTTTTCTGCATCTTCTCCCTCCCTCAAAGTCTTTGGCCAGAATAGATGGTTCTCGTGAATTCTTTCGAATCACCACGGCTTCTCCTCTATCCCTCGGATCCATATCGGTTTCCACCACGTCTTCCGCTTGTGTCATTGGTTTTTCCAAGTTCAAGTCTTTCTGTGTCTGTTTTAATCTGCAAGAATATCATCTTCTTGAAGACTCAGATAGTTAGGAAGATGAAAGTCATCAGAATTGTCTAACTCAAATCTGATTCTGACTGACTTTGAGGATTTAAAGCGATCTACTGACTTCCCTTCATCCATAACTACCAGATGCTTTACTAAAATTATGTCTTCTCTCTTTAGATCATACACTCTATACCCTTTTACATCCTCATCATATCCTAGCAAGTATCCGGGTTTCCCTTTGGGATCTAGTTTATATTTTGATTTATCAGTATCTAAACTGAAGACTTTAATACCGAAATCCTTTAAGTGAGATAGATCTGGTTTTCGGCCGGTCCATTTCTCATATGGAGTTTGGCCTTTCACCGCCAAAGTTAGTACTTTGTTTCTCAAATAATTAGCACAATTCATAGCTTCGGCCCAAAATCTTTTTCATATCCTTTTATCTGACAACATACTCCGGGCACTATCATTTAGTGTCCGATTCAATCTCTCGGCAACACCATTCTGTTCCGGGTTTTCCGGAACTGTCTTTTGATGTTGAACACCATCCTCCCTTAAGAACTCCTCAAACTGATTGGAGGTATATTCCCCTCCATTGTCACTTTTTACTCTCTTTATTGGGGTCTTATGAAGTTTCTCGCCCCATGCCTTATATTGTTTAAAATACTGTGGAGTTTCTGATTTGTTTTTGAAAAAGTATACCCGGAGTACCGCGACCAATCATCGGTAATGGTTAGCATAAATCTTTTGCCTCCGAGTGATGCCACTCTCGCCGGTCCCCAAATGTCCGTGTATACTAATTCAAAAACTTTTTCTTCTTTATAAGTTGCTTCCTTTGGAAATGGTAATATGTGTGCTTTACCTTGAGCACACCCACTGCAATCACTCACATTCTCATTTTCTCCGAAGCGTATCCCTTCAACTACTCTCAACTTTTTCATTTCTTTTAACTTTTCTAGATTCACATGCCCAAGTCTCTTATGCCACAACATAATATCATTGACACGAGTATACTAAAGTTTGAGTTTTTCATTACTTAAAGCAATCCTGGACATTTATTGGCTACCTTTCTCAGCAGTGAAATACACATCTTCATAAAAGCTACCTGTAAAAACTCCTTTTCTGGTGTTAGTGTCAAAACCTTTATCATCTAATACAGATGTAGAGATAAGGTTTTTGTTTAACTCCGGAATAAAGAATACATCGGAGAATGTAACTATTGAGGTTTTCCCTTCCACTATGACTTTCAGATCTACCGATCCTACATACGTAGTGGTAACTACCCTCCCATCCTCATATTCAATCTAAACTGTAGGAATCTTTCTCAATTTAGATGCTTATCCTTGCACATGTGCATGGAGGCACCTGAGTCCGCAATCCAACCCCCTTTACCTTTCAATCCACCGTAAGCACATTTCTGCTTCCATAGAATTTCGACTTCAGTCTTTTCCTCCAACTCCTCATCCAAAAAAAGTTCGTGGTCCTCCTCATCGGATTCTTCCTCAAGTACTTGTGTGACAAGTGCCTTTTTCTTTCCTCGTGGCTGACCCCCGGTCTACCCCTCCTTTATTTGAAGCTCGGTCAGTTTGGTACATTTCGCCATGTAATGCCCGGGTTTCTTGCAAAAATGACAAAGCCTCTTAGGTCCCCTTTTTCCGGACTCATCGGATTGATTGTTTTGGTCTTCCCCTCCATGACTTCCAATGGGTTTTCGTGAATCTTTGTTTCTCCAACTTGCTCTGGCCGCCAAGGCTTGTCCACTCTTAACTCCCATCCTAATTTCGATTGTATTTTCTCGGACTAGGATCATACCAACTACCGAGTTCCATATCCACCTGGAGTCCAGCAGATCTTGCACCCGGTTCACAATGTTGTCATACTCATCGGGTAGTTTGATGAGTAAGCAGTGAACCTTTGCCTTCTCGGTTTTTACTTTCCCGGCACATTCTAACTCCATGAAAAGTATGGCCAGCTCATTGCAAAAATCGAGCATCTACTCTCCTTTGTGAAAGTATCCATTTATCTTTTGTTCTACCAGCTTCTATACCTGAATCGTACCGCTCCGGTACATATCTATATGCGCATCCCACAGATCAGACGCCCTTTCCACTTGTAAATGAGGACCTGCGAGTCCATGTGTGAGATGACGGAGGATAAAATGCTTGGCCGCCATGTTGTTATAGTCGTAAGTATTGATGTCATTCTCCCCATTCCTCAAAATCGGAGACATGAAAACAAAACCGGTTGCTATAGGTGTGGTTTTCTCCTTTTCTTTCCCTTTTTTTAACACGATGCTTTTTCCATCTTTTGAGTCCTCTGATGGTGGTGGATCTGGTTTCCTACCAAATCTCTTTCCTCCAAGCCCTGGAGGGATAGTCGAACCAGATGGACGCTTTACTCGCCCACTCACTAATCCCCAAAATCTTTTCTCACATATGGCTCGTGTCAGCATACTCTCTCTGTAGATGAACCCAATCCCATTGAATATGGGCACCCTAGAGGGTGGGTCGATAACCTGCAACTGTGAGACCTCCATTGGTACTCAAAATAGGCAGCTTAATAGAAGCTTGTAGGATAGCCTCAATTAAGAGGTCTTTGGTTGAGTATTGCTGACACCCTGAAAGAATACAGATAGACCAAACTGCACTGTTTCGAAGGGTAGACTCCCTTAAGACTACTACAAAAAGAATCCTTGAATTTGCTCCCTTGAGCAATAAATTATCAATGGTCAAAGATGACCTTTTTATACACGAGCTTTGTGGGAGAGAGGTGGCTACCTTGAATTTTCTAAGTCCTAAACCCCTCTCTAAACCTTCTACTACTGATGTACGCAGCTAATCAATTCATTGTATAGTACAGAAAGGTACTTGGCCTGGAGTACTTTCTGTACGGCCATTGTACGACATGGCCAGAAAGACGACGCCTGCCATATCTGGATTTGCCATAGTATGTCCCGGAGATGCCGTCATCCAATATCATATTTCCACGTGTCACCCGGTGTGGCTATGACCGCACACCGCCAAATCGACCATTCCGCGATGCCGGCTTCTTTCTCCGCCGTTAGATTGATGTCGGCTTTAATTTATAGCCGTTAAAATACAAACAGTACTTTTCGGTGTAATTTTATTTTACTCTGTTTGTGTGATTGTGGTCCGTTTGTCAGTAAACCAAACTTCTCTATTTCGTCATCTTTAAATAGTTATCGTACCCAATATACTTCAACACTGGTCTTAGACTACAAGATACGACTAACAACTACTTTGACGGACGGTAGGTACCAGGATCAAATCCTGGGTCCGTCAATCCTTTTGGTAAGATTACCAAGGGTCTGCCTCCTGACTTTAGAAGAAGCATAGGCAGCCATGCCTTTAGCTTCCTCTCCAGCCCTCAGTGACTACGACAAGTATGGAGGCTAGAGAGAGAAGCTAGAAGCAGGCTTCCTCTGCTTTTTTTCTGCTCCTACTTAAATTAATTAAGTAACCTAGAAAATACCTTCAATCTCAACAGATCGAACTTGTTTTTAAAGGGGAATATAGGTGTTATGAATATAGAGTACTAAATTTGGTGGACGCTTGCGAAGGAATCGCGCGATTTAGAGTCTTATTTCAAAAGAAATAGCGATGGGTGTACTTAGGTGACAACTAAGGGTCAAAATAATAGGTGGGTAACATTGAAACGGGTTAGGGGTCGAAGTAGTCGCGGAATTTAAGGAGTACGTCTATAAAAAGTACTAATAGTGGTTTGGTACCTATTATGGTTTGTTTCGTACGATTTTTAGTACGAAATGTCATAATTCAAATTTGTAAGTTTGGTAGGTAGTTTCGCAAGTTAAATTCGCGACGGACGATCGTGCGTTTGGTAGGTAGTTTCGCAAGTTAAATTCGCGACGGACGATCGTGCGAAGTCGCGTTTCGATTTGCGTGCACTTTTGCACGTAGATGCTACGTAGTAAAATGTAGTGTTTGATTGGTTAGTAAATGCTACGTAGTTAGTGGGAGATTTTGCACGCTTTTGCACTGGTCAGTCCAAGTCGTTGCTGATCAATGATTGGCCCAGGTAAAAGCATGTTCAACGGAGCGTTGACTCTCGCCTGGCGAGTCCAGGGCGATGATGGATAAATAGTGAAGTGTGAGAGGAGAGTAGACATATTTTCCTTAGGGAAAAGTTTGTGGAAATTTCGACTGATCTTGGTCTTGAGCGATTAAAACCAAATTGGAGAATTGGCATTTTGGCATTGAAATCTCTTACAAACTAAGTAGTGTTTTAGTAGTTAAAAGATAGAATTATTAAGAGTGGAGAGTAAAGGAAAACACTTTAAAAGAAGGGTTGAGCCACGAGGGCAACATACAAAGCTAATGTTATGTGGATAGAAGCTTCTTCTAATTTAAAGTTTATTTCTTTATGTGAGTGCTTTCCAATGAGAATGTGTAATTTTCCAATGTGTGGAATTTGTGGTTGAAATGTGATGTAGTAATGGGATTTTTTGAGAGGTTAGAAATCCTATTACATTAGCGCTAACAACAATATTGGTAACAAACACTTTATAGTGTTACTGCTCACAAGAATAGTTCAAATAAACTCTCAACCCTCTTAATAACTCAAATTTGTGTTTCCGCTTACAATAAATTCATGTAACGAACAACGTTCATTATTACGCTCACTAAAACAGTGAAAAATAACCCTAAACTATGTTTCCAACACAAATTTGTGTTTGCGTTAACAACAAAAATATTAACGAACAATGTTTATTGTTAACGCACACAAAGAGAGTTAAAAAATTCCCTAAACCATTTTTCTATCAAAAATCTGAGTTTCCGCAAACAAAGATATTTGTAACAAACAAAGATTATTGTTCTTTCACAAAAAGTGGTAAAATAAACTCTGAACCAAGTTTGTAAAAAACTTTGTGTTTGCGCTAAGAACAATATCAGCACCAAACACTTTATATTGTTAGCGCTCACAAAAATAGTTCAAATAAACTCTCAACCATGTTTATAACTCAAATTTGTGTTTGCACTTACAATATTTTTTTGTAAGAAACAACGTTCGTTATTACAGTCACAAAAACAGTATATAAAAACCCTCAACTATATTTGCCACACAAATTTGTGTTTTCGTGAACAACAAAAATATAAACGAACAAATTTTATTGTTAACGCACACAAAAAGAGTTAAAAAAAACCCTAAACCATGTTTCTATCACAAATTTGAGTTTGCGCAAACAAAGATATTTTTAACAAACAACGTTTATTGTTCTCGCTCACAAAAAGAGGTAAAAAAACTCCAAACCATGTTTAAAACACAACTTTGTGTTTGCCCTAACAACAATATTGGCAACAAACACTTTATATTGTTAGCGCTCACAAAAATAGTTCAAATAAACTCTCAACCATGTTTATAACTCAAATTTGTGTTTGCGCTAACAATATTTTTTTGTAAAAAACAGTATTTATTATTACGTTGACAAAAACAGTAAAAAAAACCCTCAACTATGTTTGCTACACAAATTTGTGTTTGCGTTACCTGCAAAAATATAAACGAACAAAGTTTATTCTTAACGCACTCAAAGAGAGTTAAAAATGACCGTAAACAATGTTTCTATCACATTTTTGTGTGTGCGCTAACAAAGATATTTGTAACAAAAAACGTTTTTTATTCGCGCTCACAAAAAGAGGTAAAATAAACTGTGAACCATGTTTGTAACACAACTTTGTGTTTGCGCTAATAACAATATCAACACCAAACACTTTATATAGTTAGCACTCACAAAAATAGTTCAAATAAAATCTCAACCATGTTTACAACTAAACGATCCAGATCTATCTGATTAATTTCCTCTCCCTCCTCCTCCAAAGTTCCTATAAGATTTCTTGGAATCTTGATTCCACCACCGGTTCCTGCAGCCAAGGCTTGACCACTCTTTCCTCCTCTCTGAATCTTAATTGTGCTTTCTCGAACCAAAATCATCCCAACAACAAAGTTCCACATCCATCGATGATCTGGCAAATCCTAAAGCCTATTAACGATGTTCTCATAATCATCTAGCAGTTTCATTAGCAAAGTATTCAACTTTTCTTTCTCTATTTTCTTTTTTCCATTACACTTCAACTCCATAAACAATCTAGACAAGTCATTGCAAAAATCAAGCATTTTCCCTCCTTTGTAAGCATATGCTTGCACCTTTTGATCAGCCAACTTTGCTGTTCAATCGTACCACTGTTATAAATATTTACAAGAGCCTACAACAGATCGGCCGCCTTGTCCATAGAAGGTGAGGTGTAGCAACTTCTTGAGTGAGAGTTCCGAGAATAAAATGAGTTGCCAGTGTGTTGTTGAAGTCCCAAATTTCAGCATCATTTGCCTCGGTTTTTCTGAATAGCCACTACCGGTACCAATCTAGTAGCTATCAGTGTGAGTTTCTCCTTCCCTTTGTTCTTCCACTTTTCCAACGCGATGCTTTCTCCATCAGTATCGACCTCCTTTTCCTCCACAAATCCTCGTGAGATTAAAGCTCCACCAAACTTAGGTGGAACTGCGAACTTTGCAGCTGGCCGCCGCACACGACCACTCACAATGCCCCATAGTTGTTTTTAGAAAAGTGCACCCCGTTGCATTGAAAATGGGCACTTGAGAGTGTGGGCTTATAACCTGTAATTGTGACCTCCATTAGTCCACAAAATGTCCTGCTTATATAAAGCCTTTAGAGTAATATTTGCCACTATGACTTTTAAACCAAATAAAAGCCACACGGTCAGATAAGAGTTCTGGCCGACTTCAACCATATGAAGACGCGACTCCCTTGAGGCAAACGAAAAAAGAATCTATGGATTTGCCCCTTGAGCAATAAGTTATGGCGGGCCAAAGATGGCCTATAAATACAAAAGGTCTCTCAGAGAGAGGTGCCTCAAAAAGTCTAAGTCCTAAAGTCCCTCTCTGAATCCCCTACTACTATTGTACCTAACCAATCATAAGAGTGTATGGTAGAAAAAGGTACATGTGTTGTTGTACTTCTTGTACGGCCATAGTACGGCATGGCGGTCCCGCTGATGCTTCTCAGTTCTTAAGCTGTAGTCGCTCTCCCCGCAATGTCCGCTGTCCACTCATAGCATGCCACGTGTCGTCTGCCGACATTAGCTCGCAAACCCCCAATTGAGTGTAAACCCCCAATTGTCCACTCAGGTGCGTCGGCTCCACAATGCGACGTCTAATCTGGAAGCGACATTTGATTTCTTCTGTTGAAATTAAATGTCTTTTCGTTTATTTTGTGCGGTCCAGTACTTTGTGCTCTCCGGTTCGTTTTATGTTTGTTATGAACCGTAATCCGTTACATGGAGTATATCGCCGCGAATATTTTTAAATACGAATCACACCCGATATACATAACCCTTCATCAAGACCTAACTGATAAGGCGGATAGTTATGCCGTACATGTGTTATCTTGTAGGATGTAGAATCAAATCCTGGTCAAGCCGCCTATCTTTTGCAAGGGGCTGTGTCTCCTCCTTCATTAGCCTATCTCCTTGTCTACCTAAGGCAGCCATGATTGTGTGCTAGTTCTCAAAGACTACGACAAATATAAGGATTGTAGTAAGACCATAGATTGACAAAGAGATATAAGATAAAATACCTTTTTCAACAAATTTGATTTTGCGCTAACAAAAATATTTGTAACAGACAACGTTTATTGTTTTTGCTCACCAAAAGAGATAAAATAAACTCCGAACCATGTTTGTAACATAACTTTTTGTTTGCACTAACAAAAATATTGGTAAATACACTTTATATTGTTAGCGCTCACAAAAATAGTTCAAAAAAACTCTCAACTATATTTATAACTCAAATTTGTGTTTGCACTAACAAAAAATTCTTGTAACAAACAACGTTTATTATTTCGCTCACAAAAACAGTAAAATGAAACCCTAAACTATGTTTGCAACACAAATTTGTGTTTGCGTAAACAACAAAAAGATAAAGAACAAAGATTATTGTTGACCTACACAAAGAGAGTTAAAATAAACCCTAAACCATGTTTTTATCATAAATTTGAGTTTACCCTTGTTGGTTTATAAAAGCTTTAGTCCTCTCTATATTTTGTGAGAGGAAAACTCCATGACTTAGAAACATTTTTCAGAATTGTTTCAAACTGCGTATCAAAATTAGTGTAATTTTACAATCTGGAGTGTATGAAACTAATGAGATCTTATCGAACGGTTCCTAAGTAAAAGAAATATTACGAAATGGCCCGCACTACCTAATTATGACATACCGTGCGATAGACAAGATCGAACCAACAAATACTTTCCAGAATCTGAAAGTGGACTGTCAAGCTCGTGTGCGTCTTCCGCACATTTGCACTCCCAGGAATTCCGGGGCCCCATTCCACTTTGTACGGACTCTAGCGTACGGAGAAGGAAGAGTACAACTAGCGGGATCAGATCTTTATATTTTCACTCTGGAGCCCTACGCAATTTAGTTCACCTGAAACGGAGGCCGAACGGCGGAGTTAGTCCGGTGCAAAGCTTCTGCTCCATTATATTGTGTGTTCTATGTAGCTCTAGTAGAGGGATACATTAGAGAACAACACGTAACCTTTGGGATTATCCCGTAGATCCTACTGTTAGCTGTCAGTAGGATGTTAGTTTAGGCCCAACAGCTGGGCAAAGCATTAATGACTTTGGGTCAAAGTTAGGCGGTTTCACGTCGAGTCAAAACTTTGTTTCATTTTGTGTATCATAGGAGGACCCTAAGCCGCTAATCCAGTCGGGACCAGTCGTCTATTTTTTAGCCCTGAGTGTAGTACAATCTGTTTTGTCTTATGTCCGTACGATAACAATTGCTGGCCGCTGATTGGCTTGTCACATTGCTTTGACTTTGGAACTTGCAGTAGGAGAAACTCTGGTTGTATAAGGCACTTTGGGGCCGAAGGAGACAGGTTGCTTTTCAGTACTGTCTCCTGAGAAAACCCCCAGAGAATTAAATCAATCTTTCTATTGGAGAACGGTTGCATTGTGTCGTTGACTCTATTGCCATCTTTGTTTTGGATTGTCTTTTGTGGAGACCGTAGCACAAGTGGGTAGTTGGCACTATCTCCTCTTTTGGGCGGTTTGGACTTTCACTGTTTGAAACTAAGAAGAGTCTTGTCGGATCCTTGTGGTGGAACCGCGAGGGGTGAGGGAGACTCATACGGGTCTTCGGGGCCATTGGGAGAGGTTTTCTTCTGCTGAGTTTGGTCATCGTTGCACTCCGGGGTATGTGAATTCGCTTCACCATTATTATTTATTTCTATCTTTAATTTTATTCTCTGGGGCAAGGTGATATTGTTTAATCTGAAAAGCCGATATTTGTTATTTCTATATTTCTACGTGGGAGTTATTTGCACACTCTTGTGGTCATCTTTGGGTTTGTCCGGAGTTTTTGCGGAAAGGATCGTACGACTCTCATTTCCTTCCTATTTTGGCATTTAGTGGGCTTCCAGTAGAGTAGCACAGTACTGAAAAGCCAGCCTGTCTCTTTAGGTTAAAGAGGATAGGGGCTCAGATCGAAGTACTTTTATAAGGGGATTTAGATCTTCTTCTCCAGTCAGCTATGGGGGGAGGAGAAGTCTAGGATAAGGATCTTCCTGGTGTCAGATCGGACGAGCAGGAGATGTAGGAAGCGGCGGCCCAGGAGGAAGAGTCACAGGTGCCCGAGGGAGCACCCCCCTTTGGCTCACTTGTACACATAGAGCGGTTTCTTAAGGGAGAAATGCCCCGGGGGGTTGCGGTCGACACTCCTCTACGCCCCCAGAGGGGAGACCCTCTCCTCTACCTCCTCCAGGCTTTTCCCCTAAAAACTTTCCGATGTTGTCCGAGGCTGCCAGGGCTCGGGCTACGGAGAAGGTAGAAAGATAGACTTTTGCTCCCCAATCCCGTAAGAAGGGTTTGGCTCATAAGGAAATTTTCCCACGCCACTCTCCCGAGGTGGTACGTTATACCAGATCGAAGGCTCCGATAGTGGAGACACACATGGATCCTGAACTTTTGTCGGATCCTAACCGACCCGGTCGTAAGGAGATTGTAGCCCTTGACAATATCCATGAATTGAAGGTTAAGAAGGAGCTGGTGCAACAGGTTGCCAGAAGCGACCGAGCTCGGATCATACGCCCAGTGGGAGGAGTAGTGGAGATCCTGAGTAGCTCGTCCGAAAGTGGCTCTCCCATCTCAGTCCGAGAGTAACCGGAGATGCCGTCTACTTCACCACAACAGCCCTCCATATCTCAGGAAACAGCTACTAGTAGACCTTCTACGGGCAGAGCCACTTCTCGGGGCCGGACCAAGGAAGGGAGTAGCAAGCGGAAGTTACCTGAGCCTAAGAGAGATTTCCGGTTCAACCATCGGGACAGCAAAGGTCGATTAGCTCCCCTAGTCAAAGAATAGCCATTCTTTCCTTCTGCCTCAATTCCCCCAAGTTCCATGTCTCCTTCCGCACCAGTTGTCCGACCATCCGAAGGACTATGGCGTTCAAGGCCTACGGACCTTGAGGTACCCGGTTTGGGGATTGCGGATCTCAAAAGGTGTGGTGAGCAGCACCCAGAAATTGGTTGAGATTCTGCGATCGCAGGATAAGGCTACGGCGGGGGCCGGACCCGTCGCAATAGATTGGGATGCCCTTAAAGAGGAAAGGAATAGAGCATTGGAATAGGAGCTGATCCTGATACGGGAGGCTAGACAGAGATCTGGGGGAATCCTTAGTGGACAGGTAGCACCTCCTCGTAGAACCGGTCCCACAACGAAAGTACAAACTCTGGATCAGGCAACTCCTCCTGTCACGCGAGATCCGCATACTTCACCAGAACCGAGACCAGAATCTCCTCTTCAGCGGGAAGGGGTGGAAATAACAGGGCCTAACAAAAAGGGGTTGGGTGCAGATTTGCCGAGTAATCCGGTAGCCACAGCTACAGATCTCCCTACATTTGTCTCGGTCGAGGGATCTTCTACCGTGGAGGCCGTGGTGCTGCTACAACCCGACCAGAGACTACACATTTCCCTCGGGCTTAACACTCCTCCTCCATCACCACCTCACGCCTCTTCTCCCTCGCAATCAATCTTCCTCGCGGGAGCAGTCCGTGGGTCACCAGGTCCACTTCGCCTATCCCCCAAACCAGACGTCTACTCGCCACCTCACACACGGTCGCCATCCTCTATTTATGGAACTCCTCCTCCCGAAGATTCCCTGAGGCGACCTAGGAAGCAGACTCCTTTCAGGAAACAGTCACCTTCTCCCCCAAGCTCCCAGTTTTCACCTTCTCCGCCGTCATCCATTCCCCGGGGAACTAGACCTCGTCTTCACATACACTCGGAAGAGGAAGTTCTCCGTCAAGCACGCGCTTCTCCTGGATATAGAGCAGCAGACGACTATCCAACTTTTTCAAGATCAAGACCTTCCTCAGCGGGGGGGGGGGGGGCACTACAAGTACAACCGCCCTTCCTATTGGAGGAGGGACCGGTTCGGATCTCGAGGTAGCAGATCCTGGGGCAATCTCACCGGCTCAGTTTGTCAGCCCGACTGGTCAGGCGTCACCAAGGTTCACCAACCATACCGAAGAAGAAAGGAGAATGGGTGACGTCCGGATCTTCACCGCAGACAACTCGGGAATTGCTTTCTCTGATTTTGAACTGCTGTGGAAATCCTTCACGCAGTCTGAAATTAACAAATACAAGGGAGGGGCCATTCCAACTGATTTTGAAACCACCGTGTTTCCGATGATGGTAAATTATCTAGCCAAAGGAGCTTTGGCCGATTATAAGGAGCGTCAACCTTTGTTGATGGCCCCCAGTATCAAAATATCGGATCCGGATCTGGACGCCGAGGCTCTTCAAGCAGCAGCCGGCCTGGCTGCCGCAGCCGCAGCTTCTCTCACCCCCAATTTCACCATGGATATGAAACTTCAGGCCCAAGGCAAGGCCTATGCAACCACCTGCAGGCGATACAGGCAGCCGAAGCAGCCACCAGGGTGATTGCCAATCCTAATCCCTGTACAACTCTTCTAGACGCTTGGAGACTTCTTTACAGAGAAAGGAACGAAACTGCCATCAAAGAGTTCACAGACTTCCGCTGTTTGAAGAATGAAACTCCACACACGTTGTTCAATCGCCTCGCCAGCCTCTGCCAGAAGACCAAACTGTCCACCATCGATACATCGGCTATGGCCACCAAGTATTATGTCGCTGTTCGAAATTTCTTCGGGCCAACAGGACAGGCAGCTCTAGACAATTGGAATGTTAGCCAGGCCATACACAATCGGAATCCCACAGCTCAAGAAATTTCATTGGCTGCTATGAAATTGTATGATCATTTTGTTCATAGCGAGGCACGAGAAAAGGCTGTTACTGGGAAATCCAGAGCCAACTTTGCACGTTTCGCCGGGGAAACATCGCTCAACCTCAACGAATAGACAAAACTGCAAGCTTTGCGGAAGCATAAAGGGAAACAGGAAGCGGGGAGGCGGAAAACAAGGAGGCGGGGGAGGAGACCGAACTCCGGTCAATAAGGAAACCTATAAACCTATTTCACGCTCTGAAACCGCCAAAATGTCTCAATCCCTGTTGAGACAAATCCGACTTCCGAATTTTGATGACGCTCAAATCTCTAATGAGCTAAGGGGGAAGTATACTACTGAGGGGTCAAAATGTGAAGCTTCTGGGTTCATGGGACACAAAGAAGGACAATGCTTTCGGAAAAATGGGGTTCCGAAGGAGATGATGCAGTATGCATTGTTTACATGCGAAGGGGAAACTGCCGTTAATCCTCTGCCACTACAACTTTTGTATCCTTGGGGACGATCTCCAACTGACCCAGGCCCCAACAGACTGACACCGAACATATCATTCAGCAACAGAGCACTCAGTTGGCCGCTTTGGCAACAGAAGTGGCCGCTCTCCGATTGAAATCCTCTGCCCGCACTCCTCAACCTCTTACGCCGGCACAGAAACTGCAGAAACAAAAACAAGAACTGCTACAAAAGCTAGCGGAACTGGAGCAGCAGACCACGGTGGGTGGAGATGATGATGACCTGCTGGGTTGGGATATGGAGCCACCAAAGGTTCTTCATGCTCGAACATTTCTGTCCGGAGCATGGAACGTTGGTGTAGGGGACAGTCGCAGGCAACTGCGCTCTACAACGGCCTCCCAAAGAAAAGATAAACAACCGATGGAACAAAAGGACCACAGTCGGAAAGCCACAGGTCCCTTATCCTTTACCCCACGAGCAGTCCTTCTGAACAGTAACATTGGACTGGGACTCAAGCCGACCGACCCGCCTCCTCCGGCTCCGACGAAACTTCCTCCTGGTTTTGAAGATTACAAGAAGACACAACCGAAAGAAAAAACTTCAACCACTGAAACAGATCAGGAGTAGTTCGACAGATACATGGTTGAGAGACCGTCCACAGATCCGCCAGTTACACCTCCTACGGGGAATTCTGACGCAGAGAGTGAGGAAGCTGGAGGGGGGAACAGGAGAAATCGGAAGACGAGGACTCACCCATTTCATCGCCCAAAGCTCTCCCTCCTTCCTCCAAACCGGCAGTTATGCTAGTACGACACTTGATGCCCTACGCCTTGACGCATGTCAAAACGCTGGCTTCCTCGCACAGCCTGCCCGAAGAAACCCTCATTCAGGCATTAGGGGAAGAAATTCACACTAGGAGGAAAAGGGTCGCGTTGGCAGAACCGCCCAAGACAGTCTTCATGTCGGTAGAACCAAAAACCTCTATGGCAGATAAGGATTATAAGACCCTTTCGGTGGCTCTTATTCTCAACAGGACAGGAAATTTTAAACTTAATGGATACGGCGGGTACCAAGATGTAGTGGTGGATACGGGAGCTCTTCCAAACTTAATAACTACATCAACATTACAACAAATGCCCGAGGAACTCCGGCCAAAAATCAGTCAAAGTGACATATGCTTAAGAACAGTCAGCAGTGGCAGCCAACTAGTATATGGGGTCATTAAAGCCATGGAAATCGAATTTTCTGACAACGCAGGCCAGCACGTGAAGATTCGGCTTCCTTCCTAGTGGTGGAAGGTAAGCAATTTGAAATTTTGCTGGGCTAAGGCTACCGGTGTTGAAATTTACAGATTTCTAGAGTATTTTCTAGGTTTAAATATGGTTTTATAAAAGGAAAAAGAAAAGGACGGACAGCCTGCCTCCACCTCCGCTCTCTAGCCCCTATACTTGTTGTAGTCACTGAAGGAAAGAGAGAGAGGTTGATCCATGGCTGCCTTAGTTCAACAGACAGCTATTTTTAGTAGGTTACTAAAAATATACTTGCAGACCAGAGATTTGATCCCGGTACCTGCGGTTCGTCTAATCGACCGGTAGCGGTCAGCTTTATCCTAATAGACTAGGACCAATGCTAAGTGCTATGGTATGTGATAGATATATATTTAGTTCGAAAGGATAAAGTTCATTTAACTAAAACTGTTTACGGCGTACATATATACAGTTTTATAAACTACGTCGTACGACGCTAATTCAAAACGGATACCACGCATTTTATTTCTACATCGGAACAAATATCGCGCAAGTATTTATTCCGCCCAAGATTACGTTTCGCATATAATCCAACGGCGCACATCATCGCCGAAATCCCGGAGTGGTCACTTTGGCATTTAGTGACGTGGCATCACCTGGCGCCACGTGGGGAGACATCATTCGGTCGCGGGAATTCCGAGGAACGTACGGATGAGTGGAAAGTATACACGCGTCCACTTATGGCCTTGTCGTACAGAGGCCGTACAGAAAGTACATCGGCAGTAGTACTTTCTAGTACTATACAGTTTTGTGATTGGTTCGTACAGGCAGTAGATAGGAGCTGTGAGAGGGAATTAGGAAAAACTAGGACTTAGGAAAATTTAGGTAGATAGTCCTCTCTCTCAGAGAGTTTGTATAAATTGGCATCTTTGCCACCCTATAACTTATCGCCTGGTTGGCCGTTTTCAGTGATTCCTTTTTCTACGGACTCAGGGGAGTCCAAGCTACACAGGGGTGCAGTCAAATTGTCAGTTTGCCTTCTTGGGCAGCAGTGGTTGTGGCTTAAAGTGGGTTAGTTAAATACTATCTAGAGGCTTCCTGTATTCTGTGGTCCAATGGAGGACACAGAATTGCAGGTTATGGGCCCACCCTCTAGGGTGCCCACCTTCAATGGATCTGGGTTCATCTATTGGGAAGCCATGATGATGGGAGCTTTGTGTGAAAAACGATACTGGGGTATCGTCAGTGGACAAGTGAAACGTCCACCTTCAGGAACTCCACCAGGATTTGGGGGAGTAAGGTTTCCTGCAACAACGGCTGCCTCGGCGGAGGAGGCAGATGATGGGGACAGCAGTGTGTCCGAAAAGGGGAAAGGGAAGGAGACACCCCTTACTCCTATTGCCACAGTATCGGGAGCGGCAATTGTGAAGACCGTGGAGAACGATACTCAAATGTGGGAGGATGTAAACATGGCTGCCAAGAACTTCATTTTGAGGCACCTCACTCAAGGTTTGGCCACTCCTCATCTTCACATTTACAAGGCAGAGGAATTGTGGGAGAGTTTGGTGGAGATTTATAGAGCTGGAACTATTCAGGAGCTCCAGTTGGCTGAGCAAAAGCTATTGAGTTACACTTACAAAGGAGGAAAGATGTTAGATTACTGTAATGATCTTTCTTGTTTGTATATGGAAATGGAAAGTGCCGGGTGGACAGGTACAATGAAAATGAAAGTTAACACCCTTATCATGAAATTACCAGACGAGTTCGAAAACATAGTGTACCGAGTACAGGGAATGCCTGATAGTTCATGGAAATGGAACACAGTAGTCAGGATGATACTTGTGCAGGAAAACACAATGGAGATTAGGAGAGGAGGAAAGAGCATTCAAGCTCTAGCAGCAGGAGGGGACCGATGGGGGAAGGATCCGAAGAAACCTTATAGAGGGGAAAGAGATAATTCTGGGGGACAGAGGCCCCCAAAGGGTCTTTGTCATTATTGCAAAAAGCCGGGACACTTTATTGCAGATTGTGTCAAGTTGTCAGAGCTGAGGCTCCAAGAAAACCGTGGAGGGGGTTCTTCCGGAGGGAAGAAAAAGGCACTTGTGGTTACAAAAGTGTCAGGAGAAATCGAGGATGAGTCATCTGAGGAGGATGGGGAGCTTCTTCTTGACGAGAGTCTGGAGGAGAAGGAGATCCCTCGGAGGCAGAAGTGTGCCCTTGGAGCAATTCGGGAAGCTCCACAGGAAGGATGGATCATCGACTCAGGTGCATCCATGCATATGTGCCGTGATAAAGAACTCTTCACTAAGCTACGAAAGATTCCTACTGTAGAGATAGAGTATGGGGATCGGAGAGTGGTTCCTACAGATCTAGTGGGATCAGTAGATCTGAAAGTCTTAGTGGAGGGTAAGACCTCTATACTTACATTCTCAGATGTACTTTACATTCCTCAGCTGAGTAAAAATCTTGTCTCTACGTTTGTGTTAGTTGACAAAGAGTTTGATACCTTTTACCAGAAAGGGAGTCTTTACAGCTAAGTATGGGAATGAAGTTTACTTCACAGCAGATAAGGGTAGCCAAGGAATGTTTAGGCTTAACTTGAGTAATGAAAAGAAGAATGCTTACTATGTTGGTGTTCCTAAGGTGATGATTTGGCATAAGCGTTTGGGGCATGTGCATTTTGATAGGTTAAGGGAAATGAAAAAGCTTGGGGTAGTAGATGGCATTCAGTTTGGGGATAATGAAATAATGGATGATTGTAGTGGTTGTGCTCAAGGTAAGGCTCACAGACTTCCCTTTCCCAAAGCCGCCACATATAGAGGTGAGAAAGTGTTAGATTTGGTCCACACAGATATTTGGGGACCTGCAAAAGTACCTTCGGTTGGAGGAAAGAGGTTTATGATGACAATAACTGATGATTGGTCTAGATACTCTAGAGTCTACTTTCTGAAAAATAAGTCTGAAGCATCCACTTACTTCAAAGAATATAAAGCTTGGAGTGAGAAGTTGCATGAAACCCCTATTAAGAGGATAAGGAGTGATAATGGGGGGGAATATACCTCTAACCAGTTTGAGGAATATCTGAGAGATGAGGGAGTGCAACACCAGAAAACTGTACCATATAACCCGGAACAAAATGGGGTAGCTGAGAGGTTGAATCGAACACTAGGAGATAGTGCATGTAGTATGTTGGCAGACAAGAAAATAGGAAAGAGATTTTGGGCAGAGGCAATGAACTGTGCCAACTATATTAAAAATAGAGTCCTTACCTCAGCTGTAAAGGGAGTGACACCTTATGAGAGATGGGTTGGAAGGAAACCAGATATCTCACACCTTAAAGTATTTGGTAGCCAAGTTTACAGTCTTGACACGGATAGGAAAAACTGGAAACTAGATGCTAAGGGAAAACCTGGATACTTTGTGGGATATGATGAGGATGTTAAGGGATATAGAGTCTATGACTTAGCAAAGAAAGATATCATTCTGGTCAAACACTTAGTTGTCATGGATGAAGGGAAGTCATTTGACCCCTTCAAATATACAAAGAAGATAAGGATCAGATTTGAGTCCGAAAGTGAGGAGAACTCAGTCGTTCCCGAAAAAGACATGAGTGAAACTGTGATTACAGATTCAGGGGAGATCGAAGATACAGGAGACTCACCGGAAACCTCACATACTCCTATGGACTTCGAGGAGATGGAAGAAGCGGGACAAGATACGGTTTTTATGGACAGGGGAGCCGATGAGACAGTGAGAAGAAATCCAAGACTTCCATCCATTCCAGCTTCGGAGTTTGAGGGAGGAAGGAGGAGCAGCAAAAGGATACAGGAAAAACAAGCTGCCCATAAGGTAACTAAGCTATCTCACCCAGATGAGCCTCAGTCTTACTTAGAGGCAGTGAATAGTCCAGAGAAAGAAAGATGGATTAGAGCCATAAATGATGAGATGGCTTCTATCATGGAAGCAAATACTTGGGAACTAGCGGATTGCCCTCCAGACAGAAAACCTATTGGATGTAAATGGGTATTTAAACTAAAACTGAACCCAGATAATACAATTGAGAGGTATAAGGCTCGATTGGTAGCAAAGGGGTTCACCCAAAAAGAGGGGATTGACTATGAGGAGACCTTTGCTCCAGTTGTTCGGTTCCCATCGGTAAGGATTCTCCTCAGTCTGGCCGCAGCGGAAGACATGGAAATTCACCAGATGGATATTAAGACTGCTTTTCTTAATGGTGAGTTAGAGGAAGAAATTTTTATGAGGCAACCCGAGGGGTTTGTGGAAGAAGGAGAAGAGAGCAAAGTGTGCAGGCTCATAAAGTCCTTATATGGACTGAAACAGGCTCCGCGACAGTGGAACAAGAAACTAGATGAGTTTCTCACCGATCTGGGATACATCCGGATCAGCTCTGACCATTCTATCTATATGTTTGAAGATGAGAATGGTGTCATTTTTATTGCAATTTATGTGGATGATCTGCTTGTGTTAAGTAAGTCTTTAGATAATATCAATAGGCTAAAGAAAGATCTTAGGGGCAGATTTGATATGAAGGATTTAGGGGAGGCAAAATATATTTTGGGGATCCAAATGGAGAGAGATAGAGGGAAGAAGATTATCAGACTTACTCAGAAAGAAGCAATAGGTAATATGCTTGAGAAATTCCAGATGGAAAATGCTAACAGTTGTACCACTCCCATGGACTTGAAAAAAGTAAGTGATGGGAGTGTAGAAGGAGGAGTGATGATCTTAGACGATCAGATGAGTCTAGAGGAGAGAGAGTTCATGAAGTCTATTCCTTATAGACAGGTCGTAGGAAGCTTAATCTATTTTATGAACTGTACCAGGCCGGACATAGCGGCAGCAGTTGGAGTACTCAGTAGGAGTCTTAATGATCCTAGGAAGAGAGATTGGGAGGCAGCCAAGAGAGTCATGAGATATCTGGTGGGAACTAGAGAGTTATGGTTGCATTTGGGAGGGGAGCATACTGATATCACCACTTGGAGTGACGCCAGTTATGGGGATGCACCTATGAGAAGATGCACTTCTGGATATGTTTTGTATGTGGGGGAAGGTGCTTGCTGTTGGAGCAGTAAGCAACAAAAGGTGGTTGCTCAGTCTACTATGGAGGCTGAGTATATGGCGTCGTGTTCTGCTGTAAAAGAACTAATGTGGGTGAAATCATTGTTACAAGAACTGGGATTTATGAAGGAGGGAGTGCATGAAATCTTTTGCGATAACCAAGCTGCAATTGCAATTGCAGCCAATCCAAAACACCATTTCAAAGCAAAACATATGGACATAAGATTAAGCTTCGTAAGAGAAAAAGTTGAAAATAAAATTCTAAATCTTGTGTATAGACCTGATGAAGAAATGGTGGCTGACATGATGACCAAACCTGTGCCCTCTCCTAAACTAAAATATTGTCGGGAAAAATGCGGGTTGAAAGAAAAATTAAAATTAGACTAGAAAATAAGGGGAGCGTTGAAATTTATAGATTTCTAGAGTATTTTCTAGGTTTAAATATGGTTTTATAAAAGGAAAAAGAAAAGGACGGACAGCCTGCCTCCACCTCCGCTCTCTAGCCCCCATACTTGTTGTAGTCACTGAAGGAAAGAGAGAGAGGTTGATCCATGGCTGCCTTAGTTCAACAGACAGCTATTTTTAGTAGGTTACTAAAAATATACTTGCAGACCAGAGATTTGATCCCGGTACCTGCGGTTCGTCTAATCGACCGGTAGCGGTCAGCTTTATCCTAATAGACTAGGACCAATGCTAAGTGCTATGGTATGTGATAGATATATATTTAGTTCGAAAGGATAAAGTTCATTTAACTAAAACTGTTTACGGCGTACATATATACAGTTTTATAAACTACGTCGTACGACGCTAATTCAAAACGGATACCACGCATTTTATTTCTACATCGGAACAAATATCGCGCAAGTATTTATTCCGGCCAAGATTACGTTTTGCATATAATCCAACGGCGCACATCATCGCCGAAATCCCGGAGTGGTCACTTTGGCATTTAGTGACGTGGCATCACCTGGCGCCACGTGGGGAGACATCATTCGGTCGCGGGAATTCCGAGGAACGTACGGATGAGTGGAAAGTATACACGCGTCCACTTATGGCCTTGTCGTACAGAGGCCGTACAGAAAGTACATCGGCAGTAGTACTTTCTAGTACTATACAGTTTTGTGATTGGTTCGTACAGGCAGTAGATAGGAGCTGTGAGAGGGAATTAGGAAAAACTAGGACTTAGGAAAATTTAGGTAGATAGTCCTCTCTCTCAGAGAGTTTGTATAAATTGGCATCTTTGCCACCCTATAACTTATCGCCTGGCTGGCCGTTTTCAGTGATTCCTTTTTCTACGGACTCAGGGGAGTCCAGGCTACACAGGGGTGCAGTCAAATTGTCAGTTTGCCTTCTTGGGCAGCAGTGGTTGTGGCTTAAAGTGGGTTAGTTAAATACTATCTAGAGGCTTCCTGTATTCTGTGGTCCAATGGAGGACACAGAATTGCAACCGGCTACCGGCTGTCTGCTGTTCGGTAGGTACCAGGATCAAATCCTGTGGCCGGCACATATCTTTTAGTTAATTAAACTCCTAACTAAAATATATTTTCCCGTAAACCTTTGGATAGCCTAGGTAGCCATGGCTCTAGCTCCCTCGCCAATTTCTTAGTGACTGTGACAAGTTTGAGAGTTGGAGAGAGAAGTTAGAGGTAGACTGCCTCGGCTTCTTTCTTATTTCTATTCAGACCTAGAAAATACTTTAAAATACCATTAATTTCTACATAACGCACACAAAGAAAGTAAAAAAAAACCCTTAACCATGTTTCTATCACAAATTTGAGTTTGCGCTCATAAAGATATTTATAACAAACAACGTATATTTTTCGCGCTTAAGAAAGTGGTAAAATAAACTCTGAACCATGTTTGTAACACAACTTTGTGTTTGCGCTAACATTAATATTGAAAACAAACACTTTATATTGTTGGGGCTCACAAAAATATTTCAAATAAAATCTCAACCATGTTAATAACTCAAATTTGTGTTTACACTAACAATATTTTTTTGTAAAAAGCAACGTTTATTATTACGCTCACAAAAACACTAAAAAAAAACCCTCAACTATATTTGCCACACAAATTTGTTGTTGCGTTAACAACAAAAATATTAACGAACAAAGTTTATTGTTAACGCACACAAAGCAAGATAAGAACAACCCTATACTAGGTTTATATCACAAATTTCAGTTTGCGCAAACAAAGATATTTGTAACAAACAACATTTATTGTTTGCGCTCACAAAAACAGGTAAAATAAGACTCTGAACCACGTATAAAACACATTTTTTTGTTTGCGCTAACAACAATATTGGTACCAAACACTTATTTTTGTTGACGCTCACAAAAATAGTTCAAATAAAATCTCAACCATGTTTATAACTCAAATTTGTGTTTGACATAACAATAATTTTTTGTAACAAACAACGTATATTATTACGCTCACATAAACACTAAAAAAAAAACCCTCAACTATATTTGCCACACAAATTTGTGTTTGCGATAACAACAAAAATATTAACAAACAAAGTTTATTGTTAACGCACACAAAGATAGTTACAAAAAACCCCAAACCATGTTTCTATCACAAATTTGAGTTTGCGCTAACAAAGATATTTGTAACAAACACCGTTTATTGTTCGCGCTCACAAAAAGAGGTAAACTTATCTCTGAACCATGTTTAAAACATAACTTTTTGTTTACGCTAACAACAATATTGGTAACAAACACTTTATATTGTAAGCGTTTTCAAAAATAGTTCAAATAAACTCTCACCATGTTTATAATTCGAATTTGTGTTTGGGCTTCTAATTATTTTTTGTCAAAAAGAATGTTTATTATTACGCTCACAAAAACAGTAAAAAAAATCTGTCAAAGAGAGTTAAAAAAAACCCTAAACCATGTTTCTATCATAAATTTGAGTTTGCCCTAACAAAGATATTTGTAACAAATAACGTTAGTTGTTCGCGCTCACAAAAAGAGGTAAAATAAACTAAAAACCATGTTTGTAACAGAATTTTGTGTTTGCGCTAACAACAATATTGGCAACGACACTTCATATTGTTAGCGGTCACAAAAAAAGCTCAAATAAACTCTCAACAATGTTTATAAGTCAAATTTGTGTTTGCGCTAACAATATTTTTTTGTGAAAAACAACGTTTATTATTATGCTAAGAAAAATAATAAAAAAAAACACTCAAAGATATTTGCCACACAAATTTGTGTTTGCTTGAACAACAAAAATATAAACAAACAAAGTTTATTGTTGACGCACACAAAGAGAGTTAAAAAAAACCTAAACTATATTTCTATCACAAATTTGAGTTTGCGCTAACAAAGATATTTGTACCAAACAATGTATATTGTTCGCGCTCACAAAAAGAGGTAAAATAAACCCCGGACCATGTTTGTAACACGAATTTTTGTTTACGCTAACAAAAATAATGGTAACAAACACTTGTTAGTGCTCACAAAAATAGATCAAATAAACTCTCAACCATGTTCATAACTCAAATTTGTATTTGCGCTAACAATAAATTCTTGTAACGAACAACGTTTATTATAACCCTGAAAAAAACAGAAAAAAAACCCTAAACTATGTTTGCAACACAAATTTGTGTTTGCGTTAACAACAAAAATATTAACGAAAAAAGTTTATTGTTAACGCACACAAAGAGAGTTAAAAAAATCAATAAACTATGTTTCTATCACAAATTTGAGTTTGCGTTAATAAAGATATTTGTAACTAACAAGGTTTATTGTTCGCTCCACAAAAAGAGATAAAATAAACACAGCTTTGTGTTTGCGCTAACAACAATATTGATAACAAACATTTTTTATTATCAACGTTGACAAAAATAGTTCAAATAAACTCTAGACCATGTTTAACTCAAATTTGTGTTTGCGCTAACAATATTTTTTTGTAAAAAACATGTTTATTATTACGCTTACAAACACATAAAAGAAAACACTCTACTATATTTGCCACACAAATTTCTGTTAGCTTGAACAACAAAAATATAAACGAACAAAGTTTATTGCTAACAAACCCAAAGAGAGTTAAAAAAAACCCTAAACCATGTTTCTATGACAAATTCGAGTTTGAGCAAACAAAGATATTTGTAACAAACAATGTTAATTGTTTTCGCGCTCACAAAAAGAGGTAAAATTAACTCCGAACCATGTTTAAAGCACAACTTTGTGTTTGCGCTAACAACATTATTGGCACCAAACACTTTATATTGTTAGCGCTCACAAAAATAGTTCAAATAAACTCTCAACCCTGTTTATAACTCAAATTTGTTTTTGCGCTAACAATAAATTCTTGTAACGCACATCGTTTATTATTACACTTACTAAAACAGTAAAAAAAGCCCCTAAACTATATTTGCTACACTAATTTGTGTTTGCGTTAACAACAGAAATATTAAGGAACAAATTTTATTGTTAACGCACACAAAGAGAGTTAAAAAAAACCCTAAACCATGTTTCTATCACAAATTTGAGTTTGCGCTAACAAAGATACTTGTAACAAACAACGTTTATTGTCCCAACTCACAAAAAGAGTTAAAATAAACTCCGAACCATGTTTCTAACACAACTTTGTGTTTGCGCTAACAACAATATTGGTAACAAACAATTTATATTGTTAGCGCTCACAAAAATAGTTAAAATAAAATCTCAACCATGTTCATAACTCAAATTTGTGTTTCCGATAACAACAATTTATGCTAACGAACGACGTTCATTATTATGAAACTGTGTGGAATCCATAGTTCTACAGAATTAGAAGGTCGAAGAAAGCCTCTAGGATAACCCTAACCCACTATAGTTCCTCAAAGAATATCTGCCACCCAGAAAGGCAAAAACTATAACCAGCCTCACCTCTGTGAGGACAAGACTACCGTGAGTCGAACGCAAAAAGGATCTTTGAATTTTCTCCCTTTAGCAGCTAGTTATGGTTGTTCAAAAACAACAAATTTATATAAATGGCCTCTGGGAGAGAGGGTTCCAAAAATTTCTAAGTCTGAACTACCTACACCTATAGTCTACTCACTAAACCCTTAGCGAATTACAGGACTGTAAAGTACTGCGAAATATGTACAAAAATTACTACTGCGAATTATGTACAAAAATTTTTAGCCGCCACAAAAACTATACGGCAATTGTACGGCATAATCAAAGATGGTATACAATCCATGCTCGATACCATAGATTTGTCTTGTCCTCCTCCGCCGACCACTCGCAACCTGCCACGTGCCACTTTGTGGCAATTTTGGCGCAAGCCGCCAAAAAAGCCATTCAGACCCTTCGGTGCTTACGTGAGCTGTCCGCTCCTGAAATATCATCCGTCCGATTTAGACGGCGCGCGGAATGATCTTTGCCGCCATTGTACTCCGTAGGTTCTATGTTAAATGTCTTTTCATAACCTTTTCGAACTATTTATATAGTTGTCAAACCTTATATCTGCAACGGCTCTCTTATGACTTAGCGTAAAGGCGTATGTCTGTTATTACATCTATAGGACCCAGGATCAAATCTCGTTTGGGTCACCTATTTTGGTATGATCCAATCTATCTCTCTCTCTCCCTTAGCTCTGGCTGCCAGACAACCATGGCTTCCTCGCGCGGCTTCTTCCATGTGTCTGCACTGAGAATTATAAGTAGGATAGGAATAACCTTTTCCTTAATTCCAATACTCGCCTTAAATCCTAACCACTTTTGAGTTATATACCATTTTTTTCCATACAATAAATGAGTTTAGGCGACGGGACAGATTTAGTCATCATATGGACTATCATCTGCCCATCTGGTTTATACATCAATTTGACAATTTAATTTTTCACTTTCGCTCTAACAAAGCTTAACAAAAAATCCATATGTTTTGCTTTAAAGTGGTGTTTGGGATTGGCTACGATAGCAATGGCAGCCTGATTATCACAAAAGACATTTTCAATTCCACTCTTCATAAATCTTAATTCTTGGAGCAAACTTTTCACCCACATCAACCCTTTTATCGCAACACTAACGGCCATATACTCAGCCTCCATTGTGGACTGAGCATTAACCTTTTGTTGCTTCCTACTCCACTAGCAAGCACCCTCCCGAATTTTGAAAACATACTCAGATGTAGATCTTCTGACAAGAACATCACCATAACTGGTATCACTCTAAGTGGTGATGTCACTATTTCCCCCTTTTAGATGCCACCATAAATCCCTGATTCCATATTAGATACCTCATTACTCTCTTAGTTGCCTCCCCGTGTCTCTTTCTCACTTAAGACTTCCTTTGTTAAGACTTAAGATTTTTAAGACTTCTACTCAAAACTCCAACTGCTGTAGCTATATCGGGCGTAGTGCAGTTCATAAAGTATATCAAATTGCCTACAACCTGCCTGTACGGAATTCTCTCTATAAACTCTTTTTCTTCCTCAATCATCTCATCTTTCAAAAACACCTTTAAGTTCAACAAGATATAAAATTCAGGATGGTTCCGAATGACAGTTCTGATATACAATCACATCTTCCGGTATTAGAAACGATTCAAGATCACAAGAGGAAGGAGGAAAAGATGGACAACCGGAAGTGGAACTTCAAGTAGAAATCGAACCCCCATTGGACATGGAGATCTGGGGAGACATCCTCGAAGGAAGTGAGAGCAAGGAAGAACAAAAAAATTAGCAAAAACCAGCTAGAATGAACCAGAGAATGTCGTCCATTCCTCCCTCGGAGTTTGAAGGAGGAAGGAGATTGAGTAAAAGAATACAAGAAAAACAGGTAAACAATCAGCTCACAAGGATGTCACATCCTGATGAGCCTCAAACCTATTAGGAGGCTATCAACACTAAAGAGTGTGAGAGATAGACAGGTGCAATAAATGATGAAATAAACTCAATTATAGAGGCTAAAACTTGGTAGTTGGTAGATTGTTTTTCGGATAGAAAACCTATTGGATGTAAATGGGTTTTTAAGTTAAAATTGAATCTTAATAATTTATTGAAAGATTCAAGGCTCGGTTAGTGGGAAAAGGGTACACGTAGAAGGAGGGAATAGACTATGAGGAAGCCTTTGCACCGGTGGTGAGTTTTCCATCGGTAGGAATTTTGATAAGCTTGGTCGCAACAAACGACATGGAAGTATATCACATGGATATTAAGACCGCCTTCCTATACGGAGAATTGGAGGAAGAGATCTTTATGAAGCAACTTAGGGGGTTTGCAGAGAAAGGGGAGGAAAGCAAGGTTTGCAGGTTTATCAAGTCCTTTTATGGACTAAAACAAGCGCCACGATAATAGAACATCAAGTTGGATAAGTTCCTTACCAAGCTGGGATTCATTAGAATCAACTCGGACCACTCCATTTATATTTTTGAGGATAAGAATGGAGTCATTTATATTGCTTTTTAGATGGATGATGTGTTGGTCTTGGGTTAGTATTTAGAAATGATCACAAAACTTAAGAAAGATTTGATAAGTCAATTCGATATGAAAGATTTATGGGAGGAAAAGTATATTTTGAGATTTCAGATGGAAAGAGATAGGGAAAAGAGAATAATTAGATTAACTCCAAGAGAGGCAATATGTAATATGCTTGAGAAATTTGGAATAGAGAAGGACAATGGATGTACAACTCCTATGGAGTTAAAGAAAATAAATGAAGGGAATAATAAGGGAGGTCATCCATTACAACTTAGTGTTTCACTAAAATCACATCTTTCCATTTTAAATCATAAACTATGTATCCTTTTACATTATGTGAATATCCCACTAGATATCCGAGGCTTCTTTTTTCTTCCATTTTCCACAAAGATTTGTCATTATTTAAATTATAAACTTCACTTCCAAAGAATTTTAGGTGTGAAAAATCTGGTTTCCTTCCACTCCACCTTTCATAACAAGTTACATCTTTCACAGCTGATGTAAAAACTATATTCTTGAGATAGTTGGCAAAATTCAAGGCCTCCGCCCAAAACTGATAACCAATTTTCTTATCACTTAGCATGCACCTAGAACTGTCTCGAAGTGTCATATTTAATTTCTCAACTACTCCATTCTGCTTTGGACTATAAGGTAAAGTTAACTGGTGTTGAATACCTTGTTAATTAAGAAACCCCTCAAACTTCTTTGAATTATATTCCCCCCATTATATGCCTTATTCTCTTAATAGGTGTCTAATGAATCTTCTCACTCCATGCTTTATACTCTTTAAAAACTGAAAATGCTTTTGACTTAGTCCTTATAAAGTAGACTCATGAATACCAAGACCAATGTGTTAAAATTCAAGTATTTTCTAGGTCTAGTGATTGTAAAATAAAAAGCAAAGAGGAGACACTGACAGCTTGCCTCTAACTCTTCACTCAAGTCCCCACACTTGTCGCAGTCATTGAAGACTTGAGGAAAAGTTAGATCCTTGGCAGCCTAGGCTGTCCAAAGAGGACAGGAAGGCAAATCTTGATAGAGTTACCTTAAATATTTTGACGAACCCAAGATTTGATCCGAGTACCTGCAGTCTGTCACAGCTGTTAACCTTAACCGTTTAGTCTAAGACTAGTGTTGAATGATATAGGGTTTAATAATTATATAAAGACTTACACTTAGACTAATTCATTCAACTGAAACTTCATTCGGGATGCATAGATTCAGTTATGTAGAGTACGGAGAAGAAACAGATACCGCGCATTTTGTTTCGATAGCGAAACAAATACCGCGCAAGTATTTATGATGGCTACGATTGAAATCTAGTTTTGATCGGACGGCCGGGAAGGATGCCGAGATCGCGGAAGAGAATCGCGGCGGTGTGCGATCATCGCCACAACGAGTGATACGTGGGGCGATAACATTGGATTGTGTTAACTTTGGATATTACGGGAACAAATCCCGATTTGACACGTGTCGACATTTTGGCCATGTTGTACGATGGTCGTACATAAAGTACATCCGTACCTGTTTTTTTCTGTACGGCATTGTAATTTGATTGGTGCCGTACATTAATAGATAAAGTTTTAGAGAGAGAATAGGACTTAGAAAATTTAGTAGGTAGCCGCATCTCTCCGAGAGAGCTCCTGTACAAAAGGTCATCTTTGACCATTCATAACCATCAATTTACTTGACCATTTTCAGTGATTCTTTTTGCTGCGGACTCAAAGGAGTCCAAGCTACACAAGAATGTTGTCGGTCAGAGTTTTCGCCTGCCAAGGTGGCTTCATTTTCAAGGGAAAGTCAAAGTGGGTGAATGTGTCCAAAACTCATATTCTAACTTTGCATTTTGTGGTGGAACTGAGCACACAGAAAGTCTTATTTCACAAGGGTGAAGCTATAATGGGTTTCTAATTGTCAACGGGTCAGTCAATTAGGTTTATAAAAACTTGGAGTCGGCACTATCTAGATTAGCTTCTTTTGGATCTGCGATTTCTGTGGGCAATGGAGCACACAAATTTTCACAATCATCCGTGATAGTTAGCATAAACCTTTTCCCATCATTAGAAGGACTCTAGCTAGTCCTCGAATATCAGTGTGTACCAAATCTAACACCTTTTCTCTTTAAAAAATTGCAATTTTGGGAAATGGCAACCTATGTATTTTCCCTTGTGCACATCCACTACAATCATCTATTTCCATTTCACCCCCAAGCTTAATCCCTTCTACAGTTCCCTTAGAACTCATTTCCTTTACCTTGTCTATATGATCATGCCCCAATCTCTTATGCCACAATGATACAACATGTGTACAAAACTCCTTGATTGCAATTACTTAAAATATTGCGAAATATCCCTTGCTTTCCTTTTTCAGCTATGAAGTAAACCTCATCTTTCAAACTAACTGTCATAATTCCCTTGGTAGTATAAGTGTCAAAATCCTTGTCATCCATCACAAAAGTTGAGATCAAATTTTTGCTAAACTCTGGGATATACAATACTTTCGACAAGGTTACAATTTATGCTTTCCCATCCACTAACACTGTGTGATCAACTAACCTAACTAAGCTAGTTGTTACTATCCTCCCATCCCCTAGCTTAATCTCAACTGAAGGAATTTTCATGAGTTTTTCAAACATCTTTATATCTCGGCGCATTTGCATTGAAGCTCCGGAGTCGATTATCTATCCTTCCTCTAGTTACTCTCAAACTCCTCCAAGTGTACATCTGTGCTTCCTCCGAATCCCAACCTGTTTTTCATCCGGCTTTTCATTCAAAAGAAGTTTCTCACACTCTTTCTCCTCCTCGGATGACTCCTCATCCTCATTTCCATGAACTTGTGTGACAAGAGCCTTCTTCTTCTCCCATTAGCTCACATTAGCGTGCCCATCATTCATCCTTAGAGATGCAAGCCGGTTGCAATCTGCCATGTAATGCCCTCGTTTCCTGCAAAACTGACAAACTCCTTTCGAAGGTCCCCTCCCCTTTCCATCTGAACCCCCTCCCTCTCTTCCTTTCTTAAGGAAATTTTCGTAAACATTTCCGGAGGGGTGATCACCACGCTTCCTCTAATCAGCTCCGGCTCCCAATGCTTGTACACTATGATTATCTCTCCTTAGCTCCAAAGTGTTCTCCCTTAACAAAATCATCCCCGCTGTATTTTCTCACTTCCAAGTGGCATCTCTTAGTTCTTGTAACGGATTGATAATATTTTCATACTCCATGGGAAGCTTCATGATTAATGTATTAACTATTTTCTTTTCAAATTGAGGAATACGTCACTTGCTAATTCAGCAAACAACGTTGCCAAATCATTATAGTTCTATCTCATACTTTTCGATTTATACCGATAGGCACTAATTTTTTGATCAATCAGCAATTGTTCCTGAATTGAGCCACTGTTGTACGTGCTCTCTATAGAACTCTAAATGTTGGCGTCGAATTCCACGTGAAGAAATGGAAGAGCAATCGCCTAGTCATACTCCAAAAAATGAGGTGCTTGGCCACCATATTTTTGTACCTCTATAAGTGAGAATTGTTTGCCATTATTTTCATCTCCACAAAGGCAAAAATGCTTCAGTTACCACTGCAACCGCCTTTGCCGGCACATTTCCTTTAGTATCCTCCTCCACCCCTGAATTTGCTGTCTCCTCTCTCTCTCTTCCACTAGATCCACTATTCTCACGGAGGATCGTGGTGCTCTAGAGAACCGAACTCCACCAAAACCTGATGGCAGCCAAGGAGGACATGGAATATCCCCGGACACTATATCCCAAAAGTGTTTCACAAAAAGTGCCCATACCATCATTGCTCCTCAGTAAACATAGCTTGTTTCGTCAAACATGGGTACCCTACTGGGTGGGCCCATAAACTGAACTTCTGTGGACTCTATAGTCTTGCCTAATTAGCAGCTTAAAGAAAGCATGTAGGATAACCCTGACCCACTATCGTTCATCAAGGAATATTTGCCACCCAGGAAAGCAAAAACTTTGAGCAGCCTCACCATTGTGAGGAAAAGACTCCCCTAAGTCGAACGCAAAAAAAATCTATGAATTTGCTCCAATGAGCAGTTAGTTATGGCTGTTCAAAAACAACAAATTTATACAAATGGCTTCTAAGAGAGAGGGCTTCCAAAAAACTCTAAGTCTAAACTACCTACACCCATAGTCTACTCACAAAACCCTTAGCTAATTAGAGGACTATAAAGTACTTCAAAATATGTAGAAAAATTACTAGCCGCCACAAAAACTGTACGGCAGCCGTACGCCCTCATCAAAGATAATGTATAATCCATGCCCTACCCCATGGATTTGTCTTGTCCTCCTCTGCCGACCTCTAGCAACTTACCACGTGTCACTTTGTGGCCATTTGGGCGCAAGTCGCCAAAAAAGCCATTCCAGCCCGTCCGCAATCACGTGAGCTGTCCGATCATGAAATGACATGCGTCTGATTTAGACGGCGTGCGACATGTTATTTGCGGCCGTCATACTCTGTCGGTTCTATGTCAAATGTCGTTTCATAACTTTTGCAGACTGTTTATAGAGTTCTCAAACCTATATGGTGCCACGTGGCATCGTGTGACGCTATCTCGAAAAATTGCCAAAAGTTCATTACAGGGTGGCGGTTGAAACGATGGCTGTCCGATCAAATATATTTACATAGTTCCGATTCGCGTCCGTGCATGAATCGCTTCACATGCGCCTTTTCATCAATTCGTTCTGTTTACTGAATAAGCTGTTGCCTGACAGTTTAGATAAGTTTAAAACCAACAACGTGGAACAATTCTACAAGAGCGCAATGGATAGGGCGACAAGATATATATGACTTACTAAACACCTAGGATCAAATCCGATCAAGTCCACCTTTTTGGCAAAGTGTCCCATATTCGAATCTGCCTCCTTTTGACTAAGGAGGCAACTATGATTTTCTTTGATCCTCCTTCGCTCTAGAGTCCAACTAAAATAGATAGGTGAACTATCAATTACTTCTTTTCAACATATGACAAATTTGAGTTTGCGCTAACTTTTTTAACAAAACAACGTTTATTGTTCGGGCTCACAAAAATACGTAAAACAAAAATTGAACCGTGTTTAAAACACAACTTTTAGTTGGCGCTAACAACAATATTGGAAACAAAAAATTTCTATTGTTTGCGCTCACAAAAATAGTTTAAATAAACTCTCAACCATGTATATAACTCAAGTTTGTGTTTGCTCTAACAATAAATTCTTGTAACGAACAACGTTTATAATTACGCTTAGAAAAACAATAAAAATAAACCCTAAAATATGTTTGCAACACAAATTTGTGTTTGTGTTAACAACAAAAATATTAATGAACAAAG
Organism: Zygnema cylindricum; assembly: GCA_037447655.1. Lineage (NCBI taxonomy): Eukaryota > Viridiplantae > Streptophyta > Zygnematophyceae > Zygnematales > Zygnemataceae > Zygnema > Zygnema cylindricum. Next base: position 87,218 of record JBBHKE010000176.1, on the reverse strand, counting down.
TTAAGTGTTAACTGCCACAAACATAATTAAAAAAAAACCCTAAACCATGTTTTTATCACAAATTTGAGTTTGTGCTAACAAAGATATTTTTAACAAACAAAGTTTATTGTTCGCGCTCACAAAAAGAGGTAAAATAAAATCCGAACTATGTTTAAAACACAAATTTTTGTTTGCGCTAACAACAATATTGGTAACAAACACTTTATATTGTTAGCGCTCACAAAAGAAATTCAAATAAACTCTCAAACATGTTTATAAATCAAATTTGTGTTTGCGCTAAAAATAAAATCTTGTAACGAATAACGTTTATTATTACGCTCAGAAAAACAATAAAAAAAAACCCTAAACTATGTTTACAACTCAAATTTTGTATTGCGTTAACAACAAAAATATTAACAAACAAAGTTTATTGTTAACACAGAGAAAGAGAGTTAAAAAAAAACCCTAAACCATGTTTCTAACACAAATTTAAGTTTGCGCTAACAAAGATATTTGTAACAGACAACGTTTATTGTTTACGCTCACAAAAAAAGGTAAAATAAACTCCTAACCATGTTTAAAACACAACTTTTTGTTTGCTCTAACAACAATATTGGTAACAAACACTTTATATTGTTAGCATTTACAAAAATAGTTCAAATAAACTCACAACCATGTTAATAACTCAAATTTGTGTTTGCGCTATCAATAAATTCTTGTAACGAACAACGTTTATTATTAAGCTCAAAAAAACAATAAAAAAAAACCCTCAACTATATTTGCAACACAAATTTGTGTTTACGTTAAAATATTTACGAACAAAGTTTATTGTTAACACACACAAAGAGAGTTAAAAAAAACCCTAAACCATGTTTCTATGACAAATTTGAGTTTGCGCTAACTATTTTTAACAAAACAACGTTTAATGTTCGTGCTCACAAAAAGAGGTAATATAAACTCCGAACCATGTATAAAACACAACTTTTTGTTTGCGCTAACATCAATATTGGTAACAAACACTTTATATTGCTAGCGCTCACAAAAATAGTTCAAATAAACTCTCAAACATGTTTATAAATCAAATATGTGTTTGCGCTAAAAATAAATTCTTGTAACGAACATAGTTTATTTTTACGCTCACAAAAACAAAAAAAATAAACCTTTAACTATGTTTGCAACACAAATTTATGTTTGCGTTAACAACAAAAATATTATTGAACAAATTTTTTTGTAATGTGCGCCGTCCACTCATGGCTTGCCACGTGTCATCCGCCAACGTTAGCTTACAAAATGCCAAATGAACACTCCGGTGCATCGGCTCCACTGTGTGCCGTCCGATTTGAAGTTGACAATTAATTAAGTTTGTTTAAATTCAATATCATTTCGTTTCGTAATTCGTTTAATGGAGTATGTAGAACGGTACTGTCTTTAAATACGAATCACACCCAATACATGTAATATTTCATCAAGACCTAACACATAAGGTCAACGACTATATGATCGACAGTGACTGTGTAAGGACCATGATCAAATCCTGGTCGTGTCACAAATTCATTTTTGTTACAGGCACATCTCTATTCTTCTTTAGTGTGTCTCCTTGGCTGTCTGAAGATAGCCATGGCTGCCTAAATCTTAGTGATTGCACCAAGTATATAGACTTAGAGTGGCCTCTAGAACAAATAACTAGGAAATACATTTTTCAACACTCTTTTTATTGCCATCTATGTAGATGATTTGTTGGCACTAAGTAAGTCCATGGAAAAGATTAATAAGCTAGAGAAAGATTTGAGAAGCAGCTTTGACATGAAGGACTTAGGGGAGGCTAGATATATTCTAAAAATACAAATGAAAAGAGATAGAGGGAAGAGAGTAATAAGATTAACTTAGAAAGAGGCCATTGAAAATATGTTGGAAAAATTCCAGATGGATAAGGCTGTAGAAAATAAAGGTTATTTTACTATTTTTTAGGTTTTGTAAAATGCCAAAAAGAAGCAAAGGCAGCCAGCCTCTAACTCCTCTCTCCAGCTCCCACACTTGTCAGAATCACTAAAAGTTGGAGAGGGAGATAGAGCCATGGCTGCCTATGCTATCCCGACGGAGACACACATTAGGTTGGTAGATTTTACCAAAATAGATCTTGACGGACCTAAGATTTGAACCTGGTACAAGCCGTCCGTCAAGGTAGCCGGTAGCCAGTTGACTTAGCCAATTAGTCTGAGATCAAGGTTAGAGGATATAAGGTTTGGTAGCTATTTAAATTTTAACACGTAGGCTATTTCATTTAACGAGATATTTAGACATAGATACAGTTTGTAATGTAGGGCGTACAGAAGATCCGAGACGGATACCGCGCATCTTGTTTCGAAGATGAAACAAATATTGCGCAAGTATTCATGACGGTCACGGTTGTAATCCGGCTTAATCGGACGCCCACAAAGCATGCCGAGATCGCGGAATAGGTTTTTGGCGGTTTGCGGTCGACGTCACATCAATTGCCACGTGGCACAATCACATTGGATTACGGCATCTTCGGGGATTACAGAAACGAATCCAAAAGTGATATGTGTCGACTTGTTGGCCATGCCGTAAAATGGCCGTACATAAAGTACACCGACACCTCTACCTTTATGTATGATACAGTATTATAATTGGTGCCGTACTTCATTAGATAGAGTTTTAGAGAGAGATAGGACTAAGAAAAATTTGATAGATTGGACCCTCTCTACCAGATAGCTTCTATACAAAAGGTCAACTTTGACACTTCATAACTTACTACTCAAGGGAGCAAATTCAGAAATTCTTTTTGGTATAAACTCACAGGAGTCTTACCTTCACAGAGGTGAAGGTGGTCAGAGCTTTTGTCTGTCAAGGTGGCAGTTATACTTGCTGAAACACAAAGGTGTTAGGATTCTCCTAGAAACTTCGTATGAGCTGCCTACTCTGAGGACCTATGGAGGTCTCAGAGTTACAGGTTATGGGCCCACCCTCTAGGGTGCCCAACTTCAATGAAGATGGCTTCATATACTAGGAATGTATGATGGCAGAAGCTCTATTTGAGAAACGGTTTTGGGGAATAGTGAGTGGACAGGTGAGGCGTCCATCAAGTCTTAGGATCCCTCTTGGGCTTGGAGGAAGCAAATTCACCAGAGATGCATATCCTGTTGAAATTTAAGTATTTTATAGGTCCAGAGATTGTAAAATAAAAGCCGAAACAATTACAGCTTGCCTTTAACACTTCACTCAAGTCCCCACACTTGTCGCAATCACTGAAGACTTGAGGAGTTAGATCTTTGGCCGCCTAGGCTGTCCAAAGAGGACAGGAAGGCAAATCTCGATAGAGTTACCTAAAATATTTGACGGACCCTGGATTTGATCCACATACCTATGGCCTATCAAATTAGCCGGTAGCCTTAACCTACAAGTCTAGGATTAATGATACGATATATCAGGTTTGATAAATATTTATTATGTTACACGTAGACTAGTTCATTTAACAAGATATAGATACGTAATGCATAAATATAGTTTTTGTACGATTTTAATGTACTAAATAAAACGGATACCTCGCATTTGTTTCGAACAGAAAACAAATACGCGCACGTATTTATGACGGCTATGATCAAAACTTGGTTTCGATCGGATGGCAGAAAAAGATGCCGAGATCGCGGAAGAAGATTTCGACGGTTTGTGGTCATCGCCACATAGGATGACACGTGGCAAAATGACATTAGATAGCGGCATCTCCGGGGATTATGTGAACGAATCCGGAGATGACATGTGTCGACATTTTGGCCATGTCGTGCGATGGCTATATAAAAAGTACACCGACACCTGTACTTTTCTGTACGACACAATAATTTGATTGGTGCCGTACGTCAATAGATAGAGTTTTAGAGAGAGATAGGACCTAGAAAAATTTAGTAGGTAGCAGCCTCTCTTCGAAAGAGCTCAGGTACAAAAGGGTAATCTTTGACCATTCATATCTATCAATTTGCTTGACCATTTTGAGTGATTCTTTTTGCTGCGCACTCACGCGAGTCCAAGCTATACAAGGGTGTAGTCGGTCAGAGTTTTTGCCTGCCAGGGTGGCTCCATTTCTAAAGGAAATTCAAAGTGGGTGAATGTGTCTAAAACTCATATTCTAACTTTGCATTCTGTGGTGGAACTGAGCACACAGAAAGTTTTATTTCACAAGGGTGAAGCTATAATGGGTTTGTGATTGTTAACGGGTCAATCATTTGGGTTTATATCTACTTGGAGTCGGCAGTATCTAGATAAGCTTCTTTTGGATCTGCGATTTCTGTGGGCAAAGGAGCACATAGAGTTTCAGTTTATGGGCCCACCATCTAGGGTGCATATGTTTGATGGAACAGACTTCACTTATTGGGGATTTATGATGGAGGGATTTCTTTTCGAGAAGCACTTATGGGGAATTGTTTCGGGACAAGTGAGATGTTCGCCACTTGGCTTTGAAGGAGCTTACTATGGAGAATCATTTGAGGCTACATAGAATATCAACCGAAGTTCAGATGCAATGGAAAGTGAAGGGAAAAACCTTGTTGTGGATGGGGAAATAGGGGAGAAGGAAAAAGGGACACCTATGGTGAGGGGAGCTAGGCTCTTAGCTATGGTATCACTTGTAGGGATTAAAAATGAAGAAAATGACAGAAAAATATGGGAATACAAAAACACTATAGCAAAGCATCTCATACTTAGAAAAGTGTCTACGTCCATAGCTATCACTCATATAAACTTAACGAAGTGTTCAGAGATATGGGAAGCACTAAGTTAGATTTATAAGAGTGAGACTATTTATTGGTTTTTGAAAGCTTAAGTCTCAGCAAATTTATACGACGGCGGGAAAATATATTTATAGGGACACGCGTCGTCACTTCAAGCACAATGAAAGTTTTAATGGTACCGACACCAGTATTCTAACAGCGCAGCTGCGACGCAAATGGAACAAGCGCAGCTTCAATTATTTTTAATATGGTCCAAACGGACCAACGCATTTGCTACGCAACAAGACAAACGCAGCTGCGGCTATATTTTGTATGGGACAACGCAGTTGCGGCGAAGCTGCGGATATTCGAATATGATCTTGAACTAGACTGCGCTGCTATGGTCGAACAAAATCAAGTCAACGGACGAGATTCACAGATGTTTTACTGACAGATGTCTTTACAACAATTGAGTGCACATATCCGGACAAACGTAACTAGCCCGCGGCGACTATTTGTACAATCACTTAGTACAAATTCTCAGTAATGTGATTATATTGTGGTAAATTAGTTTTAGCGTGATTAGAAGTAGTTAGATCTCACTGGTAGTTTTTTGTTTTGGACATATCTCTTAGGAACACCTGTATCAGCGGTGCAGCATTATGTAATAGGACAACTATAAGTAGATACTCACTAAGAGTATAAGAGTTAGGACTTAGAATGTTTTTGTATCCAGACTTCTAAGTAGTAAACTGCAAACAGTTTTTTGGAAACTTCCGAGTATTATATCTTGGGTGTTCTTGGTTAAATTGAGCTGAAAATTTAGGAGTTGTCAGTGTTTGTGCTACTCTATATTCTGATAGAGTTTTGTGAAGTTTGGATGCTTTTATAAGATTTAGTGAGCACTTGAAGACTGCTGCTTGATAGAATTCTTGATAGCTTCTGAGAGTGTATCATGTCTACTTCTACTACTACCGCTGCTCCTCCACCTACACCCGTGGTCATAGAACAACAGGTTATGGGCCTGTCATCAAGAATTCCAATCTTTTCCGGTGAAAAGTATGTCTACTTGGCGGATATGGTGGAGACACATTTTGAGAATGTCCATCTTTTAGACATATTAGATGGTTCTCTGGATGAATCTGATCCGTCATGGTCTAAGAAAAATATGCAAGCTCGTTCGATTCTCAAATTCTGTATATCTGAGGACTTAGCTATGTCTCGGATAAAAATGAAAAAAAAGCAATTGATATCTGGAAGTCTTTTAAAAATTATTATGAAAAAGCTAATGTCCAGGAAGAACTATTATTGGCTGGAAAAATTTGGGACTATAAGTACACTATGTTGTTTTGAAGATTTAGTTTCGCGCGTACGTGAAATTTGGTGCGCACGCGACGTTTCGTGCGTAAATATTTACCAGATGTACTGTGGAGGTTTGAAGAGATTTGTGGATCGGGGGAGTAAGTGTACGAGTGAAATAAATATGACGTGCAATTCTGTGTCCTCCATTGGACCACAGAATACAGGAAGCCTCTAGATAGTATTTAACTAACCCACTTTAAGCCACAACCACTGCTGCCCAAGAAGGCAAACTGACAATTTGACTGCACCCAATGTTGAGCAGGTAGAGGCTTTAAATTCAGACTTTGAGAGGAAAGGACAGTTTAATCAGCAAAGAAATCAGTCTAATTAGTTTAGACAGTTTAATCAAGGTGGAAATAGACAATCCAACAATGCATGTTTTTTATTGTAGTGAGAGAGGTCATGGATACAAATTTTGTCCTAAGCTTAAAATAGCTAACGATACAGGTCTATACAGGCCGGGATGGCAACAAATTCAGTTTTACAAAGGTTTCAAGGGGCATACACCTCGTGGAAATGCACTGTTTTCAGCGTCTTCATCCCTCCAAGATGAGACTCTGACATTTTTTAAGGAGGATGACACGGATCTATTCGCTATGGCGGCAGCGATGGAGGGCGCGAAAGACCTTGGATGGATAATGGATACAGGAGCGTCAGCCCACATGTGCTGGAACAAAGCCATCTTCAAAAATCTGAAAAACAACGCCGGAGAAAAATATTTATTATGCTTGTGGAATGAGTGTTCAGACTCGTGCTGTGGGTGATGTGTCTTTGCTAGTGGATGTGGAGGGCAAAGCAATTGAAAGGACTCTTCACAATGACTTATTTGTGCTTGACTTTAAGAAAAATCTGTTTTCTACGTCCTTGGTAGCGAGTAAAGGCTTTGAGGTTAATTTGAAAAATGGTAGGCAGGTTGTTAGCAAAAATGGCAAAGTCGCAGTTACTAGTACTAGAGATAATAGCAAGATGTACTGAATGGATATGGCTAATACCAAGGAGAATGATGTTATGTACTCCGGTGTTTTACATTCAGATGAGTTGTGGCATAAAAGATTAGGCCATGTACACTATGATAGTTTGAGAAAAATAGTCTTTGCTCGAAAAATAGAGGGTGTCTCAATCACAGATCAGCCGGTCAAAACATGTGATGGTTGCGCTTTGGGCAAATCCACAGACTAACATTTCCTATAGAGACTGAGCATCGGTCCACGATACTTTTACGACAAATCCATTCGGATGTTTTTAGTCCTGCGAAGGTTCCATCTGCCGGGGAAATGAAATATATGGTCACTTTCACCGATGATTTCTCCAAGTTTACAAAAGTTTACTTCATGAAGGAGAAGAGTGAGGTATTTGGTCACTTGAAGCAGTATAAAGCATATGTTGAAAAACTTCATAATTTACCTATTTTGCAGCTCAGATCGGACAATGGTGGTGAATATACATTGAAAGAATTTGAAACCTTTTTACTCAACGAAGGTATAAGTAATCTACTGACTGTTCTATATTCACCGGAACAAAATGGGGTGTCGAAAAGACTAAATAGAACTCTCACGGAGAGCTCTAGGTCGATGCTCGCAGATAAAAATGTGGATCCGAAATTGTGGGCTGAGGCTCTAAATTCTGCAGTTTATATTAAGAATAGGATAGTATCAAGATCCGTAGAATCTACTCCTTACGAGATCTGGACAAGTAGCAAACCTGATGTTAGCCATTTCAAAGTCTTTGGTAGTAAATATTTTATCTTAGATACATCTACGGAAAGATGGAAAATGGAACTGAAGGGATTACCGCGTATTTTGCTAGGATATGATGATCACTCAAAAGGTTACAAAGTCTTTATGTGTGAGAGGCAAAAAATAGTTGTAGCAAGGAATATCATTGTCAAAGATGAACTAGACTCGATAGATTTATTTCAAATGACAAAGCTGCAAAAGTAGCAAAAAGTATAGGAGTATGTCATTTTAGATTGCATGCAAGAAATTGTCCCGCAGGTGCAACAATCTCCGGTGGTGACTCCAGAGTCAGACTCTATCCAACTTCCTCAACAAGTTCAGTTCCATCCAGAACAACAACAGTCAATATACGAGGATCGCAACCAGCACAATCAGCTATATACTGATCGCGACCAGCGTAACCAGCGCAATCAGGGCAATGCACGGCATCCGACGATCTCAGCCTCAGAATTTCTAGAGGGAAGAAGATCCAGCAGCCGTCTTTTAGCAAGCTCTCAAGTTGCCTACTCGGCAGCCTTAGGGGAGCCCTTGACTATCCAATAGGCCTTTTCATCACCAGAGCAAAATCACTAGATCGAGGTAGCAAACGACGAAATGAAGTCGATCATGGAGGCCCAATCATGGGAGCTTGTGGAACTTCCTCCAGACCGAAAGGCAATCAGCAGCAAATGGGTATTCAATGTGAAGTTAAATCACGATAACACCATTGAACGATATAAGGCCAGACTTGTTGCAAAGGGTTATAATCAAAAGGAAGGAATCAATTTCGAAGAAACATTCTCTCCGATTGTAAGATTTCCCACAATTAGGATTTTGTTGTCCCTAGCTGCTATAGAGGATATGGAAATACATCAGATGGATGTAAAGACAACATTTTTGCATGGAGAACCAGAGGAGACCATTTACAGGCAGCAGCCTGAAAAGTATGCAGAACCGGGAAAAGAGCACTTAGTATGCAAGTTGTTAAAATCTCTGTACGGCCTAAAACAGGCCCCCAGACAGTGGAATCTGAAGCTTGATGAATTCCTAATTAGCCTAGGATTTCAAAAGATAAGTTCTGATCACTCTGTCTATGTTCTAAAGGGTGAAAATGGAATAGTGTATATAGCAGTGTAGGTAGATAATTTACAATTAATCAACAAATCAATGCCTGAAATCAACAAAATCAAAACTGCTTTAAACTCACGATTCGAGATGAAAGATCTCGCTGAGGCAAAATACATTTTGGGTATTCATGTAGAAAGGGACAGAAATAAGAAAGTAATAAAATTAACTCAAAAAGAGGCTATTGGAAACATGTTAGATGAGTATGGAATGCGGGGGGCAAAAGGATGTCTAACTCCAATGGAATATCAGTAGAAGTTAGAGGGAGAAGAGACAGAACCAAGTGTCATTGTTAGCGAGTATTCAGAGTCAGGGGAGAATGATTCTATGACACAAATACCTTACAGACACATAGTGGGAAGCTTAATATATTTCAGGAACTGTACACGTCCTGACATTGTTGCACCAGACGGGGTACTGAGCAGGAGTCTTGTGAATCAAAGAAAATCTGATTTTGATGCAGCAAAGAGAGTCTTAAGATATTTGGCAGGGACAAAAGACCTCAAACTCACACTAGGCGGAGGAGATGTGAAGCTGCAAACGTGGAGTGATGCAAGCTATGGCGACATGCCAAGCCGAAAATCCACCACGAGAATCATTTTGCAGATTGGGAACGGAACGTGCTGCTGGAGCAACAAACTTCAAAAGGTTACAGCGCAGTCGACAATGGAATCAGGATATATGGTAGCAAGCTCGACCCTCAAAGAACTCTTATGGGTGAAATCCATGTTGCAAAACTAGGATACATGCACGTTGGGCCACAGGTGATCTGGTGTGATAACCAGGCTGCCATTGCCATTTCCTCTAACCCAAGTCACCACTTCAAGAGTAAGCACATGGATGTACGATTACACTTTGTAAGAGAAAAAGTGTTCTCTAGGGTGATCAAATTATGTTATCTGCCAGATGTAAGAATGGTTGCTAATATGCTTACTAAAGCTCTTCCTGCTCCCAAGCTAAACTATTGTAGGAATGCAGTAGGATTGGGTGAATAGGTAATTAGCTTCATTGCGATACTGCCATGCTGTGATAGCCCAAAATTAGGATGTAGTGGACCCAAGTGATTAGTTGGTTTGCTGCACTGCTATGTTACCATGTTGGGCTGCTACAGCTGCGCTGCTATGTTACCATGTTGCGCTGCTATGGCTGCGCTGCTATACTGCCATGATGCACTAAGTACGACATCGCAGCTGCGCTTATACACTGAGTCTAAAGCTTTAGGGGAGTATTGGTTTTTGAAAGCTTAAATCTCACCAAATTTATAGGACGGCGGGAAAATAGATCTAGAGGGATACGCGTCGTCACTTGAAGCACAATGAAAGTTTTAATGGTACCGACACCAGTATTCTAACAGCGCAGCTGCGACGCAAATGGAACAAGCGCAGCTTCAATTATTTTTAATATGGTCCAAACGGACCAACGCATTTGCTACGCAACAAGACAAACGCAGCTGCGGCTATATTTTGTATGGGACAACGCAGTTGCGGCGAAGCTGCGGATATTCGAATATGATCTTGAACTAGACTGCGCTGCTATGGTCGAACACAATCAAGTCAACGGACGAGATTCACAGATGGCTTACTGACAGATGTCTTTACAACAATTGAGTGCACATATCCCGACAAACGAAACTAGCCGGCGGCGACTATTTGTACAATCACTTAGTACAGATTCTCAATAATGTGATTCTATAGTGGTAAATTAGTTTTAGCGTGATTAGAAGTAATTAGATCTCAGTGGTAGTTTTGTGTTTTGGACATATCTCTTAGGAACACCTGTATCGGCGATGCAGCATTATGTAATAGGACAACTATAAGTAGATATTCACTAAGAGTATAAGAGTTAGGACTTAGAATGTTTTTGTATCCAAACTTCCAAGTAGTAAACTGCAGACAGTTTTTGGGAAACTTCTGAGTATTATATCTTGAGTGTTGTAACGTCAATTGAGCTGAAACTTTGGGAGTTGTCATTGTTTGTGCTACTCTATATTCAAAAAGAGTTTTGTGAGGTTTGGATTCTTGTATAAGATTTAGTGAGCACTTGAAGACTGCTGTTTCGTAGAATTTTTGATAGCTTCGAAGAGAATATCATGTCTACTTCTACTACTAGTGCTGCTCCTCCACTTGCACCGGTGGTTGTAGAACAACACTATTCAAAGGCAGAAATTAGTAAAACAAGAAATAGATGTCTATGTTTATATAGGCGGTAGCATAATACAGTTTTGCAATGATATTGCTGCGCTATATGTTGAGCTTCCTAGTGCGGGATATGTAGAATCTGAGGAGAGGAATATTAATACACAATTTATGAAACTCTTAGATGAGTACGAAAACATCATTTGTCGTATGCAAGAAATGGATATCTCCTCACGGACTTGGAGCTTTACCATGGGGATAATTCTTGTGAGGGAAAGCACTTTGGAGCTTCGTAGGGGAAGTGACAAAGTGAATGCATTTACAGTTGGTGGTGATTAGCGGAAGCAAGATGAGAGGAACGGTGGTGACGAGCGGAAGCGTGATAAGAGGAAAAAAGACAAAGGTAAACCTTATCGGAACTTTGGTAGAAAGAGAGGGAGAGGAAAAGAAACGAGAGCTTTGAAAAAAGGGGTTTGCTTCTTTTGTAGGGAACCAAGTCATTATATAGAGGAATGCCCTTGTTTGAAAGAACATAGAAGTTGGAATGTGGATGAGGAGAAAGAAGGGGAAGAGGAGAAAGAGGATGAAGATATGTTGGAGCTTCTCCACATCGGTAGTATGAGGAAGAGAGAAAAGCACCCAGAAATTTCACGTTAGCAACAGTATGCTTTTGGAGGTATAACGGAAGTAAAGAGAGAGGAAATACTTCAGGGAGTTCAAAATATTGAGGATAATTTCATAGATATTTTGGAAACAGATTACTGGTCGGAAAGGGAGACTTCAACGGATTCCGAGGAAAGGGGAGACGTGAAACTAGAAGGGGTTCTAAAGGATAGGGGAGAAGATGAATGTTTAAGAAAAGGTATAGGGGAGGAGAAATAATTATTGGGAATAAAGTTAGAAAGTGATAGTGGAAAGAATTCCATGGGAGAGAGTAAGGAAAGTTCAGAATATGGGATGAGAATCATGGATAAAAATATGAGTTAGGAAGATGTAGATTTTACGAGGAACTTAGTGGGGACTCTTGATTTAAGGATAAATTTGGGGGGTAATGGTTTTGACATCACTAATGGGAGTGATACCCTCTATAAAGTTATGCTTGTAAGAGGGTTAGCATCTGAGTATGTGTTGCAAATTGGGGATGGGGCTGATTGTTGGAAATGGAATATGGAAAGTGGATTTTGGTTGGAAGAAAAAGGGAGGAGGTGGATAAAATCTTTGCTCAGATTTTTGAAAAGTGGCATGCAAAATAGAATGTATGATTGACAAGATGAAATTATTTTTGGTCATCTAATACACTTTCTTAAATATAAAGGTATTCGCTTGAAGCTTCATGAAGGAAAAAGGAAAGAGGAAAGGAAGATATATATAAATGTTTTTTTTTTTTTTTTTTTTTTTTTGAAGGGAGTTGAAAGTAAAGTAGACTAGAAAATAAGGGGAGTGTTGAAATTTAAGTATTTTATAGGTCTAGATATTGTAAAATAAAAGCCAAAACAATGACAGCTTGCCTTTAACTCTTCACTCAAGTCCCCACACTTGTCGCAGTCACTGAAGACTTGAGGAGGAGTTAGATCCATGGCTGCCTAGCCTGTCCAAAGAGGACAGGAAGGCAAATCTTGATAGAGTTACCTAAAATATTTGACGGACCCGGGATTTGATCCGGGTACTTGCCGTCCGTCAAATTAGCCGGTAGCCTTAACCTACAAGTCTAGGATTAATGATAGGATATATGAGGTTTGATAAATATTTATTATGTGACACGTACACTAGTTCATTTAACGAGATATAGATACGTAATGCATAAATACAGTTTTTGTACGATTTTAATGTACAATATGAAACGGATACCTCGCATTTGTTTCGAACACATAACAAATATTGCGCACATATTTATGACGGCTACGATCAAAACATGGTTTCGATCGGACGGTCGGAAAGGATGCCGGGATCGCGAAAGAAGATTTCGGCGGTTTGGGGTTATCGCCACATAGGATGACACGTGGCAAAATGACATTGGATCACGGCATCTCCAGGGATTACGTGAACAAATCTGTAGATGACATGTGTCGACATTTTGGCCATGTCGTACGATGGCCGTACAGAAAGTACACTGGCACCAGTACATTTCTGTACGACACAGATCGGTGCCGCACGTCAGTAGATACAGTTTTAAAGAGAGAGATAGGACTTAGAAAAAAATAGTAGGTAGCAGCCTCTCTCCGAGAGAGCTCATGTACAAAAGGCTCATCTTTGACCATTCATATCTATCAATTTACTTGACCATTTTCAGTGATTCTTTTTGCTGCAGACTCACGCGAGTCCAGGCAATACAAGGGTGTATTCATTCAGAGTTTTTGCCTGCCATAGTGGCTGCATTTTTGAGGAAAAGTCAAAGTGGGTGAATGTGTCCAAAACTCATATTCTAACTTTGCATTCTGTGGTGGAACTGAGCACACAAAAAGTCTTATTTCACAAGGGTGAAGCTATAATGGGTTTGTGATTGGAGGTCTCAGAGTTACAAGTTATAGGCCCACCCTCTAGGGTGCCCATCTTCAATGGAGATGGCTTCATATACTGGGAAACTATGATGACAGGAGCTCTATGTGAGAAACGGTTTTGGGGAATAGTGAGTCGACAGGTGAGGCGTCCATCAAGTCTTGGGATCCCTCTAAGGTTACGAGGAAGCACATTCACCAAAGATGCATATCCATCCTCAACGGATGAGACAAATGAAGGGGAGGTGGTGGACAAAGGAAAGGAGAAGGAGACGATCACACCAATAGCGACTTGTTCGGCATTCATGTCTTCTATTTTGAGGAACGAGGAGAATGATAGTGATACCTAGGACTTCAACAATATGGCAACAAAGCACATCATCTTCCGCCATCTTACTTAACAGCTTGCATCTCTTCATTTGCACGTATAAAGGGCATCCGATCTTTGGGTGGCTCTCATAGAGATGTACCGAAGTGGTACGATAAAGCAACAACAGTTGGCAAATCAGAAAATTAAAGAGAATGTATACAAAGAGGGGAAGATGTTGGATTTTTGAAATGAGCTTGCTACACTTTTCATGGCACTAGAGAGTGTTGGAAAAGTATTAAGTGAAAAGGAAAAGGTTAACTCTTTACTGATGAAGTTACCCTATAAGTTCGAGAACATAGTCAACCATGGGCAAGCCTTGGAGGACTCAAGGTAGATTTGGAATTCAGTGGGAGGGATGATTCTCGTTCGGGAGAATACTATTAAGATCCGAAAGGAAAGAAAAAGTGGGCAAGCCTTGGACGCTGTGACTGAGTGGAGGAACAATGATTTCAGGAAACATGTCTGAAATTATCAAGGGGAGGGGCAGAAAAATCAGAACGAGGAGTTCGGACCAAGGACTCCCGAGGGTTTGTGCCATTTTTGTAAAAAACCAGGGCACTATATGGTTGAGTGCACTAAGTTAAACGAGCGCGGTTAAAAGAGGGGCAGACCGGTGGACCCCCGAGAGGAAAGAAAAAGGCCCTTGTGACACAGGTACATGAGGTGAAAAACGAGGTCGAAATACCACGAAGGCAAAAATGTGCTTACGCTGGATTGAAAGGTAAAGCAAGCTGGATTGTAGATTCACGTGCATCTATATACATGTGTAAAGACAAACACCTGTTCACTAAGAAAAGAAAGATTCCCACCGTAGAGATAGAGTACGGGGATGGGAGGATAGTCACTACTACTCTTGTAGAAGCGGTAGATCTAAAAGTGTTAGTAGAAGGAAAGACATCCATAGTTACATTCTCCGATGTATTGTTTATTCTGGAGCTGAAAAAAAAACCTCATCTCTACGTCTTTATTAGACGATGAGGGTTTTGGAGGAAGTATATTTTACTGTTGAAAAAGGTACCCAAGGGATGTTTATGCTGATTTTAAGCAATGAAAAGAAGAAACTTTATTATGTTGGTGTTCATGATATAATTTTGTGGCATATGAGGCTTGGGCATGTGAATCTAAATAAGTTAAAAGAGATGAAAAAGATGAGAGTAGGGGAAGGGATTCAGTTTGGTGAAAGTGAGAATCTAAGTGATTGTAGTGGATGTGCTCATGGTAAAGCACACACATTACCCTTCCAAAAAACTGTTACCTATAAGGGAGAAAAGATTGAAGATTTAGTACACACAGATATTTGGGGGCCGGCTAGAGTGCCATCACCCGGGGGGAAGAGATTTATGATGACTATCACCAATGATTCGTCTCTGTATTTCAAGGTGTATTTTTTGAAAAATAATCAAGGGCTTAGGAATGTTTTAAACAATATAAAGCATGGAGTGAAAAACTCCATGATATCTCAATCAAGAGAGAAAGGAGTGACAATGGTGGAGAGTATACCTCTAACCAATTTGAGGATTTTCTGAGAGAAGATGAAGTGCAACACCAAAAGACAGTTCCTTCAAATCCTGAGCAAAATGGTGTAGCTGAAATATTAAAGAGAACACTGAGTGATAGTGTTAGGAGTATGCTGTTAGATAAGAAGATAGGAAAGAAGTTTTGGGCAGAAGCAATGAACTGTGCAAATTATCTCAAGAATAGAGTTCTTACTTCAGAGTAAAAAGCCAAACACCCTATGAGAGATGGACATGCCGAAAAACCAAATGTTTCACAATTAAATGTTTTCGGTAGTCAAGTGTTCAGTTTAGACACAGATCGGTCAAACTCGAAGTTAGACTCAAAAGGAAAACCAAGATATCTATTAGGATATGATGAATATGTAAAAGGATATAGAGTCTATGATCTCAAAAGAGAGGATATTATCCTAGTGAACATCTAGTGGTTATGGATGAAGGAAAATCTATAGATCTCTTTAAGCATACAAAGACAGTCAAAATCAGATTTGAGTCAGAAAATTTTGATGACTTTGAGCTTCCTAACTATCCAGCATTTCAAGAAGATGATGATCTTGCAAGTACAAATCAGATCGAGAAGAACCCAAATGTGAAACCTCTAGTATTAACTCCAACCGAAGCGGAAGACGTGGTGGAAATCGAGCTGGAATCAAGGGATAGGGGAGAAGTAGAAATTATTCGGAAGAATCCAAAAGAGCCATCTATTCCGGCAACCGAGTTTGAGGGAGGAAGAAGAAGCAGCAAAAGAATGCAAGAGAGGCAAGTCAACGATATGGTAACAAACTTGTCTCACCGCGATAAACCTCAAACTTATAATGAGGCAATGACTTGTCTTCAGAGAAACCGGTGGAAGACAGCCATTAATGAGGAGATGGCCTCAATTATGGCGGCTAATACATTAGAATTGATAAATTGTCCGTGTGACAGGAAGCCAATTGAGGGCAAGTGGATATTCAAGCTGAAACTCAACCCGGATAACACCATTGAGCGCCACAGGACTCGGTTAGTGGCAAATAGATTTACCCAGAAAGAGGGAATTGACTACGAGGAGACTTATGCTCTGGTCGTCAGGTTTCATTCGGTTCAGATACTTCTTAGTATGGGGGCAGCAAGAGAAATGGAATTGCATCAAATGGACATCAAGACGACCTTTCTACATAGAGAGTTGGAAGAGGAAAAATTTATGCGACAGCCCGAAGGATTTGTGGTGCAAGGGGAAGAAAGCAAGGTATGCCGATTGATGAAATCTTTGTATGGGCTAAAACAAGCGCCCTGACAATGGAACAAGAAGCTCAATGAGTTTCTTACAGGTTCCGGATACATTCCGATCAGCTCGATCAATCAATTTATTTGTTTGTAGATGAGGAAGGGATTATTTTTATTGCAATTTAGGTTGATGATTTGCTTGTTTTCACTAAAAATAGGGATAAAATAAATAAGTTGAAAAATGATCTAAAAGGAAGATTTGAGATGAAGGATATACGAGGAGCCAGAAATATTTTGGGAATTTAGGTAGAGAGAGACAGAGATAGAAAAATAATAAGATTAACTCAAAAAGAGGCCATTGGAAACATGTTAGATAAATTCCAAATGGACAAGGCTAATACTTGTACCACTCCTATGGAATTAAAGAAGGGAAGTGAGGGGAGTGTGGAAGAGGAAGTTTTAATCTTAGATGATGAGCTAGGTTCGGAAGAGAAAAGATTTACGCAAACCACCCCTTATAGACAAGTAGTGGGCAGCCTAATATATTTTATGAATTGTACCCATCGAGACATAGCCGCAGCTGTATGAGTACTAAGTATGAGTCTGAATGCTCCCACTAAGAAAGATTGGGAGGTTAGTAAGAGAGTCCTAAGATATCTAATAAAGACTAGGGATGTATGGTTGCATTTGGGTGGGAACAATACTGACATCACCACTTGGAGTGATGCCAGCTATCGGAATGCTTTAATGAGGAGATGCACATCTGGATATGTATTGTATATGGGTGATGGGGCTTGCTGCTCAAGGAGCAAGCAGTAAAAGGTCATTGCTCAGTCCACCATAGAGGCTGAGAACATGGCTTTTTGCTTTGCTGTAAAAGAATTAATGTGGGTTAAGTCTTTGCTGAGTGTGCTTGGTCATCTTAAGAGTGGTGTCCAAAAAGTGTTTTGTGATAATCAAGCTCCCATTGCCATTTCTGCCAATCCTAAACTTTACTTTAAAGCCAAACACATAGACATTAGACTTAGCTTTGATACGGAGAAAGTAGAAAACAATATAATCACTTTGGAGTATAAACCAGATAGTGAAATGGTAGCAGATATGATGACCAAACCTGTGCCTTCACCTAAACTAATTTTCTGCAGGCAGAAGTGTGGTCTTAAAATAAAGAGTGACTAGAAAATAAGGGGAGTGTAGAAATTAAAGGTTATTTTAGTACTTTTTAGGTTTTCTAACATGCACAAAAAGAAGCAGAGGCAGTAAGCCACTAACTCCTCTCTCCAACTCCCACACTTGTCTCAGTCACTGAAAGTTGGAGAGGGAGATAGAGCAATGGCTGCCTGTGCTATCTCGACGAGGACACACATTAGGTTGGTAGATTTTACCAAAATAGATCTTGACGGACCCAAGATTTCAACCTGGTACTTGCTGTCTGTCAGGATACCCGGTAGGCGGTTGACTTAGCCTATTAGTCTGAGATCAAGGTTAGAGGATATAAGGTTTGGTAGCTATTAAATTGTTAACACGTAGGCTATTTCATTTAACGGGATATTTAGACATATATACATTTTGTAATGTACAGCGTACGGAACATCTGAAACGGATACCGCACATCTTGTTTCGAAGATGATACAAATATTGTGCAAGTATTTATGACGGCCACGATTGTAATCCAGCTTAATCAGACGGCCACGAAGCATGCCGAGATCGTAGAATCGTTTTTTCTATTTTTGGAATAGGTTTTCGGCGGTTTGCGGTCGACATCACATCAATTGCCACGTGGCACAATCACATTGGATTACGGCACCTTCGGGGATTACTCTAACGAATCCAAAAGTTACATGTGTTGACTTGTTGGCCATGTCGTACAATGGATGTACAAAAAGTACATCGGCACCTGTACCTTTATGTACGATACACTATTATGATTGGTGTCGTACTTCATTATATAGATTTTTAGAGAGAGAAAAACCCTAAAAAAATTGATAGATTGGACCCTCTCTCCCACAAAGCTTTTATACAAAAGGTCATTTTTGACCCTTCATAACTTACTACTCAGGGGAGCAAATTCAAAGATTCTTTTCGCCATGGAATCAAAGGAGACTTCCTTTCACAGGGTGAAGGTGGTTAGAGTTTTTGTCTGTCAGGGTGGCAGTTATATTTGCTGAAACACAAAAGGGTCTGGGTTATCCTAGATGCTTTGTGTGAGCTGCCTACTCTGAGGACCTATGGAGGTCTTTCAATTATGTGTCCTCCATTAGACCACAGAATAAAGGAAGCCTCTATAGTATTTAACTAACCCACTTCAAGCCACAACCACTGCTGTCTAAAAAGGCAAAATAACTGTTTGACTGATCACTTATGCAGCCTGGACTCCCTTGAGTTCGTAGCAAAAAGAATCACTAAAAACGGCCAACCATTCGATAAGTTATGAGGCAGTAAAAATGTCAATTTGCACAAACTCTCAAAGGGAGAGGTGACTACCTACCAAAATTTTTTAAGTCCTGATTCCCTCTAATAACTTCTATCTACTGAAGTACAAGTCAATCAAATTACTGTACCGTACCAAAAAGTACTACTGCCGGTGTACCTTTTGTACAGCCTATGTAGGACAAGGCTATTTAGCGGATGCGTGTCTACTTTTCACTCGTCCGTACATTTCTCGGAATTCTCATGACCGAATGTCATCTCTTCATGTGGTTGTAGGTCATGCCACATCAAAAAACGCTAAAGTGACCACTCCGGGATTTCGGCGATAATGTGCTTCGTTGGATTTGCAGCGAGATGCAATCTTAGCCGTTATAAATACTTGCGCGACATTTGTTTCGCTGTCGCAACAAAATGCGTGGTATCCGTTTTGAAATAGTATCATACTTCGTACTTTTATAAAACTCTATCTATGCATGCCGTATATAATTGTAGTTAAATGGATTTGTTCCTCTCTAAATATATATATATCTATCACATACTGTAGTATTTAGCATTGGTCCTAGTTTAATAGGATAAAGCTGACCGCTACCGGCCAACTTGGCGAACCGCAGGTACCGGGATCAAATCCCGGGTCCGTTAAGTATATTTTTAGTAACCTACTAAAAATAACTGCCTGTTTAAACTAAGGCAGCCATGGATCAACCACCCTCTCTATCCTTCAGTGACTACAACAAGTATGGGGGCTAGAGAGAGGAGATGGAGGCAGGCTGTCCATCCTTTTCTTTTCCTTTTATACTAAGATATTTAAACCTAGAAAAAACTTTAGAAATCTATAAATTTCAACACTCCCCTTGTTTTCTTGTCTAATTTTAATTTTTCTTTCAAGTCGCATTTTTCCCGATAATGTTTTAATTTAGGAGAGGGCACAGGTTTGGTCATCATGTCAGCCACCATTTCTTCATCAGGTCTATACACAAGATTAAGAATTTTATTTTCAACTTTTTCTCTTACGATGCTTAATCTTATGTCCATATATTTTAATTTGAAATGGTGTTTTGGATTGGCTAATTTTGCGATTGCAACTTGATTATCGCAAAAGATTTCATGCACTCCCTCCTTCATATATCCTTGTTCTTGCAACAATGAATTCACCCACATTAGTTCTTTTACAGCAGAACAAGACCCCATATACTCAGCCTCCATAGTAGACTGAGCAACCACCTTTTGTTGCTTACTGCTCGAACAACAAGCACCTTCCCCCACATACAAAACATATTGTGCACTTCTCATAGGTGCAACCCCATAACTAGCATCACTCTAAGTGGTGAAATCAGTGTGCTCCCCTCCCAAATGCAACCATAATTCTCTGGTTCCAACAAAATATCTCATGACTCTTTTGGCTGCCTCCGAATCTCTCTTTCTATGATCATTAAGACTCCTACTAAGTACACCAACTGCTGCCGCTATGTCTAGCCTGGTATAGTTCAAAAAATAGATTAAACTTCCTAAGACCTGTCTATAAGGGATAGGCTTCATGACTCCTCTCGACTCATTTGATCGTCTAAGATCATCACTCCTCCTTCTACACTCCCATCACTTACTTTTTTCAAGTCCATGGGAGTGGTACAACTGTTAGCATTTTCCATCTGGAATTTCTCAAGCATATTACCTATTGCTTCTTTCTAAGTAAGTCTGATATTCTTCTTCCCCCTATCTCTCTCCATTTGGATCCCCAAAATATATCTTGCCTCCTCTAAATCCTTCATATCAAATCTGCCCCTAACATGTTTCTTTAGCCTATTGATCTTCTCTAAAGACTTACTCAACACAAGCACATCATCGACATAAATTGCAATAAAAATGACACCATTCTCATCTTCAAACATATAGATAGAATGGTCAAAACTGATACGGATATATCCCATATCGGTGAGAAACTCATCTAGTTTCTTATTCCACTGTCGTGGAGCCTGCTTTAGTCCATATAAGGAATTTATGAGCCTGCAGACTTGGCTCTCTTCTCCTTCTTCCACGAACCCCTCGGGTTCCCTCATGAAAATTTCTTCCTCTAACTCACCATTAAGAAAAGTTGTCTTAATGTCCATTTGGTGTATTTCCATGTCTTTTGCTGCTGCCAGACTGAGGAGAATCCTTACTGATGGGAACTGAACAACTGGAGCAAATGTCTCCTCATAGTTAATCCCCTCCTTTTGGGTGAACCCCTTCCCTACCAATCGAGCCTTATATCTCTCAATGGTATTATCTGGGTTCAGTTTTAGTTTAAATACCCATTTACACCGAATATGTTATCTATCTAGAGGACAATCTGCTAGTTCCGAAGTATTTGCTTCCATGATAGAAGCCATCTCATCATTTATGGCTCTAATCCATCTTTCTTTCTTGGGACTTTTCACTGCCTCTGAGTAAGACTGAGGCTCATTTGGGTGAGATAGCTTAGTTACCTTATGAGCAACCTGTTTTTCTTGTATCCTTTTGCTGCTCCTCCTTCCTCCCTCAAACTCCAAAGCTGGAATAGATGGAAGTCTTGGGTTTCTTCTCACTGTCTCATAGGCTCCCCTGTACATGGAAGCTTGAAACTCTGAGACCTCCATAAGTCCTCAGAGTGGACAGCAACCAAGAAGCCTCTAGGATAACCCTGACCCCTTTGTGTTTCAACAAAAATAGCTGCCACCCTGGCAGACAAAAACTCTGACCAACTTCACCCTTGTGAAGACAAGACTCCCCTGAGTCGATAACAAAAATAATATCTGAATTTGCTCCCCTGAGCACTAAGTTATGGAGGGTTAAAGTTGACCTTTTGTACAGAAGCTCTCTAGGAGAGAGGGTCCTATCTTCTAATTTTTCTAAGTCCTATCTCTCTCACAGACTCTATCTACTGATGTACGGAGCCAATCAGATTTCAGTTTCGTACACAAAAGTATAGCTGTCGGTGTACTTTATGTACGGCCATTCTACGACATGGCTTAAATGTTGACACGTGGTATGTCCGGATTCACTCCCTTAATCCTCGGAGATGCCACAATCCAATGTCATTCCGCCACGTGTCATCCGATGTGGCGATGACCACAAACCGCCGAAATCTTCTTCCGCGATCTCAGCGTTAATTCCGGCCGTCCGATTAAATTCACATATAATCGTAGCCGTAATAAATACATGCGCGGAATCTGTTTCACTAAAGAATTAAATGCGCGGTATTGGTTTCTTATCCGTACCGGCATCCGTACTTTTACATTTATTGGATATATGTCTCTCGTAAACAGTTATAGTTAAATGAACTATCCTACGTATAAATGTTTAAGTAATTATCAAACCATATAGTACATAACACTACTCTTAGACTTAACGGCTAAGGCTACCGGCTACTAGCTGTCTGCCGGCCGACAGGTACCAGGATCAAATCCTGTGGCCGGCACATATCTTTTAGTAAATTAAACCCCTAACTAAAATATATTTTCTCGTAAACCTCTAGATAGCCTAGGTAGCCATGGCTCTAGCTCCTTCTCCAATTTCTCAGTGACTGCGACAAGTTTGAGAAGTTGGAGAGAGAAGTTAGAGATAGACTGCCTCGGCTTTTTTCTTATTTCTATTCAGACCTAGAAAATACTTTAAAAAGACCATTAATTTCTGCACTCCCCTTATTTTCTAGTCAATCTTTAATTTTATACCACACTTTTCTCTGCAGAAAATTAGCTTAGGGGAATGCACAAGTTTGGTCATCATATCTGCTACCATCTCACTATCTAGTCAGTACTCTAAGCTGATTATTTTGTTTTCTACTTTCTCCTTAACAAAGTTAAGTCTAATGTCCATGTGTTTAGCTTTAAAATGATGTTTAGTATTGGCAGAAATAGCGAATGCTGCCTGATTATCACAAAAAAAATTATGCACACCACTCTTAAGGTGACCAAGCTCACCAAGCAAAGACTTGACCCACATCAATTCTTTTACAGCAGAGCAAGAGGCCATATACTCAGCCTCCATGGTGGACAAAGCAATAACTTTTTGCTGTTTGCTACTCCAACAGCAAGCCCCATCACCCACATATAATACATATCCAGAAGTGCATCTCTTCATCGGAGCATCACCATAACTGTCATCACTCCAAGTAGTGATGTCAGTATTCTCCCCGCCCAAATGCAACCATAGATCCCTAGTTTCTATCAAATATCTAAGGACTCTCTTAGCTGCCTCCCAATCCCTCTTAGTGGGAGCATTTAGACTTCTACTCAGCACTCCTAAAGCTGCAGCTAAATCCGGCCGGGTACAATTCATAAAATAGATTAGACTTCCCACTACTAGCCTTTAAGGAATAGTCTGCATGAACTTCTGTTCTTCAGGAGATAATTCCTCGTCTAAAACTATGACTCCTTCTTCCTCACTCCCCTCACTTCCCTTCTTCAACTCCATTGGAGTTGTACAACTATTAGCTTTATCCATTTGAAATTTTTCAAGCATGTTCCCTATTGCTTCCTTTTGAGTCAATCTTATAATTTTTGTTTTTCGGTCTCTCTCTACTTGAATTCCCAAAATATATTTTGCTTCCCCCATATCCTTCATTTCAAATCTCCCCTTAAGATCGGTTTTCAGTTTATTAATTTTTTCCATTGATTTACTTAAGACAAGCAAATCATCAACATAAATTGCAATAAATATAAAACCTTCCTCATCTTCGAAAACATAGATTGATTAATCTGAGCTGATCCAGATATATCCCAGACCGGTAAGAAACTCATGAAGCTTCTTATTCCACTGTCGAGGCGCCTGTTTCAAACCATAAAGAGATTTAATCAGCCGCCATACCTTACTCTCCTCTCCTTCCTCCACAAACCCTTCGGGTTATCGCATGAAGATCTCCTCTTCCAATTCTCCATGCAAAAAGGTTGTCTTGATGTCCATCTGGTGCACTTCCATGTCTTCCGCTGCTGCCAAGCTGAGAAGTATGCGGACGGAGGGAAATTTGACCACCGGGGCAAAGGTTTCCTCGTAGTCAATTCCCTCTTTTTGTGTAAATCCCTTTGCCACTAATCAGGCTTTGTAGCGCTCGATTGTGTTATCTGGGTTCAGTTTTAATTTGAAAACCGACTTACAACCGATTGGTTTTCGGTTAGGTGGACAATCCACCAGCTCCTAAGTATCGGCTGCCATAATTGAGGCCATCTCCTCATTGATGGATGTCTTCCACCGGTTTCTTTCTGGACATGTCATCGCCTCTCCATAAGTTTGAGGTTCATCTTGATGAGATAGTTTAGTTACCTTGTTATTAACTTGTTTTTCTTGTAGTCTTTTGCTACTTCTCCTTCCCCCCACAAAATTTGAGGCCGGAATAGATGGTTCTCGTGGATTCTTTCGAACAAACTCGGCTTCTCCCCTATCCCTTGATTCCAAATCGATTTCCACCACGTCTTCCGCTTCGGGTAGAGTTGTCACTGGAGTTTCCACAGCCGAGTCATTTTCGGTCTAATTTGTATCTGCAAGAATCTCATCTTCTCTAAAACCCAGATAGTTAGGGAGCTCAAAGTCATCGGAATTTTCTGACTCAAATCTGATTTTTACTGACTTTGTATATTTGAAGGGATCCACAGACTTTCCTACATCCATAACTACTAGATGCTTTACTAAGATTATATCTTCTCTTTTTAGATCATAAACTCTTTATCCTTTAACATCCTCATCATATCCTAATAAATATCCCGGTTTTCCTTTAGGATCAAGCTTCGAATTAGACCGATCTGTATCTAGACTGAATACTTGACTCCCGAAAAACCTTTAAGTGAGATAAGTCTGGTTTCCGACCTGTCCATCTCTCATAAGGTGTTTGATCTTTTATAGCTGAAGTAAGAACTCTATTTTTGAAGTAATTAGCACAGTTCATTGCTTCTGCCCAAAACCTTTTTCCTATCTTCTTATCTGACAACATACTTCTAGCACTATCACTTAGTGTTCTATTTAACCTTTCAGCTACCCCATTCTGTTCCAGGTTTTCTGGAACTGTCTTTTGGTGTTGAACCCCATCTTCCCTCAGAAAATCCTCAAACTGGTTAGAAGTATACTCTCCACCATCGTCACTCCTTATTCTTTTGATTGG
Source organism: Zygnema cylindricum (assembly GCA_037447655.1). Classification (NCBI taxonomy): domain Eukaryota; kingdom Viridiplantae; phylum Streptophyta; class Zygnematophyceae; order Zygnematales; family Zygnemataceae; genus Zygnema; species Zygnema cylindricum. The sequence continues at coordinate 62,060 of JBBHKE010000176.1, read as the reverse complement.
GGTTTCATGAAGTTATTCGCTCCATGCTTTATATTGTCTAAAACAATCCTAAGCTTCGGACTTGTTTTTCAAAAAATACACTCGGGAATACCGAGACCAATCATCAGTGATAGTCATCATAAATCTCTTCCCCCCCGGTGAGGGCACTTTAGCTGGTCCCCAAATATCTGTGTGTACTAGATCTAGAATTTTTTCTCCCTTATAGGTGGTTGTTTTAGGAAAGGGTAATCTGTGTGTTTTACCTTGAGCACATCCACTACAATCACTTATATTATCATTCTCACTAAACTTAATCCCTTCCACCACTCCCATCTTTTTCATCTCTTTTAACTTGTCTAGATTCACATGCCCAAGCCTCTTATGCCACATCATAATATCATGAACACCAGCATAATAAAGTTTCTTCTTTTCATTACTTAAAACCAGCCTAAACATCCCATGGCTACCTTTCTCAGCAATGAAATAGACATCCTCCTCAAAACTAGCAGTAAAGACTCCTTCCCTAGTTCTAGTAAAAAAACCCTTATCATCTAATATGGATGTAGAGATGAGGTTTTTGTTCAGCTCCGGAATAAACAATACATCGGAGAATGTTACTATGGATGTCTTTCCTTCTACTAACACTTTCAAATCTACCGATCCTACAAGAGTAAGGGTGACTATCCTCCCATCCCCGTACTCTTTCTCTACAGTGGGAATATTTCTTATCTTAGTGAACAGGTGCCTATCCTTACACATGTGCATGGAGGCACCTGTGAAACTCTGAGACCTCCATTAGCCCTCAGAGTATGCAGATCCAAAAGAAGCTAATCTAGATAGTGCCGACTCCAAGTTAATATAAACCCAAGTGATTGACCCCTTGACAGTCAGAACCCCAATATAGATTCACCCTTGTGAAATAACACTTTCTGTGTGCTCAGTTCCACCACAGAATGCAAAGTTAGAATATGAGATTTGGACACATTCACCCACTTTGACTTTCCCTTAGAAATACAGCCACCCTGGCAGACAAAAACTCTGACCGACTACACCTCTGTGTAGCCTAGACTCCCCTGAGTCCGCAGCAAAAAGAATCACTGAAAATGGTCAAGTAAATTGATAGTTATGGCTGGCCAAAGTTTGCGATTTATACAGGGTGCTCTCTGGGAGAGGCAGCTGCCTACCCAAAATTTATCTAAGTCCTATTCCCTCTCTAAAACTCTATCTACTGAAGTACGGCACCAATCAAATTACTGTATCGTACATAAAAGTACAGGTGCCGGTGTACTTTATGTACGGCCATTGTACGACATGGCAAAAATGTCGACACGTGTCATATCCGGATTTGTTCCCGTAATCTCCGGAGTTGCCGCAATCCAATGTAGTGTTACCACGTGTCACTTAATGTGGCGGTGATCGCAAACCGCCAAAATCGTACGCCGCGATCTCGGCATCCTTCGCGGCCGTCCGATCAAATTTGGATTTCAATCGTGGCCGTCATAAATACCTGCGCGGTATTCTTTCCGGCGTCAAACAAACCGCGCGGTATTTATTTCGTAATCGTACCGTACGTCGTACTTTCCACAACTGTTTCTATGCAGTATGCATATAGTTCTAGTTAAATGAATTATTCTTATTGTATTTATTTAAATAAATATCATACCTCATAATATCTAATACAATTTAGACTATCTGGATAAGACTACCGGCTATTGCGGGTGTGACAAGTGGCAGGTACCAGGATCAAATCCTGCACCTGGCAAAACTATCTTTTAGAGAAAACCCCCTATAAAACAACTGTCTGTCTCCCTCTAGACAGCACAGGCAGCCATGGCTAACTCCTCCTTCAGTCTTCAGTGACTGCGACAAGTGTGGGGACTTGAGGAGGAGTTAGAGGCAGGCTGTCAATATCTACTATTTTGCTTTTTATTTTGCAATCTCTAGACCTAGAAAATACTTGAATTCCAACACTCCCCTTATTTTCTAGTCTATTTTTCTTTCAACTCCCACAAACAAGTAAACAAACATCCCCTCCCCTTTTTCCTTTTCTTTTTCCTTTTTCCTTTTCCTTTCATAAAACTTAAGTATTTAACACATTGCATTAAATGAACTGAAATGATAATTATATCACACATTTTATTTAACATCCCATTTTTCTTAAATTCAAGCAAAGATTTTATCCACTTCATCACTCTTTCATCCACACACAAACCGATTTCCCTCTTGCGATCCAAATAGCCAGCCCATTTCCAATCTGCAACATACACCTAGATGCTAACCCTTTTACAGGCACATCTTCGTCACACCAAGTAGTGATGTCAAATCCATCCACCCCCAAATATTCCCAAAAACCACTAGTCCCCACTAAGTTCCTCATAAGATCTTTATCTTTCGTACTCATATTTTTATCCATGATAATTACCCCATTTTCTGAACTTCCCTCACTCTCTCCCATGGAATTCTTTCCACTATTACTTTCTAATTTAGTTCCCAATAAATATTTCTTCTCCCCTAAACCTTTAATCAAATATTTCTCTTCTCCCCTATCCTTTAAAACCTCTTCGAGTTTCACTTCTCCCCTTTCCTCGGAATCCGTTGAAGTCTCCCTTTCCGACCAGTTTTCTGTTTCCCTATTGTGTATAAAATTATCCTCATTAATTTTATCTTTCCCGTTTTCACTTATGGATCCTAGATCTGACTTTCTCATTTCTAAAGCATATACTCTACACTCCTTGACATCCTCAAGTACCTCTTCTCTCTTTACTTCCCTTATACCTCCAAAAGCACACTGTTGCCTTCGAGCAATTTCTGTGTACTTTTCTCCCTTCCCCATTCTACCGATGTGAAGAAGCTCCAATTTTTCTTCATCCTCTTTCTCCTCTTCATCTTCGTCCTCCTCATCCACATTCCAACTTCTAAGTTTTTCCAAACAAGGGCATTCCTCCATATAATGACCCGGTTCCCTACAAAAGAAGCAAACCCCTTTTTTCAAAGCTCCCGTGCCTTTTCCTCTCCCTCTCTTTCCACCAAAGTTCCGATAAGGTTTACCTTTGTCTTTCTTTCTCTCATCACGCTTCCGCTCGTCACCACCGTTCTTCTCATCACGCTTCCGCTCGTCACCGCCGTTCCTCTCATCACGATTCCGCCAATCACCACCAGCTGAAAATGCATTGATCCTGTCCTTTCCCCTACGAAGCTCCAAAGTGCTTTCCCTCACAAGAATTATCCCCATGGTAAAGCTCCAAGTCCATGAGGAGCCATCCATTGCCTGCATACGACAAATTATGTTTTCGTACTCATCTGGGAGTTTCATAATTAGTGTATTAATCTTACTCTCCTCAGATTCTACATATCCCGCACTAGTAAGCTCAACATATAACGCAGCAATATCATTACAAAACTCTATCATGCTACCGCCTTTATAAACGTAGGCATCTATTTCTTGTTTTACTAATTGCTGCCTCTGAATAGTCTCACTCTTATAAATCTGAGTTAGTGCTTCCCATATCTCTGAATACTTGGTTAGACTTAAAAGAGTGATAGCTATCGACTTAGACACATATCTAAGTATGAGATGTTTTGCTATAGTATTTTTGTATTCCCATATTTTCCTGTCATTTTCTTCAGTTTTAATCCCTACATGTGGTACCATAGCTGAGAGACTAGCTCCCCTCACCATAAGTGTCCCTTTTTCCTTCTCCCTTATTTCCCCATCCACGGAAAGGTTTTTCCCTTCACCTTCCGTTGCATCTAAACTCCGGGTGATATTCTGGACAGTCTCAGATGATTCTCCGTAGTAAGCTCCTCCAAAACTAGGTGGCGGACATCTCACTTGTCCCGCAACAATTCCCCATAAGTGCTTCTCGAAAAGCAATCCCTCCATTGTAAACGCCCAATACGTGAAGCCTGTTCCATCAAACATAGGCACCCTAGATGGTGGGCCCATAACGTGAAACTCTGAGACCTCCATTAGCCCTCAGAGTATGCAGATCCAAAAGAAGCTAATCTAGATAGTGCCGACTCCAAGTTAATATAAACCCAAGTGACTGACCCCTTGACAGTCAGAACCCCAATATAGATTCACCCCTGTGAAATAACACTTTTTGTGTGCTCAGTTCCACCACAGAATGCAAAGTTAGAATATGAGATTTGGACACATTCACCCACTTTGACTTTCCCTTAGAAATACAGCCACCCTGGCAGACAAAAACTCTGACCGACTACACCTCTGTGTAGCCTAGACTCCCCTGAGTCCGCAGCAAAAAGAATCACTGAAAATGGTCAAGTAAATTGATAGTTATGGCTGGCCAAAGTTTGCCATTTATACAGGGTGCTCTCTGGGAGAGGCAGCTGCCTACCCAAAATTTATCTAAGTCCTATTCCCTCTCTAAAACTCTATCTACTGAAGTACGGCACCAATCAAATTACTGTATCGTACATAAAAGTACAGGTGCTGGTGTACTTTATGTATGGCCATTGTACGACATGGCAAAAATGTCGACACGTGTCATATCCGGATTTGTTCCCGTAATCTCCGGAGTTGCCGCAATCCAATGTAGTGTTACCACGTGTCACTTAATGTGGCGGTGATCGCAAACCGCCAAAATCGTACGCCGCGATCTCGGCATCCTTCGCGGCCGTCCGATCAAATTTGGATTTCAATCGTGGCCGTCATAAATACCTGCGCGGTATTCTTTCCGGCGTCAAACAAACCGCGCGGTATTTATTTCGTAATCGTACCGTACGTCGTACTTTCCACAACTGTTTCTATGCAGTATGCATATAGTTCTAGTTAAATGAATTATTCTTATTGTATTTATTTAAATAAATATCATACCTCATAATATCTAATACAATTTAGACTATCTGGATAAGACTACCGGCTATTGCGGGTGTGACAAGTGGCAGGTACCAGGATCAAATCCTGCACCTGGCAAAACTATCTTTTAGAGAAAACCCCCTATAAAACAACTGTCTGTCTCCCTCTAGACAGCACAGGCAGCCATGGCTAACTCCTCCTTCAGTCTTCAGTGACTGCGACAAGTGTGGGGACTTGAGGAGGAGTTAGAGGCAGGCTGTCAATATCTACTATTTTGCTTTTTATTTTGCAATCTCTAGACCTAGAAAATACTTGAATTCCAACAACCTGAATCTACAATCCAGCCTGCTTCACCTTTCAATCCACCGTAAGCACATTTCTGCCTTCGTGGTATTTCGACCTTGTTTTTCGCCTCCAACTCCTCATCTAAAAGGAGCTCATCGTCCTCGTCCTCGGATTCCACCTCATGTACCTCTGTCACAAGGGCCTTTTTCTTTCTTCTCGGGGTACCACCGGTCTGCCCCTCTTTTAACCGAAGCTCGGTTAGCTTAGTACACTCTGCTATATAGTGCCCAGGTTTCTTACAAAAATGACATAAACCTTAGCGAGCCCTTGGTCATAACTCGTCGGTATGATTTTTCTGCTCCCTCCCCCCATAGTTTCCGACCGGTTTCCGGGAATCCTTGTTCCTCCAATCGGTCGCAGTTGCCAAGGCTTGGCCACTCTTTCCTCCTCTTCGGATCTCTATCGTATTCTCCCGAACGAGAATCATCCTTACCACTGAGTTACATATCCACCTTGAGTCCGGCAAGTCCTGCACACGATTGACTATGTTCTCGAACTCATCGGGTAACTTCATCAATAAACAGTTAACCTTTTTTTTTTCACTAAAATCTTTTCCCGCACTCTCTAGCTCCATGAAGAGTGTAGCAAGCTCGTTGCAAAAATCCAACATCTTCCCCCCTTTGTATACATACTCCTAAACTTTCTGATCAGCCAACTGTTGTTGCTGAATCGTACCACTTCGGTACATCTCTATGAGAGCCATCCAAAGATCGGATGCCCTTTCTACCTGCAAATGAGGACATGCAAGTCCTTAAGTGAGATGGCGTAGGATGAAGTGCTTTGCCGCCATATTGTTGAAGTTCCAGGTTTTAGTATCATTCTTCTCGTTCCTCGGAATAGGTGACATGAATGTCGAACCAGTTGTTATTGGTGTGGTCGCCTCCTTCTCCTTCCATTTGTCCACCACCTCTCCTTCTTTTGTTTCCTCCGTTGAAGGTTGATCCTCTTTTCTGGTGAATCTGCTTCCTCCAAACCCTGGAGGAATTACAAGACTTGATGGATGCCCCAACCGTCCACTCACTATCCCCCAAAAACTTTTTCGCATAGAGCTCCTATCATCATACTTTCCCAGTATATGAAGCCAGTTCAATTAAAGATTGGTACCTTAGAGGGTGGGCCCATAACCTGAAACTCTGAGACCTCCATAAGTCCTCAGAGTGGACAGCTTCCAAGAAGCCTGTAGGATAACCCTGACCCCTTTGTGTTTCAGCAAAAATAACTGCCACCCTGGCAGACAAAAACTCTGACCAACTTCACCCTTGTGAATACAAGACTCCTCGAGTCGATAGCAAAAAGAATCTCTGAATTTTCTCCCCTGAGCAGTAAGTTATGGAGGGTCAAAGTTGACCTTTTGTAAAGAAGCTCTTTGGGAGAGAGGGTCCTATCTTCTAATTTTTCTAAGTCCTATCTCTCTCACAGACTGTATCTACTGATGTACGGAGCCAATCAGATTTCAGTTTCCTACACAAAAGTACAACTGCCGATGTACTTTATGCAGGGCCATTGTACGACATGGCTTAAATGTCGACACGTGGTATGTCCGGATTCGCTCCCTTTATCCTCGAAGATGCCGCGATCCAATGTGATTCCGCCACGTGTCATCCGATGTGGCGATGACCACAAACCGCCGAAATCCTCTTCCGCGATCTCGGTGTTAATTCCGGACGTCCGATTATATTCACATATAATCATAGCCGTAATAAATACATGCGCGGTATTCGTTTCACTAAAGAATTAAATGCGCGGTATTCGTTTCTTATCCGTACCGAAATCCGTACTTTTACATTTATTGGATATATGTCTCTCGTAAACAGTTACAGTTAAATGAACTATCCTACGTATAAATGTTTAAGTAATTATCAAACCATATAGTACATACCACTACTCCTAGACTTAACGGCTAAGGCTACCGGCTACTGGCTGTCTGCCGGCCGGCAGGTACCAGGATCAAATCCTGTGGCCGGCACATATCTTTTAGTAAATTAAACCCCTAACTAAAATATATTTTCTCGTAAACCTCTAGATAGCCTAGGTAGCCATGGCTCTAGCTCCTTCTCCAATTTCTCAGTGACTGCGACAAGTTTGAGAAGTTGGAGAGAGAAGTTAGAGATAGACTGCCTCGGCTTTTTTCTTATTTCTATTCAGACCTAGAAAATACTTTAAAAAGACCATTAATTTCTACAAGTTCTAGTCTCGTTTCTTCTATCTCCTCGAGGTCCATAAGAGTATGTGAGGTTTCTGGTGAGTCTTCTGTATCTCGGATCTCCCCTGAATTTGCAATCACGGTTTCACTCATGTCTCTTTTGGGAGCGACCGATTTCTCCTCACTTTCGGACTCGAATCTGATTTTTATCTTCTTTGTATATTTGAAGGGATGAAATGACTCTCGTTCATCCATGACAACTATGTGTTTGACCACGATGAAATCTTTCTTTGCTAAGTCATAGACTCTATACACCTTAACATCCTAATCATATCCCACAAAGTATCCAGGTTTTCCCTTAGCATCTAGTTTCCAGTTCTTTCTATCGGTGTTAAGAGTGTAAACTTGGCTACCAAACACTTTAAGGTGTGAAATACCTGGTTTCCTTCCAACTCATCTCTCATAAGGTGTCCACTCCCTTTACAGTTGAGGTAATGACTCAATTCTTAATGTAGTTGGCACAGTTCATTGCCTCTGCCCAAAATCTCTTTCCTATTTTTTTTTCGGCCAACATACTGCATGCACTATCTCTTTGTGTTCGATTCAACCTCTCAGCTACCCCATTTTGTTATGGGTTATATGGTACAGTTTTCTTGTGCTGTACTCCCTCATATCTCAAATATTCTTCAAACTGATTAAAGGTATATTCCCCCCCATTATCACTACTTATCCTCTTAATGGGGGTTTCATGCAACTTCTCACTCCATCCTTTATATTCTTCGAAGTAAGTTGATGCTTCAGACTTTGTTTTTAGAAAGTATACTCTAGAGTATCTAGACCAGTCATCGGTTATTGTCATCATAAACCTCTTTCCTCCAACCGAAGGTACTTTTGCAGGTCCCCAAATATATGTGTGGACCAAATCTAATAATTTATCACCTATATATGTGGCGGCTTTGGGAAAGGGAAGTTTGTGAGCCTTACCTTGAGCACAACCACTAGAATCATCCACAATTTCACTATCCCCAAACTAAATTCCTTCTACTACCCCAAGCTTTTTCATTTCGCTCAACCTATCAAAATGTACATGCCCCAACGGCTTATGCCAAATCATCAACTTAGGAACACCAACATAGTAAGCATTCTTCATTTCATTACTCAAATTAAGCCTAAACATTCCTTGGCTACCCTTATCTGCGGTGATGTAAACTTCATCCCCATACTTAGTTGTAAAGACTCCCTTTCTAGTGAAGGTATCAAACTCTTTGTCATCTAGCACAGACGTAGAGACAAGATTTTTACTCACCTGAGGAATTGTAAAGTACATCTGAGAATGTAAGTATAGAAGTCTTACCCTCCACTAAGACTTTCAGATCTACTGATCCCACTAGATCTGTAGTAACCACTCTCCCATCCCCATACTCTATCTCTACAGTAGGGATCTTTCTTAGCTTAGTGAAGAGTTCCTTATCACGACACATATGCATGGATGCACCTGAGTCGATGATCCATCCTTCCTCAAGAGCCTCCCGAATTGCTCCAAGGGCACATTTTTGTCTACGAGGGATCTCTTTCTCCTCCAGATTCTCGTCAAGAAAAAGCTCCCCATCCTTCTCAGAAGACTCATCCTCGGTTTCTCCTGTCACTTTTGTAACCACAAGTGCCTTTTTCTTCCCTCCAGAAGAACCCCCTCCATGGTTCTCTTGGAGTCTCAGCTACGACATCTTGACACAATCTGCGATGAAGTGTCCCGGCTTTTTGCAAAAATGACAAAGACCCTTTGGGGGCCTCAGTCCTCTACAATGATCTCTTTCCCCTTAGCACAAATTTTTCGGGTCCTTCCCCTATCGGTCTCCTCATGTTGCTAGAGCTTAAATGCTCTTTCCTCCTCCCCTAATCTCCATTTTGTTTTTGTGCACAAGTATCATCCTGACCACTGTGTTCCATTTCCATGAACTATCAGCATTTCCTGTACAACGTACACTATGTTCTCGTACTCATCTAGTAACTTAATGATAAGGGTGTTAACTTTCATTTTCATTGTATCTATCCATCGGCACTTTCCATCTCCATATACAAACAAGAAAGATCATTACAGTAATCTAACATCTTTCCTCCTTTGTAAGTGTAACGCACTAGCTTTTGCTCAGCCAACTAGAGCTCCTGAATAGTTCAAGCTCTATAAATCTCCACCAAACTCACCCACAACTCCTCGGCCTTGTAAATGTGAAGATGAGGAGTGACCAAAGCTTGAGTGAGGTGCCTCAGAATGAAGTTCTTGGAAGCCATGTTTACATCCTCCCATATTTGAGTATCGTTCTCCGCGATCTTCACGGTCGTCGCTCGCGAGACTGTGGCAATAGGAGTGAGGGGTGCCTCCTTCCCTTTCCCCTTTTCGGACACACTGCTTTCCCTATCATCTGCCTCCTCCGCTGAGGCACCCGTTGCTGCAGGAAACCTTACTCCTCTAAATCCTAGTGGAGTTCCCGAAGGTGGACGTTTCACTTGTCCACTGACGATACCCCAATATCGTTTTTCGCACAAAGCTCCCATCATCATGGCTTCCAAATAGAGAAACCCAGATCCATTGAAGGTGGGCACCCTAGAGGGTGGGCCCATAACCTGCAATTCTGTGTCCTCCATTGGACCACAGAATAAAGGAAGCCTCTAGATAGTATTTAACTAACCCACTTCAAGCCACAACCACTGCTGTCTAGGAAGTCAAAATGACAGTTTGACTGCACCCTTATTTAGCATGGACTCCCTTGAGTCCGTAGCAAAAATAATCAGTGAAAAAGGTCAACCAGCCGATAAGTTATGAGGCAACAAAAATGCCAATTTGTACAAGCTCACAAAGGGAGAGGTGACTACCTACCAAAATTTTCTAAGTCATAATTTCCTCTAATAACTTCTATCTACTAAAGTACAGACCAATCAGATTACTGTACCGTACCAAAAAGTACTACTGCCGGTGTACCATTTGTACGGCTTATGTACGACAAGGCTATTTATCGGACGCGTGTCTACTTTTCACTCGTCCGTACATTCCTCGGAATTCTCATGACCAAATGTCATCATTTCACGTGGCTCTAGGGCATCCACGTCACAAAACGCCAAAGTGACCACTCCGGGATTTCGGCAAGATGTGCGCCGTTGGTTTTGCATCGAGATGCAATCTTAGCCGTTATAAATACTTGCGCGCCATTTGTTTCGCTGTCGGAACAAAATGCGTGGTATCTGTTTGGAAATAGTATCGTACTTCGTACTTTCATAAAACTGTATTTATGCATGCCGTATACAGTTTTAGGTAAATGAATTTGTTCCTCTCTAAATATATATATATATATATATATATATATATATATATATATATATATATCTATCACATACTGTAGTATTTATTATTGGTCTTAGTCTAATAGGATAAAGCTGACCGCTACCGGCCAACTTGGCGAACAGTAGGTACCGGGATCAAATCCCGTGTCCGTCAGGTATATTTTTAGTAACCTAGTAAAAATAATTGCCTGTTTGAACTAAGGCAGCCATGGATCAACCACCCTCTCTTTCCTTCAATGACTACAACAAGTATGTGGGCTAGAGAGAGGAGGTGGAGGCAGGCTGTCCGTCCTTTTCTTTTCCTTTTATACTAACATATTTAAACCTAGAAATACTCTAGAAATCTATAAATTTCAACAGGTCTTAGAGTTACAAAGGCAAACAGTTGTACCACTCCCATGGACTGGAAGAAAGTTTGTGATAGGAGTGTAGAAGGAGGTGTAATCATTTTTGATGAAAATGAGCTTAGAAGAGAGATAGTTCATGAAGTCAATGCTTAGAAGTCTTAATGAACCTAAAAAGAGAGATTAGGAGAAAGCCTAGAGGGTGATGAGATATCTGATAGGAACTAGGGATCTTTGGTTACATCTGGAAGGGGAGAACACTCACATCATTACTTGGTGTGATGCTAGCTATGGGGATGCTTCTATGAGAAGGTGTACCTCTGTGTATGTTTTGTATGTTGGGAGTGGTGCTTGCTGTTGGAGAAGTAAGCAACATATCGTGGTTGTTCAGTCCACTATAGAGGCTGAGTACATGGCCTCTTGTTTTGCTGTCAAAGAGTTGATGTGGGTGAAGTCTTTGCTACAAGAACTTCCATTCATCAAGGTTGGTGTGCAAAAAGTGTTTTGTGATAATAAGGCTGCAATTGAAATTGCAGCCAACCCAAAACACCAATTTAAGGCAAAACATATGGACATATGACTGAGTTTTGTGAGAGAGAAAGTTAAAAACAAAATTGTCAGCCTGGAGTAAAGGCCAGATGGAGAGATGGTGGCAGATATGATGACAAAGCCAGTCTCATCTCCCAAACTTAAATTTTGCAGAGAACAGTGTGCACTCAAATTAAAAAATGACTAGAAAATAAAGAGTGTTGAAATATGTGTCTTTCTTATTTGTATTTTCTAAGTCATTTCTAAAGGAACAAAATAAAAAAGTCTTAGCTAGGCTCTAGCCTCTCTCTCCCTGGTCTCCATACTTGTTGTAGTCAATGATGACCGGAGAGAGAGAGAGAGATAGATCCAGATCCTAAGCACCAAGAGAGGGCAGAGGACTGTCTCAGAAAACTATACCAAAAACATATGGACCAGCTAGGAATTGATCTTGGTCCGTATGGTTTGTCGGAATAACCAGCAACGTTGTCATATAGTCTAGGACGTGTAATGGGAAATATAGGGCTCGATAGTTATTTAAAAGCCGATTAACTAGATCTGCGAGAAATCTCACATAGAAAAGGTGCGAATTTCGTATGTACTCCGATATCGCACTAAACAAATTGATCGAAAATTATTTGGACGCCGCACGTTAATACATCAGTTGGATCGGACGCGTGTCATTAAAGATGATATCATGGAATGGTTGTTTTGGTGGTTTATGGACAATACGTCACCAGATGACACATGGCGCAGCATCAATGGAAAGCAGAATTTTCGAGAAGCATCAGGACAAGTGTGAGTGTGACAAACGTCCTCACCATGGCCATGGCGTAACTTAACGGTACTGAAGGTACCACGGGACCTGTACCCTCTTCTACGGTACAGTTTTGTGATTGGTGCTCTACAGCAGCAGATAAGGTTTTTAGAGAGGAGTTTTAGGACTTAGCAATTTTGTAGGTAGTCGCCTCTCTCCCAGAGTTGTTCGGTACAAATAGGCATTTTTGCCACTTCATAACAAATCGCCTGTTTTCAGAGATTTTTTTGGCTGTGGACTCAGTGGAGCCAAGACTACACATGGGTGTAGTCATTAATATACTTTGCTTGCCAAAGTGGCAAGTATTCCTAAACAAGGGAGGTCGTTGAAAATTCACTAGAGGCTTCATATACAAAGGGGAATTGTGTCATCAAATGGAGGACACAGAATTACAAAAACAGTTAGAGTATTAGTACAGCTTACGGTACTTCTTGAAACAAATTTTACGCATTTGTTTCGACGGCGAATCAAATACTGAGAAAGTTATTTTCGACAGCTAGAGTTGAAAGTCGGTTTTGATCGAACAACCATGATAGGTGCGGAGATCGCGGAATAGGCATTTTGGTAGTTTTTGGTCACCGCCACGTTAAGTGACACGTGGCACAACCTCATTGGCTTGCGACATCTCCGAAAGAATATAGGAACGAATCCAGATATGGCAGACGTCGATATTTTGGCCATGCCGTACGATGGCCACACAAAAAGTACTCCGGCACCTGTACCTTTCTGTACAACACATTATTATTTTGGCCATACCGTACGATGGCCATACAGAAAGTAATTGGGCACCTGTACCTTTCTGTACAACACAGTATTTTGATTGGTGCCGTACTGTAGGAGTAGAGGGTTTAGAGAGGGATTAAGGACTTTAAAAATTTTATAGGTAGCCGCCTCTCTCCTAGAGTACCACCCTCTAGGGTGCCCATCTTTAATTGAACTGGCTTCTTATACAGGGAGAGTATGATGACAAGAGCTCTTTGTGAGAAAAGGTTTTGGGGAATAGTGAATGGACGGGTGAGGCGTCCATCCGGTCTAGGCATCCCTCCATGGTTTGGAGGAAGCAAATTCACTAGAGATGCAGATCCATCTCCAACGAAGACGACAAACGAAAGGGAGGTGGTGGACAAAGGAAAGGAGAAGGAGACAATCACACCTATAGCAACCACTTCGGCATTCATTTCATCTATTTCGAGGAATGAGAAGAATGATATTGATACCTAGGACTATAACAATATGGTGGCAAAGCAATTCATCCTCTGTCATCTTACTCAAAAACTTGCATCTCCTCATTTGCAAGTAGAAAGCATCCGATATTTGAATGGCTCTCATAGAGATGTACCGAAGTGGTACGATCAAGCAACAGCAGTTAGTTGACCAGAAAATAAATGCATGTGTATACAAAGGGGGGAAGATATTGGATTTTTGTAATGAGTGTTGAAATTAGTAGTTTTATTTGGTATTTTCTAGGTCTGAATTTAGTACAAAAATATAATAGAAGGACAGCCTGCATCCGCCTTCTCTCCCTTCTCACCATACTTGTCGTAGTCACTGAGGGATAGAGAGGGTGGTTGAGCCATGGCTGTCCTAACTTAAGCAGGCAGGGCTAAAGAGTGACTTATGTCACTCTCAACAAAAGGTTGAGTCCGGCAGGACTCGAACCTCCGACCGGCAGAGCACAACTTAGCCGTTAGGTCTAACCAGTCTGTCGTAGGAGTCCGATGAGATACATTAGGTTTGATTATTATTAATACAATGTTACGTGCATTAATTAAATTAACGGAATAACAAACGGACGAACATGGAACCAAGTATTATATAGTGCGAACATTATCTCGCACGAAAACAAATGAATCGGACATTTGTTTTGACGGCGAACATTTAATATTGAATCTGATCCGACGGCGTACATCAATGCCGCGATCACGGAATGGTCACTTTTGGCGTTTATGGACGTGGCATGACGTGGCGCAACGCGGAGGGATGACATTTGGTCCAGGAATTTCGGCGTACATAAGGACAAGTGAAAAGTGGACACACGTCCACTTAATGGCGTTGCCGTACATGGGCCGTACAGAAAGTACATCGGCAATAGTACTTTTCTTTACCCTACAATGATATGATTGGTTCGTACTTCAATCGATAGGGGTTGTGAGAGGGATTTAGGACTTAGAGAATATTGGTAGATAGGAACCTCTCTCCCTTTGAGAGTTTGTATAAACTTGGCATTTTTGCCGACTCATAACTTATCGGTTGGTTGGCCGTTTTCAGTGATTCTTTGTGCTACGCACTCAGGGGAGTTCACGCTACACAAGGGTGAAGTCAAATTGTCCGTGTGACTTTTTGGGCAGCGGTGGTTATGGCTTGAAGTGGGTTAGTTAAATACTATCTAGAGGCTTTCTGTATTCTGTAGTCCAATGGAGGACACAGAATTGCAATGAGCTCGCAACACTTTTTATAGAGCTACATAGTGCTCAAAAAGTAGAAATTGAAAAGGAAAAGGTTAATTGTTTGCTCATGAAGTTACCAGATGAGTTCGAGAATATAGTCAACCGTGTGCAGGACTTGCCAACCTCAAGGTGGATATGGAATTGAGTGGTAGGGATGATTCTCGTTCGAGAGAATACAATAGAGATTCGAAGGGGAGGAAAGATTGGGCAAGCCTTGGCAGCTGGGACCAATTGGGGGAACAAGGATTCCAGAAAACCAGCAGGAAATTATGGAGGGGGGGGACAAAAAAATCACACCGATGAGTTCGGACCGAGGGATCCCAAGGTTTTGTGTCCTTTTTGTAAGAAACCAGGGCACTATATGGCAGAGTGCACTAACAAAACCGAACTTTGGTTAAAGGAGGGGCAGATCGGTGGACCTATAAGAGGAAAAAAAATGGCTTTTGTGACACAAGTACATGAGGAGAAATCCGAGGACAAGGACGATGAACTCTTGTTGATGAGGAGTTGGAGGAGAAGACTTAGGTCAAAATTCCTTGAAAGCATAAACGTGCTTTCAGAGGATTAAAAGGTGAAGGAGGTTAGATTGTGGATTCTGGTGCCTCCATGCACATGTGTAAGGACAAACACTTATTCACTAAGATGGGAAAGATTCCCACCGTAGAGATAGAGTATGGGGATGGGAGGGTAGTCACTACTACTTTGGTAGGATCGGTACATCTGAAAGTCTTAGTGGATGCGAAGACACTCATAGTGACATTCTCTAATGTGTTGTTTATTCCAGAGTTAAACAAAAACCTCATCTCAACGTCTGTGTTGGATGATAAAAGTTTTGAAACTAGCACTAGGAAGGGAATCTTTACAGTTAGCTTTGAGGAGGAAGTTTATTTCACTGATGAAAAAGGTAGCCAGAGGATGTTTAGGTTGATTTTAAACAATGAAAAGAAAAAACTTAAGTAAGCTTGTGTTCATGATATTATGTTGTGGCACAAGAAGCTTTGACATGTGCATTTAGATAAGTTGAAAGACATGAAAAAAATGAAAATAGTGGAAGGTATTCATTTTGGAGAAAGTGTAAACCTAATTGATTCTAGTGGTTGTGTTGTCCATAGCCATTTCTAGCCATGGATTCACCCTAGGAAGCACCACAGACTACCCTAAAAAACAGCGTACTTTGGATACACACAGAATTCAACAGAATTAACAAAACAAGCTGAAACTACATTTACAGATATTATCTAGGATATAAAATGACCTCACAAAGTTTCAGACAAAAATAATAAACAGATTGATCACATCATCTAGTCAAAGTTGCAGAAAAACAGTCTGCCAGAACTTTGATCAGACAGGCTAACTTCACAATGAAGTAAAACACAGACCAGGCACACCATAGACCTGAAAATCTGTGACAATATTAAAAATATAAATAGGAACAAACATGCAGAATTTCAGATAGTTCCGCTATCAGATCTGAGAGTAATCCTCAGATAAAATTACCAAAAATAACCATAAACAGTTTTTGGTCCAAAAAGTTCCTATGTCCTAAAATGACGAAGTCCTACAAATATATACAAGAGCTTACTGCTGAATGTACGGAGGCATATCAGCGGTACGCTATCTACCAGCTACCTCTATTAATGTCGGTATACATGAATACTTCAAGGTATGTCAAAGTGAGTAAATCTACACTAATAATTAATTCACAAAAAGACACATCAATGTTCAACCAAATATTTACATCGACGCTTCCGTAAAATTCGCGTAATGAGTATCAACTTGATTAGTCACTTGAGGATGAAACCACGTCATGAACCGACATCACATACGTACGGTCCACTTGATACCACATTATCAAAATACAATCCTTTAACTTCAATTGTACAATTACTCCCCCAATCCACAAATCCATTCGAACCTCCATTTGTACCACCACAATATTTCTGGTAATAATCTACGCACGAACCGTCGCGTGCGCACAAAATGTGGCGTAAGTACGAAACTAACATTTCAAAAACAACACTCCCCCGAAATTTTAGTTTCGTGCACCCATAATAAAGTATGCCGCGTGTCAAATGAAACTGTACCTTTCGTTCAAATATCACCACTGCTTCCGCTGACATCACCACTGCTTCCGACGTCGCCACTGCTCCAACTGCCTGCTGCCATGTCTTCCAAAATCCTTCCTTCCTAAACACACCATTGCTTCCACTACCTCTTTCTAGGTCTTCAAAGTAAAAATTTTCCTTCTCACACAATTTCAAAATTCAAAGTTTTAAATCAGAAATTCGTCAAAAAATTATTAAATGTAAAAGATAATTACTTTCCCTAAAATTATTTTCCACGATGCTTTCTTTTGACCATTTTCTGAACATGTTTTCTTCTACGGATTATCTTTTTACTTCTACCTATTTTCTTTGTTTTCTTAATAAATTTTGGTATTTTCTCAATTTTTGAACTTTTGTTTTCTTTTCCAATAATATAAACTTCCTCTCCTACTTCAATTTTTTGAACACTTTTTCTCTTTCCCTCTTTAAGTACAGTAATCTCTTCATGCAAATTATTTTCAGTTTCCATTTCTAATTGACCTTCACTCTCTCCAGCTATCCTCACTACATTAACCTCTTCCTCCTGTAAATCTTTATCACTCACCAATCTGTCATCGGAAAAATTGACAAAAACCAAATCCTTTTCTGTCACCTCATTCTCCACTCCATTTTCGGTGACAGCACATGTTTCCCTTCCTTCCTCATTTTCCATATTTAGAAAAATAACAGTCGGCAAGTATACAAATTCATCAACGTGAAGTGTAGCCTTTCGTCTAGGGGGTAGAACCCGATAGTCATCCCATCCATTTCGAAAATTTCCTGTGACACATGCACTTTTATAAAGTGGACATACTCTAAAAGTATGTCCTAAATCATTACAATAAAAACAATTTTCTGATTTACCATTTTTCCTATTTTTCTGAAATTGTGATCTCACACCCTGAAAATTCCCCCTATTCTTTAAAGCCTCTTTATCATCTTCTTCATCTAAAACAAATCTGATTGCTAAAGGTAAGCTCCAATCCTTTTTATCAACTTGTTTTAATCTATCTAAAGCACACCTATATTCTTTAGGTAATCCTTTCATTAACAAGAGAACCTTTTGAACATTTGTAAAGTTTCCTCCTGCAATATCATTTTCTGCAAACAATCTTTGCAAACTAAGGCAATATTTCAACATGCTACCTCCAGCATATTTATATTCAAATATTTTTGTAGCACTAATCATCCAATGATACACAGAAGTCTTTTGGTAAGTGCATTCTAAACACTTCCACAATTCAGCTGCACTCTTCACATCAAGGTACATCATTACAAATTCCTTAGTCATAGATAGCTTGATAATCCTCAAGCACTCCAGGTTTTTCTCCTCCCATTCAGCCGATGTTTCGACACATATCCCATCCACCACATCCATAAGCTCCCTCAACTTGAAGTAGCTCTTCATAATACTCCTCCAACAATAATATTCAGTTCCATCAAATATGGGTAAGTACGATTCATCCAATATGGGTAGCCATGGGCGTGGGCCCATAACCTGTTGTCCATAGCCATTTCTAGCCATGGATTCACCCTAGGAAGCACCACAGACTACCCTAAAAAACAGCGTACTTTGGATACACACAGAATTCAACAGAATTAACAAAACAAGCTGAAACTACATTTACAGATATTATCTAGGATATAAAATGACCTCACAAAGTTTCAGACAAAAATAATAAACAGATTGATCACATCATCTAGTCAAAGTTGCAGAAAAACAGTCTGCCAGAACTTTGATCAGACAGGCTAACTTCACAATGAAGTAAAACACAGACCAGGCACACCATAGACCTGAAAATCTGTGACAATATTAAAAATATAAATAGGAACAAACATGCAGAATTTCAGATAGTTCCGCTATCAGATCTGAGAGTAATCCTCAGATAAAATTACCAAAAATAACCATAAACAGTTTTTGGTCCAAAAAGTTCCTATGTCCTAAAATGACGAAGTCCTACAAATATATACAAGAGCTTACTGCTGAATGTACGGAGGCATATCAGCGGTACGCTATCTACCAGCTACCTCTATTAATGTCGGTATACATGAATACTTCAAGGTATGTCAAAGTGAGTAAATCTACACTAATAATTAATTCACAAAAAGACACATCAATGTTCAACCAAATATTTACATCGACGCTTCCGTAAAATTCGCGTAATGAGTATCAACTTGATTAGTCACTTGAGGATGAAACCACGTCATGAACCGACATCACATACGTACGGTCCACTTGATACCACATTATCAAAATACAATCCTTTAACTTCAATTGTACAATTACTCCCCCAATCCACAAATCCATTCGAACCTCCATTTGTACCACCACAATATTTCTGGTAATAATCTACGCACGAACCGTCGCGTGCGCACAAAATGTGGCGTAAGTACGAAACTAACATTTCAAAAACAACAGGTTGTGCCCAAGGTAAGGCACCCAGGTTGCCCTTTCCAAAAAAGCTAGTTATAAAGGAGAAAAAGTGTTGGACTTGGCACACACTGATACTTGAGAACCGGCCAAAGTGCCTTCACCCAAGGGTAAGAGGTTTATGATGACAATTACTGATGATTGGTCTCGGTATTCCAGAGTGTATTTTTTGAAGAATATATCACAGGCCCCACAGATTTATAAAGAATATAAAGCGTGGAGTGAGAAACTCCATGAAACCGCTATTATGAACTAAAGAGTGATAATGGGGGAGACTATACCTCCAATCAGTTTGAGGATTTTCCGAGAGAAGATCAAGTGAAACACCAAAAGACATATCTTGAAAATCCTGAGCAAAATGGTGTAGCTAAGAGGTTAAATAGAACACTCAGTGATAATGCCAGTAGTATGATATGGATAAGAAGATAGGAAAGAGATTTTGGGCCGAAGCAATGAACTATTCAAATTATCTAAAGAATAGAGTTCTTACTTTGGTACTAAAAGGCCAAACACCTTATGAAGGATGGACCGGCCGAAAAATAGATGTTTCACACTTAAAGGTTTTCGTTAGTCAAGTGTTCAATCTAGACACAGATCGGTCAAATTCGAAGTTAGATCCAAAAGGAAAACCAATATATCCGCTAGGATATGATGAAGATGTAAAAGGATATAGAGTCTATGATCTCAAAAGAGAAGATATAATCTTAGTGAAGCATCTAGTGGTTATGAATGAAGGGAAATCTATCGATCCCTTTAAGCATACAAAGACAGTCAAAATCAGATTTGAGTCAGAAAATTTTGATGACTTTGAGCTTCCTGACTATCGAGGTTCCCGAGATGATAATGATCTTACAGGTATAGATCAGATCGAGAAGGACTCAACCGTGGAACCCCTAGTATCAACTCCAACCGAAGCGGAGTACGTGGTGGAAATAAACCCGCAATTGAGGGATAGGGGAAAAGTGGAAACTGTTCGGAATAATCCACGGGAGCCATTTATTCCGGCAACAGACTTTGAAAGAGGAAGAAGAAGCAGCAAAAGACTGCAAGAGAGACAAGTTTACAACAAAGTATCCAAACTATCTCACCACGATGAACCTCAAATTTATAATGAGGCAATGAATTGTCCTAAGAAAAGATAGCCATTAATGAGGAGATGGCCTCAATTATGGCAACCAATACATGGGAGATGGTGGACTATCCTCCTGACAGAAAGCGAATTGGGAAAAAGTATTTAAATTAAACTCAACCCGGATAACACCATTGAGCGCTACAAGGCTCGGTTAGTGGCTAAATGATTCACTCAAAATAAGGAAAATGACTACGAGGAGAAATTTGCCCCGGTCGTCAAGTTTCCCTCCGTCCGAATACTTCTTAGTCAGGCACAAGCACAAGACATGGAAGTACATCAAATGAACATCAAGAGGACCTTTCTACATTGAGAGTTAGAAAAGGTGATTTTTGTGCAACAGCCCGAAGGATTTGTGGAGCAAAGGGAGGAGAGCAAGGTATGTCGATTGATCAATTCTTCTTATGGGCTAAAACAGGCGCCCTTGCAATGGAATAAGTAGCTCGATGAGTTTCTTACGAGTTTGGGATATATTCAGATCACCTCATATCACTCAATTTATTTGTTTGAGTATGAGGAATGAATTAACTTCATTTCAATTTATTTTGATGATTTCCTTGTTTTAAGTAAATCTATGGATAAAATTAATAAGTTGAAAACGGATCTAAAAGGAAGATTTGAGATGAAGGATATGGGAGAAGCAAGATATATTTTGGGAATTCAGGTAGAAGCGACAGAGATAGAAAGATAATTAGAGAGGCCATTGGAAGATTGTTAGAAAAATTCCAAATGGACAAGGCTAATAGTTGTACCACTCCTATAGAACTAAAGCAGGGAAGTGAAGGGAGTGTGGAAGAGAGAGTTATAATCTTGGATGATGAGGTAGGCACGGAAGAGAAAATATTTATGTAGACCATCCCTTATAGACAAGTAGTGGGCAGCCTAATATATTTTATGAATTGTACCCGGCCAGATATATAGCCGCAGTTGTAGGAGTACTAAGTAGGAGTCTAAATGCTCCCACTAAGAAAGATAAGGAGGCGCATAAAAGAGTCTTTCGATATCTCATAGAGACTAGAGATCTATGGTTGGATTTGGGTGGGAACAATACAAACATCACCACTTGGAGTGATGCCAGATATGGGGATGCTTCTATGAGGAAATGCACGTCTGGGTATGTATTGTATGTGGGTGATGGGGCTTGCTGCTGGAGCAGCAAGCAGCAAAAGGTCATTGCTCAGTCCACCACGGAGGTTGGGTACATGGCCTCTTGCTCTGCTGTAAAAGAATTAATGTGGGTCAAGTCCTTGCTTAGTGAACTTGGTCATCTTAAAAGTGGTGTCCAGAAAGTGTTTTGTGGTAATCAAGCAGCCATTGCCATTTCTACCAATCCTAAACACCTTTTTAAAGCCAAACATATGGACATTAGACTTAGCTTAGTTAGGGAAAAGGTAGAAGACAATATAATCGGTTTAGAGTATAGACCAGATAGTGAAATGGTAGCAGGTATGATGACCAAACTTGTGACTTCACCTAAACTAATTTTCTGCAAAGAGAAGTGTGGTCTTAAATTGAAGAGGGACTAGAAAATAAAGGGAGTGTAGAAATTAATGGTTCTTTTAGTATTTTCTAGGTCTGGACATGTAAAATAAAATGCACAAAAGAAATAGAGGCAGTTTGCCTCTAACTCCTCTATTCAACTCCCACACTTGTCGCAGTCACTGAACGTTAGAGAGGGAGCTTGAGCCATAGCTGCCTATGTTGTCCACAAAGAGAGACAGGTAGTAGTTTTTGGTAGATTTACCAAAAGTTACGTGACAGACCCGCGATTTGATCTTAGTACCCACCATCCGTCAAAGTCAACAGTAGTCGTTAGCTTTGTCCTATAGTCTAGGACCAGTGTTGAGGTATATAATATTCGTTAAATATTTTAAAATGTATACATAGATAAATTCATTTAACGGCGCGAATAAACTTGTGGCACAAAAACACAATTAGAGTATAAAAACGGATTACGTTACTTCGCAAAACAAATACCGCGCATTTGTTTCGACGGCGAAACAAATACCGCACATTTATTTTCGACGGCTAGAGTTGAAAGCCGGTTTTGATTGAACGGCCACGATAGATGCCGAGATCGCGGAATACATTTTGGCGGTTTTTGGTCACCGCCAAGTTAAGTGACACGTGGCACAACCTCATTTGCTTGCGACATCTCCGCAGAATATGGGAACGAATCCGGATATGGCAGACGTCGATATTTTGGCTATGCCGTACGATGGTCGTACAGAAATTACTTTGGCACCTGTAGATTTCTGTACGACACGATATTATGATTGGTGTCGTAATCTACGAGTAGAGGGTTAAAAGAGGGATTTAGAACATAGAAAATCTGGTAGCTATGCGCCTATCTCCTAGAGTGCTTTGTACAAAAGGTCAACTTTGACCCTTCATAACTGACTTCTCATGGGAGCAAATTTAGAGATAATTTTTGCTATCGACACAAGGGAGTCTTCCCTTCAAAGGGGTGAAGGTGGTCAAAATCTATGCATTTCGTATCTATTTCCCGTTAAATGAACTAGTCTACGTGTGACAAATTAAATATTTGTCAACCTATTATATCCTACCACTAATCCTATACTTATAGGTTAAAGCTAACATGTAATTTGACGGACGACAGGTACCCATATCAAATCTTGGGTCCGTCAAACCTTTTAGGTAACTCTATCAAGATTTGCCTTCCTATCCTCTTTGGACAGCCTAGGCAGCTATGGATCTAACTCCTCCTCAAGTCTTTAGTGACAGCGACAAGTGTGGGGACTTGAGTGAAGAGTTAGAGGCAAGTTGTCCATGTCTCATTTTTGTCTTTTATTTTACAATCTCTAAACCTAGAAAATACTTAAATTTCAACACTCCCTTTATTTTCTAGTCCACTTTACTTTCAACTCCCTTCAAAAACAACAAATACATTTACATATATTTTCCTTTCGTTTTTCTTTTTTCCTTCATGAAGGTTTAAGCGAATACCATTATATTTAAGAAAGTGTATTAGATGACCAAAAATAATTTCATCTTGTCGATCATACATTATATTTTGCATGTCACTTTTCATAAATGCGAGCAAAGATTTTATCCACCTCCTCCTCTTTTCATCCAACCAAAATCCACTTTCCTTTTTGCATTTCCAACAGTTAGCCCCATCCCCAATTTGCAACACATACTCAGATGCTAACCCTTTTACAAGAACACCTTCATAGATGGCATCACTCACATTAGTGATGTCAAAACCATTACCCCCCAAATATAATTCTCCCCTTTCCACGGAATCCGTTGAAGTCTCCTTTCCCGACCAGTTTTCTGTTTCCAAAATATCTATGAAACTATCCTCAATATTTTGAACTCCCTCAAGTATCTCCTCTCTCTTTACTTCCGTTATACCTCTTAACACACATTGTTGCTTACGTGGAATTTCTGTGTGCTTTTCTCTCTTCTCCATACTACCGATGCAGAGAAGCTCCAACATATCTTCATCCTCTTTCTCCTCTTCCCCTTCTTCCTCCTCATCCACATTCCAACTTCTAAGTTTTTCCAAACAAGGGCATTCCTCTATATAATGACCTGGTTCCCTACAAAAGAAGCAAACCCCCTTTTTCAAAGCTCTCGTTTCTTTTCCTTTCCCTCTCTTTCTACCAAAGTTCCGATAAGGTTTACGTTTGTCTTTCTTCCTCTCATCACGCTTCCGTTCGTCAGCGCTGTTCCTCTCATCACGCTTCCGCCAATCACCACCAGCTGTAAATGCATTCATCCTGTCACTTCCGGTACGAAGCTCCAAAGTGCTTTCCCTCACAAGAATTATCTCCATGGTAAAGCTCCAAGTCCATGAGGAGACATCCATTGCTTGCATACGACAAATGATGTTTTTGTACACATTTGGGAGTTTCATAAATAGTGTATTAATCTTCCTCTCCTCAGATTCTACATATCTCGCACTAGCAAGCTCAACATATAGCGCTGCAATATCATTGCAAAACTCTATCATGCTATCGCCTTTATAAATATAGGCATCTATTTCTTGTTTTACTAATTGTTGCCTTTGAATAATCATCTTAAAAATCTGACTTAGTGCTTCCCATATCTTTGAAGACTTCGTTAATTTTATAAGAAAGATAGCTATAGACTTAGACACTTTTCTAAGTATGAGATGCTTTGCTATAGTGTTTGTGTATTCCCATATTTTTCTGTCATTTTCTTTAATTTTAATCCATAAAAGTGGAACCATAGTCGAGAGCTTAGCTCCCCTCACCATTGGTGTCCCTTTTGTTGTTTTTAAATGTTTGTTTCGTGCGTACGCGATAGTTTGTTTGCCATGGAATTCAATGTGGAGGTTGGAATATATTTATGGATTGGGGGAGCGAACAAATGGATATAATTTAAGTGATGAAACAGACTCATTCAGTGGCGTGTATAAGCATTGACAAATAGACGGCGGATCGCGAAGCGATCCGATGTAGAATAAACGAAATGTTGAAACAGGCACCGCTAGTACGGCGCAATTGCGATGCAGACAGGACAACGCAGCTACAATTATTTTGGATGAATATGCGTCGTTGATACAGAGCAGCTGCGACGCAGACAAGTCAACGCAGCTGGGGTTACTTTGATAAGATCCGTACGGACAAAGCAGCTGACGCAGCAACGGATAATATAACTAGTATAAATTGTGATTAATGATATTTTTTTAGTGGTTACTTAGTGGTAGCTTGGTTTTTGACGTACGAAGATTGTGGAGATGTCGGTGTAAACATTATGTACAACACAGGTTTGTCTTTTTGCTAGTTTGTTTATCAGTGTAGATCTGTTCAGTCTGACATACCTCGAACTATTCGGGTATACATACAGTAATTTAGGTAGATGGTAGATACCGTACGGCTTGTATGCCTCCGTACATTCAGTAGTGAACACTCTAAGTATAACTTGTAGGACTTACAATATTTTGAGTATCACAATCATATATATCAAAGCTATGGCAAACTGTTTTCTGCATCTTTGACCTGTTTATGTGATCACTTTGTTTGTTTTTTTCATGTGATACTTTTTGAAGTTATTCTATGGTTTAGAATATGTATGTGTGCGAAGTTTCAGTCTATTCTGTTCTTTGTGTAAGATTCTATGAGAAGTCAAAGTGGTTAGTTTGTAAAGCAGTCAGATGTTTTTGGGAAACTCTGAAGCTTATATCTTCCAAGTTCCTTGGTAGATTTGGCTGTAACTTTGAGAGTTTACAGTGTCTATAGCAAGCTGCAAATTGGAGCAATTAAAGGAGATTTTATTTATTGTGGAGCAATCTGTGCTGTCTGAAACACAGCTGTTTGAGGGTAGTCTGTGGTGCTTCCGAGAGTAGTCCATGGCTAAAATAGGCTATGGACAACACCTTTTCCCTTCTCCCATTTTTCTCCTTCCATGGCAATGAATTTCCCTTCACCTTCTTTTGTATCTGAACTGCGGTTGATTTTCTCGGCAGCCCTACATAATTCTCCATAGTGATTTCCTCCAAAGCCCGGTGGAGGACACCTCACTGTCCCGAAATAATTCCCCATAAGTGCTTCTCGAAAAGCAATCCCTCCATCATAAATCCTTAATAATTGAAGCTTGTTCCATCAAACATAGGCACCCTAGATGGTGGGCCCATAACCTGAAACTCTGTGTGCTCTATTACCCACGAAAATCGCAGATCCAAAAGAAGCTTCTCTAGAAAGTGCCGACTCCAAGTTGATATAAACCCAATTGACTGACCCCTTGAAAATAACAAACCCATTATAGCTTCACCCTTGTGAAATAAGACTATCTGTGTGCTCAGTTCCACCACAGAATGCAAAGTTAGAATATGAGTTTTGGACACATTCACCCATTTTGACTTTCCCTTAGAAATGCAGCCACCCTGGCTGGCAAAAACTTTGACTCACTACACTCTTGTGTAGCGTGGACTACCCGGAGTCTGCAGCAAAAAGAATCACTTAAAATGGTTAAGTAAATTGATAGATATAAATGGTCAAAAATGACCCTTTTGTATAAGAGCTCTCTCGGAGAGAGGCTGCTACCTACTAAATTTTTCTAAATCCTATCTCTCTCTAAAACTCTATCTACTAACGTACGGCACCAATCAAATTACTGTGTGGTATAGAAAAGTACAGGTGTCGTTGTACTTTTTGTACGGCCATTGTACGACATGGCCAAAATGTCGACATATGTCATCTCCAAATTCGTTCATGTAATCCCCGGAGATGTCGCGATCCAATGTCATTTTGCCACGTGTCATCCTATATGGCGATGAACGCAAACCACCGAAATCTTCTTCCGGGATCTCGCCATCCTTTCCGGCTGTCCGATTGAAATCAGGTTTCGATCGTAGCCGTTATAAATACGTGCGCGGTATTTATTTTGTGTTCGAAACAAATGCGAGGTTTCCGTTTTTATAGTACATTAAAATCGTAAAAAAACTGTATCTATGCATTACGTATCTATATCCTGTTAAATGAAATAGTCTACGTGTAACATAATAAATATTTATCAAACCTCATATATCCTATCATTATTCTTAGACTTGTAGGTTAAGGCTACCTGCTAATTTGACAAACGGCTGGTACCCGGATAAAATCCCGGGTCCGTCAAATATTTTAGGTAACTCTATCAAGATTTGCCTTCGTGTCCTCTTTGGACAGCATAGGCAGCCATGGATCTAACTCCTCTTCAAGTCTTCAGTGACTGCGACAAGTGTGGGGACTTGAGTGAAGAGTTAAAGGCAAGCTGTCATTGTTTTAGCTTTTATTTTGCAATCCCTAGACCTATAAAATACTTAAATTTCAATAATTTCACATCCTTGTAGATGCACATGCTTGTGCAGGAGGCGTGTTCCCTCAGTTTGAGCAAGCAAAATTACTAATGAAGGGTCTCCTTTGTAGTATGAAAGGAGCGTCTCATATGCTCAAACAGAAAGATAAGGCCAGCTGGACTTTACAGTTGGCAATCAATATTTTACTAGAAGAGGAAGCTACATCTAATATTCTCATTGTTTAGCAAGTATAGGCTTTTAATTCAAACTTTGAGAGAAAAGGACTGTTTAATCTGCAAAGAAATGAGTTTACTTCACAAAATCAGTTTAACCAGTTTAATCAAGGAAGAAATAGATAGTCCAACAATGCATGGTTATATTGTAGCGAGAGAGGTTATAGATATAAGTTCTATCCTAAGCTAAAAAAGGCTAACGAAATTGGTTTATACAGACTAAGATGGCAACAAAGTTAGTTCTACAAAAGCTTCACGGGGCCTACACCTCGTGGAAATGCATTATTTTCAGCTCCTTCGTCTCTCCAACACAAGACTTTGACGTTTTCTGAAGAAGATGAAACGGATCTATTTGTTATGGTAGCAGCATTGCATGGCTCGATGGACACTGGATGGATAATGGATAAGGATGGCGTTAGCTCATATGTGCTAGAACAAAGCTATATTCAAAAATCTAAAAACAACGTCGGAGAAAAAAATTTATTATGCTTGTGGGATGAGTGTCCAAACACATTCTGTGGGTGATGTATCTCTCCTAGTTGATGTAGAAGCAAAAGCAATTGAAAGGACCCTTCACAATGTCTTTTTTGTTCATGACTTTAAGAAAATAAAGGCTTTGAGGTCAATTTGAAAAATGGTCGGCAGGTTGTTAGCAAGAATGGCAAGGTTGCAGTTACTGGTACTAGAGATAATAGCAAAATGTATCGCATGGATATGGCTAATACCAAGGAGAATGATGTTATGTATTTCGGTGTTTTTCATTCAGATGAGTTATGGCATAAAAGATTAGGTCATGTAAATTATGATAGTTTGAAAAAAATGGTAGTTGCTGGAAAAATAGATGGTGTATCAATCACAATCAGCCGGTTAAAACAAGTGATGGTTGTTCTTTAGGCAAGATCCACAAACTGCCATTCCCTAAAGAGTTTGAACATCGGCCAACTACACTCTTACAACAAATTCATTCTAATGTTTTTGAACCTGCGAACGTACCATCTGCCTGGGGGAGGAAATATATGGTCACCTTCACAAATGATTTTTCAAGGTTTACAAAAGTTTACTTCACGAAAGAAAAAAGCGAATTGTTTAGTCACTTCAAACATTATAAAGCATGGGACGAAAAACACTATAACTTACCAATTTTGGAGTTTAGATCGGACAATAGTGGAGAGTATACTTCGAAGGAATTTGAAGCCTTTCATCTTTTGACTGTTCTGTATTCACTAGAACAAAATGGGGTTTTGGAGAGATTAAACAGAACCCTCACAAAGAGCTCTAAGTCGATGCTTACACATAAAAATGTGGATCCGAAATTATGGGCTGAGGCTCTAAATTGTGCGGTTAATATTAAGAATAGGATAGGATCAAGATCGGTAGAGACTACTCTTTATGAGATTTGGAAAGGTAGAAAACCAGATGTGAGTCATTTCAAAGTGTTTGGTAGTAAATGCTTTATCTAGGATACATCTAATGATAGATGGAAGATGGAACCGAAAGGATTACTGTGTATTCTGTTAGGATATGATGATCACTCAAGGTGTTATAGAGTTTTTGTGTTTGAAGCAAGAAAAATCATTGTTAAGGATGAGCTAGACTTGATAAATTCATTTGAAATGACAGAGAAGGAAAAGCAGCAAAAAGTACAGGAATATGTTATTCTAGATTGCATCTATGAAATTGTCCCACAGATACGAACTTCACCGATGGGAACATGGGAGTCTAAAATTTTCCATGTTCCTTCACAAGTTCAGTTCCAACCAGACCACTACAATCAATGCCTAGTCATTGCAACCAGCGCAATAACCGCTATGCAAGGGATCTCTCAATTTCAACCTCAAAATTTCCGAGGGGAAGAAGATCTAGCAGCTGCATGCAAGCAAGCCCTCACTTTGCCTACTCGGTAGCGTCAAGGGAGCCTCTAACCATTCGAGAGGCCTCCTCATCACCAGAGCGAAACCACTAGATCGAGGCAGCAAACGATGAAATGAAGTCGATCATAGAAGCTTAGACATGGGAGCTTGTGGACCTTCCTCCGGACCGAAAAGTGATCAACAACAAATGGGTATTCAAGGTGAAGTTAAATATTGATAATGCCATTGAACGATATAAGGCTTGACTTGTGGCAAAAGGGTATAATCAAAAGGAGGGAATTGATTTTGAAAAACATTTTCTCTAGTTGTAAGATATCCAACAGTTAGGATTTTGCTATCTTTAGCTGCTATAGAAGATATGGAAATACATCAGATGGATGTGAAAACAACCTTTCTGCATGGAGAACTAGAGGAGACCATTTACATGCAACAGCCTAAAATTTATGCAAAACCAGGAAAAGAACACTTACTATGCAAATTGTTAAAATCTTTGTACGGCCTAAAACAGGCCCCTAGGCAATGGAATTTGAAGCTTGATAAATTCTTAAATAACCAAGGATTTCAAAAGATATGTTCTAATCACTCTATCTATGTTCTAAAGGGTGAGGATGGGATAGTATATATAGCGGTGTATGTAGATAAATTGATGTTAATTAGCATATCAATGGCTGAAATTAACAAAATCAAAACTGCTCTAAATTCACGGTTCGAGATGAAAGACCTCAGTTAGGCAAAATATATTTTGGGTATCGAGGTTGAGAGGGATAGAAATAAGAAGGTAATAAAGTTGACTCAAAAAGAGGCCATTGGAAACATGTTAGACGAGTACAGAATGCGGGGGGCAAAAGGATGCCTAACTCGAATGGAGTTTCAGTAGAAGTTAGAGGGAGAAGAGACAGAACTGGGTGTCATTGTTAGGGAGTATTTATAGTCAGGGGAGAATGATCTTATAACACTAAAACATTATAGACAGATAGTGGGAAGCATAATATGTTTCATGAACTGTACCCGTCCTGACATTGTTGCAGCAGTTGGGGTGCTGAGCAGATGTGTAAAAGAATTCGAGAAAATCTGTTCTTGATGCACCCAGGAGAGTCTTAAGATATTTGGCAGGGACTAAAGACTTTCAACTCACACTAGGCGGAGGAGAAGTGAAGCTGCAAACGTGGAGTGATGCAAGCTACAGCGACATGCCTAGCCGGAAATCCACCACGTTATTTGTTCAACAAATTGGGAACGGAACTTGCTGCTGGAGCAGCAAACTTCAAGAGAATACATCATAGTCAACAATGGAGTCAGAATATATGGCAGCAAGCTTGGCCCTTAAAAAACTCTTATGGGTAAAATCCATGTTGCAAGAACTAGGATACATGCAGGTTGGGCCACAGGTGATGTGGTGTGATGACCACGTTGCCACTGCCATTGCCTCTAACCCAAGTCACCATTTCCAGAGTAATCACATGGATGTAAGATACACTTTGTAAGAGAAAAAATGTTCTCTAGGGCGATCAAATTATGTTATCTGCTAAACGCAAGAATGATTGCTGATATGCTTACAAAAGCTGTTCTTACTCCCAAGCTGAAGTATTGTAAGGATGCAGTAGGATTGGGTGAATAGATAAGTTGTTGCACTGCGATATTGCCATGGTGCGCTAGCTTGAAATAAGGGTGCAGTGGAACGAAGTGATTAGTTGGTTTGCTGCGCTGCTATGTTGCCATGTTGCGCTGCTATGCTGCCATGGTGCGCTAAGTGTGACATCGCAACTGCATTGATACATTGAGTCTAAAGCTTTAGCGGAGTGTTGATTTTGGCAAACTTTAAGTCTAAGTTAATTAGTGTGATGACAAGAAGACAAATCTACGAAACACGCGTTGTCATTTAAAACACATTACTGGTATCTTGGATTGGCACTTACATCCACATATACATGTCACACATTGAGGGGAGACAACGCAGCTCTGAAGCAGCAACGCAACTGCGATGTAGCAACGTGTTGTTCTACAACCATTGTTGCGGGAGGAGAACCAACAGTAGCAGTGGAAGTAGACATGAACACCAACAGAACTATCAAAGTACCTAATCAACAGCCAACTTTGAACTGACACAAAATATGACTCAAAAAGCCAATATGGCTCAAATTTCCCACAGTATCACAAAGTAAAGTAAAATGACAATTCCCAATATTGCAGCCCAAATGACTTAGTAAACGATAAGATATGATATTTGGAAGTTTCCCAAATATTGCCCTCATAAAATCATATTCCCAAAATTGGATACTACAAAATTGGCTAAGTCCTAAGTTATATACTCACAATGTGTATCTACTGATCTACACTAATTTGGGTAGCCGTTACTAAAATTATTATCTTGACTAACGACAAAGCATCCTGCCTGTACGTCACTTTACCTTAAAAACCCTGATTATTATTTTCTAAAAACCTGATTAATGGAACACTATTTTTTATTACGCTAAACTACAAACCAATGTTATTCTGATATTTACAGATATTCAACCTTACACAAAACGTTCTAACAGTACACAAAACGTTCCAATCACGCTTATGGTCCCTTGTGAATCACGCTTGTGGTCTTGGGTGAATCGCGTCCGTTGGATCAAATTCAATCGACGATGGTACCGTCGAACTGTACCATATGTTTCTGGAATACCCGGGTCAGATCGCGTTCGTCCGATCATGTGAATCGAATCGTCAACAGTTTGACACGTATGGCTGACTGTCCGCGCCACTCCGAAAAACCTGCATACGTTCTTTCACCGACGCGTGTCCCTGCAAAGGTACGATACACTCTACTGTACTATTTGCTACTGCAACGCTAATAAAGGTAAGTATTGCAGTAGACTACTAGGAAAATGTCCTAAGTTATTTTTACCCCTAT
Organism: Zygnema cylindricum; assembly: GCA_037447655.1. Classification (NCBI taxonomy): domain Eukaryota; kingdom Viridiplantae; phylum Streptophyta; class Zygnematophyceae; order Zygnematales; family Zygnemataceae; genus Zygnema; species Zygnema cylindricum. The sequence continues at coordinate 29,892 of JBBHKE010000176.1, read as the reverse complement.
TTACTGAAATAAAGATTTATAAATTACACCACAACGCAGCTGCGTCGTAGTCAGAACAAACCAGCAGCGACTAAGTTAAGACAACGCAAGTGCGATTACGTTTGATATGGTCTGTACGGACAATGCATCGTTCGATATTTTTAATGTGATTCTGTACTGTACAGAGCAACTGCGATAGATACGATTCTAGTAAACTCAGTGGGTGATAGATATAATTCTAGTCAACTCAGTGGGTAGCTCACTGATAGCTTAGTGGTAGCTTAGTGGTAGCTTGACAAATTAGTGTTAGCTTGGTGGTTTGACGTACCTCCTAGGTTTAGTGGTATCGCCGCTACAACAGAAGTATAAGACTTAGGACTTAGAAACACATCATGTATCCAAACTTCTAAGTAGTAAAACTGCAAACAGTTTTTCAGAAACTTCTGAGTGTTATATCTTGAGTGTTGTCGGGTCAATTGTGCTAAGAATTTGGGAGTTGTTAGTGTTTTTGCTGTTTTATAATTTGATAAAGCATTGTGAAGTTTGGTTGCTTGTATAAGATTTGGTGACTACTTAAAAAAATTGTTTGGAAGGATTCTTGATAGCTTCCGAGAGTGTATCATGTCTACTTCTACAACTACTCTTGCTCCTCCACCTGCACCGGTGGTTGTAGAACAACAATAAAAACCTGACCAACTTCACCCTTGTGAAGACAAGACTCCCTTGAGTCGATATCAAAAAGAATCTTTGAATTTTCTCCCTTGAGCTGTAAGTTATAGATGGTCAAAAATGACCTTTTGTACAAGTGCTCTTTGAGAGAGAGGGGTCTACCTACCAAATTTTCAAAGTCCTAAATCCCTCTCTAAACCATATACTACTAGAGTACGACACCAATCAGATTATTCTGTCGTACAGAAAAATAAGAGTGGCGAAGTACTTATTGTACAACCATCGTACGACATTGCCAAAATGTTGACGCATGCCATATCCAGATTCGCTCCCGTATTTTCCGGAGATGCGGCAAGCCAATGTGATGCTGCCACGTGTCAATTGACGTGGCGATGACCGAAAATTGCCAAAGTGCCTATTTGGTGATCTCGCCATCTACCCCGACCATTCAATCTAGATTGGCATTTAATTTTAGCCGTTGAAAATAGATGCGTGGTATTTGTTTCGCCCTCAAAACAAATGTGCCGTATTAGTTTCGTGGAGTACTAGCATTAGTATCGTACACCGTATGTTTACAAAAACTCTATCTATGTCTAAAAACTGTTCGCGCTGCTAAATGAAATCGTTTATGTATACGTCTATAAATATTTATGAGACCCTATATATCTTAACACAGATCCTAGACTAATATGATAAAGCTATCGGCTACTGGTTGACTTGACGCACAGTAGGTACCTGGATCAAATCCTGGGTTCGTGAAGTTTCTTTTGGTAAACCTACCAAACTACTACTTATCTATTTTTGTATAGCATGGGTAGCCATGGCTCTAGCTTCCTCTCCAAACTTTAGTGATTGCGACAAGTGTGGGAGTTGGAGAGAGGAATTAGAGGCACACTGCCTCTGCTTCTTTTCTGCTCTTTATCTTTAGATGTTTTAAACCTAGGAAAAATAAATAAAACCTTTAGTTTATACAGATAAAGCTACTGTAAAGGAAGAAATATTCTTCTCTTTAGTCTTTACTACATGTTACCCGTTTCACACGTTTTCCTTTATTTTTGCTTTCAATTGTTTTTGCATATGGGCTAGAAGGAGCCGATGAGGGAAGTGAAGGTTTTCAACTTAGAGAGAGAAATTTAAACCTCATTGCTATTGGCATGCTTCATTTAGTGTGAAAGCTTTTAAGTACAAAATGTTTTAATTTTATTGACTTAGACGTCAAAAAAATTATATTGATTAACCTAAAACTGTTCAAGTGAATAATTTATGGCAACGATAGAGATTTGGTTGCACTAGTAATTGGCGATTATAACATTAGTGAATTGAACCTAATTTCTATAAATTAGGTGAACGAATTTGTGAGAGATATCCAAACAAAATAGAATTAATTGAGTTTTGTAATTTTGATAATCATTCACCCACATTGTACACCTGTTCCCTTAAAAAACAATATGAACAGGATTTAGCGATTGACTTCAATCTAAACAAGAACTAAGTTTTGTTGTTTCACTGTAGATTTTTCTATTAAACACAAATTATTTCCTTTCACAAACCTTCTTTAGATGAATCTTTTGATACCTCATGCAAAGTTATCCATTAACTTAATTTCCTACAAAATTCGAATTTTGTGGGAACTACCGTAAACAACAAAGCCATCGAAAACTTCTATTCTACGTTTGTGTTTTTTTTATATAATTTAGGAACGAACACACGTGTCAAACCCAAGATTGGTGATGCCATGTCCCATCTTCTCATATTCAGTTTTCCATTATCAAAGTCGAATAACCACAAAAAAAACCAAATAGAAGTTTATTTAGAATGCAAGGGGAAAATAAAAAACTAAACTAAAAAAACATAGAAAATTATGGGTAGCATTTGAATGTAGTCCCTCATTGTGACTTCTCGTAAACACCTACTGATACAATTCTCCAATCACATAGGGAAGTATTATACAATCTCTTTTCTCTCCAACTTCTTTTGTAAACAAAAAACAAAAAATAAAAATACATAGAAACGATAAAAAAAAATACAAAAAATCGCGTTGTTTTCACCCTCAAATTGATGATTTTCCCACGCTAATTTGAAGGGAAATCTATAGATCCATTTAGGCATACAAAGAAAGTCAGATCCATTTAAGCATACAAAGAAAGTCAAAATCAGAAATGAGTCAGAACATCAAGTTTTTCTCCTGTCCAAATTCTATAACTCAAGAAATGACCCTCAGCAAAGGAGTGTGCATCAATAAGTGCACGAAAATTGTCACAATACTCGACCATGGTTCCCCCCAAGTATTTGTATCCCCAAGTTTTTCTAGCCACCAAGAGCTCCTCTTTGACATTCGCTTTCTCAAAAGCAGATTTCAGTGATGTCCAAATCTCCATCGCCTTCTTCATTTTCTGTCGAGACATGATTAGATTATTTGAAATACGAAGATTAAGATTGTTCCTTGTCATTAAATTCTTTTTCGCCCAACTCGGATCTGTTTCATGAAGGGAGCCATCAAAGACCCCCAATAAGTAAACAAATTCAATTGAAGATTCAACCATCGCCGCCTAGTACGCATACTTTTGGCCATTGAATATAGGAATTCTTTACGAAAGGCCCATAAGTTGTTGTTCCACAACCACCGTTGCAGGAGGAGAACCGGCATTAGTAGTGGAAGTAGACATGAAAAACAACAAAAACTATCAAGCACCTACTCAAAAGCCAACTTTCAACTAACACAAAATATGACTCAAAAGGCCAATATGACTCAAACTTCCAACATTGATACAAATCACAATAAACTGGCAATTCCTAAAATTGCAGCCCAAATGATCTAGTAAACCAAAAGATAGGAAGTCTAAAGGTTTCCGAAAAACTGCCCTTAAATTATCCTAATCCCAAAACTGGATGAATCAAAATTGGCTAAGTCTTAAATTATATACTCACAATGAGTATCGATTTGTCACACTAATTCGGGTGACCGTACTACAATACTATCTTGACTTACGACAAAGTGTCCTACCTGTACATCATTGTAGCGTAAGTAGTTCTGAAACCCTAATTACAACTTGTCGCTAAATGAACACTGTAACACTAAATTCTAATACACTAAATGCCAACCATTTATTTTCCAAATATTTACAAATATCTTTTGTACACTTAATGTTGTTGATTGATTAGTCAGCTTTAATCAAAAAGTCCACATAAATGTTGATCTCGTGGTACCAATATCTTGAGTGCGTTCGGCGCACTCAGTCATTATGGTCCCCAGTTTAATTGTGTCCGTCGAATTGGTTTGTATCGATGACCTGCTTTTGATCTCTCACAATTATATCCCAGATGTTTGGATTAGTCTTCGTCCGTCCGATTCGATGATATGCCTGTATGATTTGTGACACGTGTATGTGGGTGTCGGTCGTCACTCCGGAATATTTGGATCATATTTAATTGTTGACACGTGTCCCTACAGAAGTACAGTACCGTACCATTCATTTCTGAAATATCCGTTAAAATTATGTTCGTCTGATCTGGCAAATCCGCTTGTCTAATGCGTGATGTGTGTAACTGGTTGTCGGCGCTTATGTGTAAAGCATGCATAGGCTTCTTTTGGCGACGCCCGTCCTTGTAGAAGTTCAATACACTCTATTGTATTTCTCCTATTGTAACACTTATAAAGGTACGTATTACAACAAAACTACTTAGAAAATATTCTAATCGTTAGTCCCCTTTTACAACCTATCTACAGAAATAAAGATTTCAATTTACAACTTCGTCTGTCATATCAGCAGTAGCTATTAGCTTTATCCTATAGTGTAGGATCAGTGATGAGTTATATAGGGATTGAAAAGTATTTAAAGATGACGTATACATAAATTCCTTTAACCACGCCAATAAACCTGTAACATAGACATAGTTAGATTATACCTACGGCTTACGGTACTTCACGAAACGAATATCGCGCATTTGTTTTGACGACGTTACAAATAACGCGCATTGATTTTCGACGGCTAGAATCAAAAGCCGGTTTTGATCAAATGACCACGATAGGTGCCAAGATAGCGGAGTAGGCATTTTGCCAGTTTTCTCTCACCGCCATGTCCAGCACCACGTGGCAAGACATCATTGGCTTGCGGCATCTCCGGAGAATTTGGGAACAAATCCGGATATGGCAAGCGTTTACATTTCAACAATTCTGTACGATCGCCCTACAGAAATTACTCAATACGACACATTCTTTTGATTGGTGCCGTACTCTAGTAGTAGATGGTTTAGAGAGGGATATAGGACTTAGAAAATTTTGTAGGTAAGCGCCTCTCTCCCAGAGTGCTTCTCTATAAAAAGTCAACTTTGACCCTTCATAACTTATTGCTTAGGGGAGAAAATGCCGAGATTCTATTTGCTATCTACTCAAAAGAGTCTTCTCTTCACTAGGGTGAAGTTGGTCAGTGTTTTTTTCTGTCAAGGTGGAAGTTATTCTTGTCCAAACACAAAGGGGTCAGGGTTATCCTAGGGGTTTCATGTGAGCTGCCCATTTTGAGGACCTATGGAGGTCTCAGAATTTCAACGACGTCTAGCTATTTGTTCACTTGATGAAACTTTAGTTAAAATCTTTTCGCGATGTGATTTGATTAGAAGTTTGAAGGTTAGTTGGAGGGACTCGAAAGCACGTAAAAACGCGCTTTAGGTTTGAAATTAACGCAAATTATGTTGTGGTAATTTATTTTTTTTGTACGGCTGTGGATTTTGTCGTTTCAACCTAAGTTTTGGAGGAAAAAGACATAAAAAAAACCCTTACTTTATCACATGGGAAAATTCCCTTATTCGAGCGGGAGAAGATTTTCTCTCTGCAACATCCATTTTTGGAAAAAATATGACAAAAATGAGCCTTGTTTTAACACACTAGTAAATCAATGCCCCTTAAACATGCATGGACTGTGTACCTTTTATCATGCCCGTTACAAATCTAAACATCTAAGTATTATTGTAGCTTTGTGGACGTTCTTGCGGACTTTTGTAGACGTGACCGAAAACAACACAATGATGAATGCAAAATCGAGTAAAGAAGTAACGACACAAAATCATACTGCTTCATCAGGACGGTTAGCTTTTGAACTGAGCATTTTATGATCAGACAACACGAACAAAGGATAAACGACAGAATAGTTATTAATGCACGTGACGGTTTTATTTATATTCATTGATGCGATTGAGTAGCCACGACTTGACGGTCAAAAATGACTGCTTAGAGGGTACATTGGAAGTTGCCCGATCGTTGACGTCGGCCTAACGACAAAGTTACTCGATCGCTGATTTAGGCTGAGAGACAGAGTTACCCGTTTGTTGACGTTGGTCGAGGGACACGCAGTTTACGGCTGCTGACAAAAAAAAACTCGGCCTATTTAAAGGTTTTCAAATGGACGACTAAAGGTCTATTATTTGTATAGAGATGTGCACTCACCTTTATTTCATTCGGCAAAATATTTTTTAGGTGCAACATGCAGTTTTTAAAGAAAAAGACAAATAACCCTAAGCACATGGGCATATACCTTCATATGGTCAAAAATTAATTAACACCACCATGACCATGATGTTGTCATTAGGTGTGACATTAGATATCACATCTAATGTTGGAAAGTCTACATGCACATTTTTCGTCTCTTGTTACTTTCATAGGCCACCTCAGCATTTCTTTGTCACTAACATTGTTAGATGATTAAATTGTTCAAAAGTAGGTGGTTTTATGGTAGGCCTTTATTCGGCGCCTTTATCATAAGTTGTGTTATGGGATTTTCATGTGATCTACTTAGATTGCTACTATGATTAGCTATTGTCCGATCGTCCGAATTTGATGGTGTAAATAACAAATTTCGGTCTGAATGTTTTAATTGGTCTGAATAGGTCCGAATACAATATGGGACTTAAGGTCATATTTTATGTTTTGAATACAATAGGCATATTGTATGGGCCTATATTCACCTACTTTTGAACTATGGATGAATTGATAAGAAAATTGGGTTTTTTTTTTTTTCACGTGCTTACGTTTGATTTGTAGTTGTTGCCTCTGTGGTCCCTTCCAGATTCAAAGGAAAAAACAAGATTTTATTCAAAGGTACAGTGCCTAGACCATTTTATTTTTTTTTGTCACCCCTACGTATGCACACTTTTGTTTTATAAGCATGTATGGTGTTTTTATTTGCCCTTTCCTATTCGTATATTTGAATTTTTGAACCTGCTGGTCCGCATAACCTTGTTGTCGAGTACTGGGAGTTTGAAGATCCTTTCCGAGATTTTACGCTTTGCACCGACATTAAGGGTACACCGTATATCGCTATTACAGTAAATAGTTTTTGCAACTTAAAACGTTTTTTCTCCGTGTACACTTGTTCGATTTTCAATTTTAAAAGCGTCAATAAGAAGACGGAAATTTTAATTTCAATCACAACCGTCAGATCCAAATAAGACGTGTGTTTACGGAGAAAATATGTTTTAACAAACGAAAAAATATTAACACTTGTAGCGATTCTCGCTATAGTATACAGACGTCCGTTTTTTGCTGCCTAGAACCACGGGCACCCAATAGCAAATACAACTACCATACAATCTATAAATAGTGTGCCATGTTTTTTGTGTCACTCGTACTCCCATGGCGAATTTTTTTTACCCGCTGTTGCGAGCCGTTTTCCTTCAAAACCGTACATCTATCAAATCGAGGCTACACCGTGAAAAGCTATTTGGGTACTTTCGCATGTAACCAAAACTTAGTCTTGTTACCTTGTTATTTAGCAAATATTCTCCGTATAACTTTCAAAGCATTCACAAGTAAACGCAAATAACTTGTCACTTAAAAAAAGGACGTAAGTAGTTGTGTACGAAACAATGTGACAGATGAAGTGGTTATCAAAATGAGGCGAAACTTCCACTCGGCTTCAATTTGAGGCGTTTCTCCGCACGGTGTACAATTTTTGTGAATTCGTAATGTCGTACGCCAAATTGTCAACATGTCGAAAGTCTAAAATACCTTTCCCTGTCGCACATACATATGGTTTCATTTTTTCGTCTTCCCACTTCTCGACAGATGGCCAATGTTTTTCCTACGCCGTATGTGTGAAGACACGTGTGTTTGAGAGAGACGCGGCCCCTACACGGAAATCAGTACGCACAGGCTGGAAACGTGCAGTGTGTTTTTTTTTGGGTACTCCACGCACCAAAAATGTAAAGAACTTCAAACATGTGCAACAACATCTGCCTATTAGATACTGGAATACAATGAAACTTCACACACATATAGATTCTATATCATAGAATAACTCCACAAAGTTTCACATGAAAGCACCAATCAGAGTGATCACACCAACAGGTCAAAGATGCAGAAAACAGTCTGCCATAGCTTTGATTAACTTGACTGCGATACATAAAATAATCTAAGTCCTGCAAGTTATACTCAGAGTACGGAGGCATACCATCCGTATTGTATCTACTCTAATAACCTAACTAGTCAAAAGGACAAACCTCTGTTGTACATAATATTTACACCGTACTCTTCGTATGTCAGAAACTAAGCTACCACTAAGCAACTACTAAGCTACCACTATCGTTTAATCATTATTACTTCAAATCTATCCTATTCATATTATCCGTAGCTACGCTAGTTGCGCTGGCTGCGCTTTCCGTACGTATCATAAAAATAGCCGCAACTGCGTTGACTTAACTGCGTCGCAGCTGCTCCGTACCGGCGGCGCCTATTTCAACATTCCGTTTATTTTACATCGGATCGCTTCGCGATCCGCCGTCCATTTGTCATTGCTTGTTCCCACCACTCAACGAGTATTTTACGTAACTTTAATTATCAATCCGTTCGCTCCCCCAATCCGTGAATGTATTCAAACCTCCATATTAAATCTAATTAGCAGTTACGCACGAAACTGACTTTTCAAAACAACACTTACTAGACTTTATTTCGAATCACCTCGCGAGGTGATTTGATGTAAATTTTGAACATGTGCTGAAAAGACGCGAAAGTGGGTCAAAATGCGCTAGATGACAAATTGCATCGCGCTAGATGAAAAACTATTGTACGCATAAAGTTTCAAGGTAACGCAAATTGTACGGTGTTAATTTCTATTTTTTGGTACGGCTGCGGATTTTCTTGTTATTTTCTAAGTTTCGAAGAAAACGACAGGAAATAGCTGTAACTTTAGCACCTGCGAAATTACCCTTAATTTTAATATTTTTTTTGCCACTTAAAAACATCTCTTCGTACACAATTTTCGGATTGTGGATCTGACGGTTGCGATTAAAAGGTAGGATTCTCAGCTTCCGACTAGCGGTCTCAAGTTGAAAATCGGACTAGTGTTTATGGATAAAATATTTTTTAAGTGGCGAAATATTAATTAACAATAATAACTATACACGACGTAGTGTACAGTTAAAAAAAAAAAAGCCTGGAAATACCGTTGGAATTGCCGTTTCATTAAATCATTAGATCATCTCAGAATCATCAAATTTGAGGAACATCGGAAAATTCGCAGCGCCCTTCCCAAAACCCTACGTGTACAATTATAAATGGCGCATGAGCTTGTCTGCGGAAGCTTATCGCCCCATAAAAGTTAATAGATGCGGGAAAAGTGCTTAAAAGCAATCGTGAGTGTCCCATCAAGATTTGACGATGTGGCACAAATTTAGCATGTAACAAACAAATCTTGACCGTTCGGCAACAAATAATGTACGGTCTTTTTTGTCAGCGTGACCAATTTCTAACATACAAAGTTCGAAGTCTTGTGGCGATCCTAGCCTTAGGGCCTCGTGCCTCTCCAAATTCGGAAGTTTAAACCCTAATACATCAAAACCCTAATCGATCTGTTGGGAAGAGTTTCTATCTCCATGAACAAAACTTGCAACCTGGCTTTTGTTTTTTTTTTTTTTTTATCCGTGTGACGTGACAACTTCGTAGCCATGGCGCCACATCAGCCATTGCGACGGTGGTGATATTAGCGTGCCACGTGGCAATCATTATGGGAGACTACAAAAGACCCATGGTGGCGCCAGACAGTAAGTTCCCCTCTCATTTGACTCTCATTTCCTACATTATTAAATAATGTGTGTTTATCACATTGCAACATTTTTGTGTGACGAGACGTCACTTATTACATGTAAGCCGTACACTTAGACATCTAGGTGTTGGATGAGGGTGAAGTTCCATTAGACGAAAAGTGGGGTTCGTTACAGGACGTCGTACGTTTTCGTACAGCATAGTACAGAGCCGTACCGTATTTTTTTTTTCGTCGGACGAAACATCGTTACTGGAAATCTCTCGAAAAGCTCCAATGATGTAGGCATAATTCTTGACCGTTGGATATCTCATTTTTTAAGATCCGCGAAGCAATCAAGCACATCATCCAGTGGGCCCCAACTCTCCTCGGCGAGGAGAGTTGGGGCCCACTAGACGATTGCCATTCATTACCATTGGTACACGTGAAAAGGAAAAAAAAAATCTACGTTGTACAAGCGATCAGAGGCGTACACGTCGTGCATGCCATGTGCCTCCTACCACGTTGTCACGTTGAATGCAGGTCATGTGAAAATATCCTCGCACGCTGCGTCTGACATCGACCGACATTCAAAGTTTGCCACGACCTTCAAAGTTTGTCGCTTCTTTTTGCCATTCTGTTTCGAAATTTTGATTTCTATTTTCAAAATAAAAATCTAGCCAAAAACTTTATGTATGAATCATTAAATACCTCCGGAGGTAGAGAATTTCTATACACATATTCCATTTGTAGATTATTTTCAAGATTTTTAAAATCTAGACTCTAACCTAGTGGCACCAATCATAATTGAGGAAAGATTGTTACTGGCCTGACATAATGGAGGAAGTTATGGAGAAAAATTCCTGTAAACGCTGCTACTAGACTTGTTCGTACATTTATTGGGAGCGCCTAATGGAACTTCACCCTGAGGCAACCGAGCATTGCACATGACATGTGGCACGTGGCATATTTTAATTGGTCAGTAGACTAGCACTCATGCCACCTCAAAGAGTTCTAGGTCATCATACATTTATGGTTGAGGATGCACCAAGCACAAATTACTTTGCAGAAGTTAAATGCAAAGAATAACTATGTTAAGTTCATTGTCAAACGACTTCTCAGTTTTGATGAGCATCGTAATGTAATTTATGTAGTTAGCGTCGTAATGTAATGTAACTTTTGTACGACGTGCATAGAGTAGTACCTTGTTTGGTAGTAGTTTGGAGTATTTAGAACTTAGTCGTTTGGGGGAAAACATCTTCTTTGTAAGAGGGGAAAATTTTGGTGAAATATATTTCGTCTTTTGTTAGAGTGTCCTTTTCTTGCAATCTTTTTCTTCCGTACTATATTCTTTCTTTCTTCTATCATTTTTTGAAGTTGTCATTACAATTGGTATCAAAGCCAATGTGCTCTATCAATAGGATTTCAAGGTGGCAAGTCTTGCCGCCATAGGGGAAAAGAAGAAGAAGTCCTCATCTACACCTTCTCCTATTGCGGCTACTAATCCGGATCTACCAGATCTGCCGGATCTGGCCGATTCATCTCCAGATCAGAGTGTGAAATATTTCGGCTTCGGTGGAGAGGCGTTTGAAAAGGCTTCTCCCTCCAACCCACTTCCAAAAGAGGAGGAAGAGAAACAAAAAGGGGTGGTGTTGACTGAAGATCGTCTCAATGAGTTGTTTGACAGTTTTCTCACTTTTTTAGATCAACATATCACGGATGCCAATTGGAAGTGGAAGTTTAAGGTGGATGAGAAGGATCCGATCTTGAATACTCTTGAGATTGCTTCGGATGGAGGGGTCAAGAATGATGATGCTTTGAGGGAGATTCTCTGCAACAGGAAGTTTGTGATCGAGAACGGCTCGGATCTAGATTATTAATCTGATGATGAGTTAGCGATCCCTTCCATGCCAGAGAAGATCATCTTCTTCAACGGATCTACCTATCAAATATTGAAAAAATATATTGATGCACAACTTATCCTTCGTCACGTTTGGAAGATCTTAAACGGAGAGGAGAAGATGTCGATCGACAATTCGAAGGCTGGCCCCTTTTGGAAGAAGAAAAATCTTGCCGCCATCACCGGTCTCATGCAATCTTGCAGCGCTTCAGTGCATGGTTATATCCTTACCCGAGATACGGCGCATGAGTGATGGAAGGCGCTCGAAGGCTACTTTGAGAAAGGACTTCAAAATAAGGGGCAATATGCTTACACAAACTTTATTCCATTGATGATAAAGTCTAACGAATCAATCGATGATGGGGTCAAGCGATTCAATATTATTATCGAGCAACTCTTAAATTACGGCAGGATTATTATCAAGGAAGATAAGGTGATTGGTCTCATCAATGCATTACCAGATAATCTCACTTACCTCATGAAAATTCTTTGGGCGCAAAGGAATCTCAGTAATGAATTAAATTGTGAATTATCTTAAGACCACCGCGAGAAATCGTGGAGGTCCTCCAAAATCTTTGGCCTTGGGTGGATCTCTGAACGCATCCTCTAAAGAACCTGCGGATCTAAATTTTCTCCGTGGGGGAAAAGGGGGAAGATGGAGAGGAGGTGGATCTACGGGAAGGGGAACAAGCATTGAAAGGAGGGGAAACTTTCCCTGTCAACCTCTTTTCCAAGACCTGTCTGCAATCACATGCTTTGAATGTAACAAAGCTTGCCATATGTCCTCCTCATGCCCGGATAAGGAGAAACAATACCATTATTGTGGGAAATGGGGACATATTAGTCCCTAATTCTACGCGAGATCTGAGGGTGGCGGCAACTTCAAATTTGGTGGACGTGGCGGGGGCCGATTTGATAGACGGGGGCGTGGTGGACGTGGCGGCCGATTCGGCAGTCATAAACACTTCGTTGGGGTGAATGATGAGAGGAACGAAAGTCCGATTACTTTTTCCACGCTAAGTGTCACCAACGAATCTTCGTCCTTCGAAATGCAAAACAACAAAGAGTGGATTATTGACTCTGGCGCTTCGCATCACGTATGTACAGACGACATACTTTTCAAAAAATTATGCGCTTTGACCGTACCAAAAATTATTAAGGTCGCCTGTGGTCAAGTTATTTACCTTAGTACAGTTGGTACCGTACGACTTGACTTGATTTTGCTGGATCCAAATGGATGTGAGCGAATCTTGGAGATCCAAATTTTGAACGTGCTTTATATTCCAGGTGGCTCAGCGAAACTTTTGAGCTTACCCCAAATCCAAAGATCTGGCACAAGCGTGTACGCCTTGGGAGATTCTACAATCAAAATTGTACAATCTACTGGTGTTACAATTGGTGTGGGAGTAGTATCTGACGCATTCCACAGTCGTAATTTATAAAAGCGTCCAAAGTCAAAACGTCATCATGATGACATCATTGGATAGATCGCCGAAATTAAGGGAGATTTGGCACTTTGGCACCATAGAATGTGCCATACGTCATAACAAAATTTGAATCATATGATAAAAGCTGGTTGCACCCACAGCTTTCATCTGACGTCAAGTGAAAAAATTAACCAAGGCAAGGTCGTCAGATCCGAAAACGACATCATTCGAAAGACATTACCTTTCCGTCCACTCATCCATTTGAAAAAGTACACGTGGATCTTTGTGGTGACGTGAAGCCTGAAATTTTGGGGGGAATAAATATATGATAGTTATTGTCGACAATTATTCAAGATTCACCTGGGTATATCTCCTTAAAAATAAATCCGAGACATCTCCAAAATTTTAGGAGTGCCATGTTAGGGTCGGACTACAATGTGAACCAAAATTAAAGGTGGTTCGATCCGATAACGACGGGGAGTTTAATGCATTTTATTCTTATTGCACGAAATGGGGGATTTGGCAAGAATTTACAGCATCATATTCACCGGAATCGTATGGAATTGCTGAGGACAAAAATCAAACCCTTTAAGAAATGGTACGCTCGATGATTGGCGGATCGAGATGAAGGGAGTAATTATGGGGAGATGCAATCTTAACGGTCAATTATATTTGTAATCTTTGACTTACCTTTATTTCGGGCGATAAGGCTCCTCACGACATTCAATATGGTCGAAAGCCCTCGTTACATCATTTACGAATTTGTGGATGTCGCGCGACGGTGTATATCAAATCCGTAAAACGACGAGATAAATTTTCTTCTCGTAGTTGGTCAATAATTTTTTTCGGGTATAGTTATAAAAGGAGTTTATACTGGGGGAATAACTTTGTTAGGTTCATTGTGAAACGGTGTCTCAGTTTTGTTGATCGCCGTAATGTAATTTATGTAGTTAGCGTGTGGTTTTGTTTAGCGTGGTGTGGCTAGTTTAGTTTAAATATTGTTTGGTCTGGTTTTGCGTGCCTAGTACTTTAGATATGTACGGCAGTCGTATGTTTTTGTTTGGTACATCTATATGTACAACAATCTTAAGTTTTCATATAGTACCACGTACAGTATGTCGTTTCCGTTGGTACTTTGCTTTGATTGGCTCGCGCGCGTACTTTTGTAGGACGTGCATAGAGAAGTACCTTGTTTGGTAGGATTTTGGAGTATTTAGGACTATGAGCGTTGTTCCATTAGGCGGTCTCAGTGAACGTTAAAAATTGGTTTACTGAAGCCATCATTCCATTGTGTCGGGTCAGTTACAAGATTATTTTTGCATAGCACACTTTGATTTGTCCACATAATAGATGAATAAGATTTTAGAAATATTCAAAGAATCTCTGAGAGCAAATTGTGACCATATATTCGTACTAGCGAAGGTAAAAAGTGACTCGTACGACATATTGAATAAAATCTGTATGGGCGGACGAAACTTATGATTTGTAAAAGTGTACGAATATCTTTGAATGGTTAGTAGATGACAATAGAAGCGTGAAACAATATCCTCCATCAAATATTTTCTTGCGGCTTTACGTGGCCTTGCATCCTCCTTGGCAAAAGGCACATGTCACACGCGACGTGTACCCACTTCGTCGCGCGGTCGTTGTGGATATTTGTTCACTTTTCCACAAGGCACGATGTTATTCCTTCAGGCGCTAAGAATTGACATACTCCGAGTCACTTGTTGCGAATTGAAAGTGTTGGATGATGGCGTATCCAATTGTGCATACGACAGTCCACGTTTACGCCCATAAAAGTGGAGAATCAAATTCCTTATTTAGTAAGCTTGTTTTTCTAACATTTTTTTTTTTTTGTAAAGCACTGTACGAAACAGTATAACTTTGAGTAAACAACGACATTTTTCTCCTAATGGAACCTCACCTTTAGTCATTTGGGGGAAAACATCTTCTTTGTAAAAGGGGAAAAATTCCGGTGAAATATACTTTATTTTTTGCTGGAGTGTCCTCTTCTTGCAGTCTTTTGCTTACGCACTATATTCTTTCATTTTCTATCATTGTGTGAACTTGTCATTACAAAATTTGCAAAGGTTAAAATGACAGCTTAGCAGCTGACAAACACATGACAACAGTACGACTCGGCAGTTACCCAAAATATGAAAATATAATGAGTACTGTAAGAGTCATTCCATTGAGCAACGCCACTTCATCCGAACTCACCTAGCTCTGTATGATCCGTACATTTGCATATATTGCAGTACAGAAAAGAAAACAAGTCATTGAAGAAACCTTCCTACCTCCAATACCAAATTTTCATAATCTTGTAAAAGGTTGAATTTGACGGTCAGATTCGATTCAGTGCGTATGAAATATGTGTAATATAGTACGATTTGGTTCGATTGTTTGCAACATATGCAAGTGTAGTCTAAATAGTATTGTGTAGGATAGATTGAGGGAACATTAACGGAGTGAAGCTTTTAAGTGACATAATGTCACAAGCCTTGATTTGCACTAATCAAAATACAAAAGATTCTTCAATTCAGAGTCGTATTCTATCTTCCTGTCATCTCATTGTGATGGTTTTTATGGTGCTTGAGTGCCACTATTTTGCGCAACTCATGTGCGTTCACCTAGTGACTTCTATTTAGGATGACAAGTGAAAGTGAGGATAACAATTATTGTTGTAAAGACAAGAAATGTATAGTGTACATGACATGCAGGTACAAAAGATAGCTCGTTCTTTTTGACCCACATGACCCTCACAAATTCGACCCTCATAAGCATACAACATTATAGGAAAAACCGTGAGGGATGGAATGAAAAAGATAAAGAAGCCAAATATATTATTGTGAATGCTTTAGCTCGGAATCAATTGTCTAGGATGCGACGACTCTACATTGCTCTCGATATGCTTCGCAGCTACAGTTCATGGATTTCTCACATACTGTTGCGATTCTTTTACTAAAAAAGATAAGTTTAATCATTGAATATTTTAGAACCTATTGAGGAATATCCCATTAAAGTTAATTATTCGCTTCTAGAGATAGATCCTTTGGGCATAGTTACACCATAATCTACAAGATTTTGCAGCATGTAGGAAGACTCTCCACAGAGAAATTTCGATAAAATTGCGAGTTATTAGATTGAACCCAAAAATTTGTAAAATGGTATAGGCGAAGACAGTCACTTTGAAGGATTGCACCATCTAGTAATGACATTAATAAAGCTAAGCAGGACAAGCAAAAATTCACAAACCCACATGAGCCAAGACGTTCAGCCTAAAAGAACAGCATTTGCATCATCTAATAAATATAGAAAGGAATAGAAGTGTCAATCTTGCCAAAAACGAGCCATTTTATTGCAGATTGCCATAAAATATTTTTGAGATCATAAATGACAAGTACAACGATCCTAGTGTGAATTATAACCTCCTTGTAGTATAAACTTTGAGCAATTGGTATATAGTGTGATAAAACATCATGTGTTACATCTACGTCTTATATTCGGACAGTTTGATGTTAGCCAAGTTAGCATAGCATTGCACTTGTCATTTTTCATGTGTTAGGTTATCATTGTTCACTAGGTTGGCAAGCATGTCACGTGAGACTTCATGAATTGGAGGAGGCATTGAGAAGAGATTATTTTCTTATAAAATTGCAACTTTGTTGAAAGGAGGATTAAAAAAAAACATTACAAGAGTCATTGCTTAACAACAACCATTTTGTAGTATGTGATATATCCCTTACAACAGTGGAAAATCAAAGCCATTAGTAAATATATATTCCTAGATAAGGGCATGACCAGATTTACAATCTTGTAAAAGACATCCATTTTTCAAGATTTTGTTACGTCGATACATGACCTTGTGCTGTTTTATATTCTTTATTGGTCCTGTTCATGGAACACCTAAGAGATTCTTGTAATATGGGTAATGGTTATGGATCTAGATTGCGGTTATGTGGTTGACCTTTACGTTTCCTACCAAACTAATTTTTATGGGTGAACTTGATTTCGATTGTCGTTACTGTTGACGTTGAGTCAACACTTAAGGCGGTGAAAGCGGCCATCATAAACAATAAGAAATTTCCCACAATTCGATGTGATGAAGAATTTTTTTTTGCGATGGTACCCATCGCGTGACTTATGCGTGAGTAACTATTGTTGCGCGCACTCTTTACTGTCATGAATCGCACTAAATTTCGCACTAAATTGTGATCATATGTTGCATGTACCCTTTGTTGTGATGCGCTTATAGGCTAATGCTTGGGCGTTGAAGGGTTAAAGGGGCGATTGGGGGGGGACACAAGGAAGGGTCATGGAGGGGGGAGAGTGATAAAATGAATCTAAGACAACAAACCCAAGGGAGTGAGGATACCTCTTTGTGCATAAAGGAAAAATAGGTGTATGGGGAAAAATAATGGGGGGACTTGCTCAATAAGGGTGGAGATAGTTCTTCGTTTATCTATGAGAGGGGTGGAGGAGTTTGAAGGAACTCATTCAAAAACTAATGGGAGGGAGAGTTATTTTAACGATCGATGGGAGGGAGAATTCTTTAATGACCAATAGGAGTGAGAGTTTTTAAACGACCAATGGGTGGGAGATTTCTTTAATAACCAATGAGGAGTGACTTTTAACGACAAATGGGAGGGAGAGTTCTTTTAATGACCAATGTGAGGGAGAGTATTTTAACGACCAATAAGAAGGAAGTGCAAGGGGCTAGGCTCGAGAGGACTGGGGGGATCCATTGCACCAAAGATTGGCAACCTCACACAGCTAGAATCATTGTGAGTGAACACTTTGTCATATTTAAATTTAAAGAAACCGAATGCATAAAAACATAACCAAACGAGGGAATAACTCTAAATTACCCTTTACTCCTCCCCTCAAGCTAAATCTATGTTGATATCTGTGTATTTTCTAGGTCTGTTTAGAATAGAAAAAGGAATAGGCGGTCTATATCTAACTCCCTTCTCCAAGCCCCCACACTTGTTGTAGTCACTAAAGGCTTGGATAGGGAGTTGAAGTCATGGCTGCGTAGATCTTCTAGAGAAACAGGGGTATAAACTAGTAGATTTACCAAAAAAGAGTCTAATGGACCTAAGACTTGATCCTCGTACCTACGGTTTGTCAAACCTAGTAGCCGTTAGCTTTGTCCGTTAAGTCTTAGACTATTGATGAATTATATAGGGTTTAATAGTTATATAAACGTTTACAAATAGGATATTTCGTTTAACTAATAAATAGTACGGTAGAACATAGAACAAGTTGTGTACTATAGTACCGCATGAAATAAATGCTGCGAACATGTATTTCAACGGCAAATATTCAATCCGGACTTCATCGAACGGTCGTGATAAGAGCCGATATCGCAGAAAGGACATTTTTGCGTTTTCCGGAAGTCGCCACTCCGGATAACACGTGGCAGCATTGTACGGGTTTTCGGAATCTTCGGAGAGCAAGACAACAAATCTGGATGTGACAAATGTTACTGTTTTGGCCATGTGGTATATTTACCGTACATATAGTACTCCGGTACTTGTACTTCTTGTACGGTACAGTGCCATGATTGGACCGTAATTTAGTAGAAGGGGTTTTAGAGAGGAAATAGGACTTAGAATTTGTTGGTAGGTAGTCGCCTCTCTCCCAGAGAGCATCTGTATAAATAGGCAAACTTTGCCATTTAATTCAAAATCACTCGGTTGACCAAATTCAGTGATTCTTTTTGCTGCGGACTCGAGGAGTCCACGCTACACAGGGGTGTATTCGGTTAGAGTTTTTGCCTGCCAAGGTGACTGCATTTCTAAGGGAAATTCAAAGTGGATGAATATGTCCTAAACTCATATTCTAACTTTGCATTCTGTGGTGGAACTTAGCACACAGAAAGTCATATTTCACAGGGGTGAAGTTGTATTGGGGTTCTGATTGTCAAAGGGTCAATCATTTGGGTTTGTATCAACTTGGAGTCGGCACTAACTAGATAAGCTTCTTGAGAGCTGCCTACTATGAGGACCAATGGAGGTCTCAGAGTTTATACCCCTTTTGTACACAGATGGTTTTGCCATCGCAATTTTTCCAATAAAGACTTTTGAATACAACCGAAAATGTAAAAGTAATCTCATAACGCTGTATCATCAAGTTTTTTCTAGCACCGCTCTTTCGCCACACTATTTTTGGCCACGATATTTCGTCACACGAATAAAAATAGAAACCATAAAAAATAATGATACAGCAACATGTGGAAAAGAAGATTTTACATACTAATGACGTCACAAGGTAGCATGACTTTGCAATGTCACAAAACCCTATACATTTACAATGTTACAAAAAACTCGGCGTTTACATGCACTGACAATATAGTTACAAAACCGCACTGATCAGTAACTTTAAAAGCACGTGTGGTTCGTAAAATGTGGCGCAAAGTTTGAAATGCGGGTTTTAGGAAATAGAAGACAGATTATGCCCGTGTAACTACATTGATTTTTTAGGGTGTGATTTTATAATTACCTTATGCGTGTAACGGGCATGAAACACGGGCATAAAAAACGGGCATGATAAACGCCTATGAAAAACGGGTAGGATAAACAGGCATGAAAAACGGGCATGATAAACAGGCATGATAAACAGGCATGATAAACGTGCATGAAAAACGGGCATGATAAACGGGCATGAAAAATGGGCATGATAAAATAGGACACGGTCCATGCGGGCATTGATTTATAATTTGACAAATTTTCTCGTGACACGTCGGACCACACCTACTTCGCCAAACATAAACGCCATCGACGCGCCAAGATTTGGGCGGGGATAACTCCGGTACAGACTAGGTTCGTTACAAGTTTCGTGCGACGTACAGTATGGGTATCGAGCAAGCCACCATACATTTGCGGGACCTTCAGCACCTTGCGGGACCCGTCCTGCACTACTAAACAAAATGTGTAATCAGGTATCTAAAAAAGGGTTTAGATGTTTAGGGTCAATTTTTTTATTTATTATGAAAAAACAAAAACAAATAAAAAACCTTAAACATACGGTCGCGCGAAGAAAGCGGGCGGTGGGGGCGGTGAAACTCTGAGACCTCCATAATTCCTCAGAGTGGACAGCTTCCAAGAAGCCTCTAACATAACCCTAACCCCTTTGTGTTTCAGCAAAAATAACTGCCACCCTGGAAAACAATATCTTTGACCAACTTCACCCTTGTGAAGGCAAGACTCCCCTAAGTCGATAGCAAAAAGATTCTCTGAATTTGCTCCCCTGAGCAAGAAGTTATGGAGGGTCAAAGTTGACTTTTTGTTCCGAAGCTCTGTGGGAGAGAGTGTCCTATCTCCTAATTCTTCTAAGTCCTATCTCTCTCACAGAATCTATCTACTGATGTACGGAACCAATCAGATTACAGTTCCATACTCAAAAGTACAGTTGCCGGTGTACTTTCTGTACGGACACCGTACGACATGGCCTAAATGTCGACACGTGGTACGTCCGGATTCGCTACCTTAATCCTCGGAGATGCCGCGATCCAATGTCATTCCGCCACATGTCATCCGATGTGGCGATGACCACAAACCGCCGAAATCCTCTTCCGCGATATCGACGTTAATTCCGGCCGTCCGATTAAATTCACATTTAATCGTAGCTGTAATAAATACATGCACGATATTCGTTTCATTAAGGAAATAAATGCGCGGTATTAGTTTCTTATCCGTACAGTAATCCGTACTTTTACATTACTGGATCTATGTATCCCGTAAACAGATACAGTTAAATGAATTATCCTACCTGATAATGTTTAAGTAAATATCAAACTTCATAGTACGTAACACTAGTTCTAGAGTTAACGGCTAAGGCTACCGTCTACCGGCTGTCTGCCGGCCGGTAGGTACCAGGATCAAATCCTGTGACCGGCACATACCTTTTAGTAAATAAACCCCTAACTAATATATATTTCCCGTAAACCTCTGGATAGCCTAGGTAGCCATGGCTCTAGCTCCCTCTCCAATTTCTCAGTGACTGCGACAAGTTTGAGAGTTGGAGAGAGAAGTTAGAGGTAGACTGCCTCGGCTTCTTTCTTTCTATTCAGACCTAGAAAATACTTAAAACGATTAATTTCTACAGCATTGAGAAGAGATTATTTTCTTATAGAATTGCAACTTTGTTGGAAGGAGGATTAAAAAAAAACATTACAAGAGTCATTGCTTAACAACAACCATTTTGTAGTATGTGATATATCCCTTACAACAGTGGAAAATCAAAGCCATTAGTAAATATATATTCCTAGATAAGGGCATGACCAGATTTACAATCTTGTAAAAGACATCCATTTTTCAAGATTTTGTTACGTCGATACATGACCTTGTGCTGTTTTATATTCTTTATTGGTCCTGTTCATGGAACACCTAAGAGATTCTTGTAATATGGGTAATGGTTATGGATCTAGATTGCGGTTATGTGGTTGACCTTTACGTTTCCTACCAAACTAATTTTTATGGGTGAACTTGATTTCGATTGTCGTTACTGTTGACGTTGAGTCAACACTTAAGGCGGTGAAAGCGGCCATCATAAACAATAAGAAATTTCCCACAATTCGATGTGATGAAGAATTTTTTTTTGCGATGGTACCCATCGCGTGACTTATGCGTGAGTAACTATTGTTGCGCGCACTCTTTACTGTCATGAATCGCACTAAATTTCGCACTAAATTGTGATCATATGTTGCATGTACCCTTTGTTGTGATGCGCTTATAGGCTAATGCTTGGGCGTTGAAGGGTTAAAGGGGCGATTGGGGGGGGACACAAGGAAGGGTCATGGAGGGGGGAGAGTGATAAAATGAATCTAAGACAACAAACCCAAGGGAGTGAGGATACCTCTTTGTGCATAAAGGAAAAATAGGTGTATGGGGAAAAATAATGGGGGGACTTGCTCAATAAGGGTGGAGATAGTTCTTCGTTTATCTATGAGAGGGGTGGAGGAGTTTGAAGGAACTCATTCAAAAACTAATGGGAGGGAGAGTTATTTTAACGATCGATGGGAGGGAGAATTCTTTAATGACCAATAGGAGTGAGAGTTTTTAAACGACCAATGGGTGGGAGATTTCTTTAATAACCAATGAGGAGTGACTTTTAACGACAAATGGGAGGGAGAGTTCTTTTAATGACCAATGTGAGGGAGAGTATTTTAACGACCAATAAGAAGGAAGTGCAAGGGGCTAGGCTCGAGAGGACTGGGGGGATCCATTGCACCAAAGATTGGCAACCTCACACAGCTAGAATCATTGTGAGTGAACACTTTGTCATATTTAAATTTAAAGAAACCGAATGCATAAAAACATAACCAAACGAGGGAATAACTCTAAATTACCCTTTACTCCTCCCCTCAAGCTAAATCTATGTTGATATCTGTGTATTTTCTAGGTCTGTTTTAGAATAGAAAAAGGAATAGGCTGTCTGCATCTAACTCCCTTCTCTAAGCCCCCACACTTGTTGTAGTCACTGAAGGCTTGGATAGGGAGTTAGAGTCATGGCTGCGTAGGTCTTCTAGAGAAACTGGGGTAGAAACTAGTAGATTTACCAAAAAAGAGTCTAATGGACCCAAGACTTGATCCTGGTACCTACGGTTTGTCAAACCTAGTAGCCGTTAGCTTTGTCCGTTAAGTCTTAGACTAATGATGAATTATATAGGGTTTAATAGTTATATAAACCTTTACAAATAGGATATTTCATTTAACTAATAAATAGTACGGTAGAACATATAAAAAGTTGTGTACTATAGTACCGCACGAAATAAATGATGCGAATATCTATTTCAACGGAAAATATTCAATCCGGACTTCATCGAACGGCCGTGTTAGGAGCCGATATCGCGGAAAGGGCATTTTGGAGTTTTCCGAAAGCCGCCACTCCGGATAACACGTGGCAGCATCGTACGGGTTTTCGGTATCTTCGGAGAGCAAGACAACAAATTCGGATGTGACAAATGTCACTGTTTTGGCCATGTAGTACAGTTACCGTGCATAAAGTACTCCGGTACTTGTACTTTTTGTACGGTGTCATCCTATGATTGGACCGTAATTCAGTAGAAGGAGTTTTAGAGAGGAAATACGACTTAGAATATTTTGGTAGGTAGTCGCCTCTCTCCCAAAGAGCATCTGTATAAATAGGCACTTTTTGCCATTTAATTATAACTCACTCGGTTGACCAAATTCAGTGATTCTTTTTGCTCCAGACTCAGGAAAGTCTAGGCTACACAAAGGTTCAGTCGGTAAGAGTTTTTGCCTGCCAGGGTAGCTTCACTTCTAAGAGAAAGTCAAAGTGGGTGAATGTGTCCAAAACTCATATTCTAACTTTGCATTCTGTGGTGGAACTAAGCACACAGAAAATCTTATTTCACAAGAGTGAAGTTATACTGGGGTTTTGATTGTCAAGGGGTCAATCATTTGGGTTTATATCAACTTGGAGTCGGCACTAACTAGATAAGCTTCTTGAGAGCTACTTACTCTGAGGACCAATAGAGGTCTCGGAGTTTTAGGTTATGGGCCCAACATCTAGGGTGCGTTTGTTTGATGGAAAAGACTTCACTTATAGGGAGTTTACGATAGAAGGATTGCTTTTCAAAAAGCACTTATTGGGAATTGTTTCGGGACAAGTGAGGTGTCAGCGACCGGGCTTTGGTGGAGCTCACTATGGAGATTCATTTGGGCTTCCCAAAAAACCAACTGGATTTCAAATAAAACGAAAGGTGATAGGAATATCATTGCTATGGAAAGGGGAAAAGGGGAGAAAGGAAAAGGAAGACCTATGATGAGGGGAGTTAGGCTCTCGGCTATGGTCCCACTTGTAGGGGTTATAACTAAAATTGAAGAAACTAACAGTAGAATTTGGGAGTATAAAAATAGTATAGCAAAACATCTTGTACTTAGAAATGTGTCTAAGTCCATAGCTATCACTTTTTTAAATCTAACGAAGTCTTCAAAAAATCTAGGAATCACCAAGGAAAATTTATTAGAGTGAAACTATGCAGAGGCAGCTGTTAGTAAAACATGAATTAGGGGCCTATGTTTATAAAGACGGTAGCATGAACGAGTTTTGCAATGATATTGCTACGTTAAATGTTGAGCTTTGCTAGTGCGGGATATGTAGAATCTAAGGAGAGAAAGATTAACACACTAATTATGAAACTCTCAAATGAGTACAAAAACATCATTAACTGTATGCAGGAAATGGATAGCTCCTCATGGACTCGGAGCATTACCATAGGGATAATTCTGTGAGGGAAAGCACTTTGGAGTTTCGTAGGGGAAGTAACAGGGTGAATGCATTAACAGCTGGTGGTGAGTGCCAGAAGCATGATGAGAGGAACGGCGGTGACGAGCGGAAGCGTGATGAGAGGAAGAAAGACAAAGGTAAACCTTATCGAAATTTTGGTGGAAAGAGAGGGAGAGGAAAAGAAATGGGAGCTTTGAAAATGGGGGTTTGCTTCTTTTGTAGGGAGCCATTCACTATATGGGGGAGTGTCCTTGTCAGGAAGAAATTAGAAGTTGGAATGTTGATGAGGAGGAACATGGGGAAGAGGAGAACGAGGGATGAAGATATTTTGGAGCTTCTCCCCATCATTAATATGGGGAAGAAAGAAAAGCACACAGAAATTTCACGAAAGCAACAGTGTGCTTTTGGAGGTATAAGGGAATTAAAGAGAGAGGAGAAACTTGAGGGAGTTCAAATTATTGAAGATAGTTTCATAGATATTTGGAAACAAAAAACTGGTCGGAAATGGAGACTTCAACGGATTTTGAGGAAAGGGGAGAAGTAAATCTAAAGGTGGCTTTAAAAGAAAAGGGAGAAGAGGAATATTTGATTAAATGTTTAAGGGAGGAGAAATATATTTTATGAACAAAAATAGAAAGTGATAGTGGAAAGAATTATGTGGGAGAGAGTGAGGAAAGTTCAAAAAATGGGGTAATTATCATGGATAAAAATATGAGTTTCGGAAGATGTAGATTTTATGAGGAACTTAGTGGGGACTCTTGATTTAAGGATAAATTTGGGGGGTAATGGTTTTTACATCACTAATGGGAGTGATGCCATCTATGAAGTTGTACCTGTAAAAGGGTTAGCATCTACGTGTGTGTTGCACATTGGAGATGGGGCTGGCTATTTGAATTGCAAGAAGAAAAATGGATTTTGTGTGGATGGAAAAGAGATGAGGTGGATAAAATCTTTGTTCGGATTTATGATAAATGGGATGCTAAATAAAATAAATGATAAACAAGATGCAAGGTTTGTTTTGGCTAGTCTAAATTAATTCTTTAAACACGGGGTATTCACTTAAAGTTTTATGAGAGGAAAAGAAAAAGATTAAGAAAAAGAAAAAAAAAGGGATTTTTGTTTTGTTTTTTTTTTAACTGACAAGAAAACAAGACTAGAAAATAAAGGGGAGCGTTGACATCTGTGTATTTTCTGGGTCTGTTTAAGAATACAAAAGGGAATAGGCAGTCTGCCTCTAACTCCCTTCTCTAAGCCCCCACACTTGTTGTAGTCACTGAAGGCTTGGATAGGGAGTTAGAGTCATGGCTGCGTAGGTCTTCTAGAGAAACTGGGGTAGAAACTAGTAGATTTACCAAAAAAGAGTCTAACGGACCCAAGACTTGATCGTGGTACCTACGGTTGTCAAACCTAGTAGCCGTTAGCTTTGTCCGTTAAGTCTTAGACTATTGATGAATTATATAGGGTTTGATAGTTATATAAACGTTTACAAATAGGATATTTCGTTTAACTAATAAATAGTAAGGTAGAACATAAAACAAGTTGTGTACTATAGTACCGCACGAAATAAATGCTGCGAACATTTATTTCAATGGCAAATATTCAATCCGGACTTCATCGAACGGCCGTGTTAGGAGCCGATATCGCGGAAAGGGCATTTTGGAGTTTTCCGAAAGCCGCCACTCCGGATAACACGTGGCAGCATCGTACGGGTTTTCGGTATCTTCGGAGAGCAAGACAACAAATTCGGATGTGACAAATGTCACTGTTTTGGCCATGTAGTACAGTTACCGTGCATAAAGTACTCCAGTACTTGTACTTTTTGTACGGTGTAGTCCTATGATTGGACCGTAATTTAGTAGAAGGGGTTTTAGAGAGGAAATACGACTTAGAATATTTTGGTAGGTAGTCGCCTCTCTCCCAAAGAGCATCTGTATAAATAGGCACTCTTTGCCATTTAATTATAACTCACTCGGTTGACCAAATTCAGTGATTCTTTTTGCTCCAGACTCAGGAAAGTCTAGGCTACACAAAGGTTTAGTCGGTAAGAGTTTTTGCCTGCCAGGGTAGCTTCACTTCTAAGAGAAAGTCAAAGTGGGTGAATGTGTCCAAAACTCATATTCTAACTTTGCATTCTGTGGTGGAACTAAGCACACAGAAAATCTTATTTCACAAGAGTGAAGTTATACTGGGGTTTTGATTGTCAAGGGGTCAATCATTTGGGTTTATATCAACTTGGAGTCGGCACTAACTAGATAAGCTTCTTGAGAGCTACTTACTCTGAGGACCAATAGAGGTCTCGGAGTTTTAGGTTATGGGCCCAACATCTAGGGTGCGTTTGTTTGATGGAAAAGACTTCACTTATAGGGAGTTTACGATAGAAGGATTGCTTTTCAAAAAGCACTTATTGGGAATTGTTTCGGGACAAGTGAGGTGTCAGCGACCGGGCTTTGGTGGAGCTCACTATGGAGATTCATTTGGGCTTCCCAAAAAACCAACTGGATTTCAAATAAAACGAAAGGTGATAGGAATATCATTGCTATGGAAAGGGGAAAAGGGGAGAAAGGAAAAGGAAGACCTATGATGAGGGGAGTTAGGCTCTCGGCTATGGTCCCACTTGTAGGGGTTATAACTAAAATTGAAGAAACTAACAGTAGAATTTGGGAGTATAAAAATAGTATAGCAAAACATCTTGTACTTAGAAATGTGTCTAAGTCCATAGCTATCACTTTTTTAAATCTAACGAAGTCTTCAAAAAATCTAGGAATCACCAAGGAAAATTTATTAGAGTGAAACTATGCAGAGGCAGCTGTTAGTAAAACATGAATTAGGGGCCTATGTTTATAAAGACGGTAGCATGAACGAGTTTTGCAATGATATTGCTACGTTAAATGTTGAGCTTTGCTAGTGCGGGATATGTAGAATCTAAGGAGAGAAAGATTAACACACTAATTATGAAACTCTCAAATGAGTACAAAAACATCATTAACTGTATGCAGGAAATGGATAGCTCCTCATGGACTCGGAGCATTACCATAGGGATAATTCTTGTGAGGGAAAGCACTTTGGAGTTTCGTAGGGGAAGTAACAGGGTGAATGCATTAACAGCTGGTGGTGAGTGCCAGAAGCATGATGAGAGGAACGGCGGTGACGAGCGGAAGCGTGATGAGAGGAAGAAAGACAAAGGTAAATTTCATTGGGATTTTGGTGGAAAGAGAGGGAGAGGAAAAGAAATGGGAGCTTTGAAAATAGGGGTTTGCTTCTTTTGTAGCGAGCCAGTCACTATATAGAGGGGTGTCCTTGTCTTGAAGAAATTAGAAGTTGGAATGTTGATGAGGAGGAACATCGGGAAGAGGAGAACGAGGATGAAGATATTTTGGAGCTTTCTCCGCATCATTAATATGGGGAAGAAAGAAAAGCACACAGAAATTTCACGAAAGCAACAGTGTGCTTTTGGAGGTATAAGGGAATTAAAGAGAGAGGAGAAACTTGAGGGAGTTCAAATTATTGAGGATAGTTTCATTGATATTTGGAAACAAAAAACTGGTCGGAAAGGGAGACTTCAACGGATTCCAAGGAAAGGGGAGAAGTAAATCTAAAGTGGGCTCTAAAAGATAAGTGAGAAAAGGAATATTTGAAACTCTGTGTGCTCAATTGCCCACTGAAATCGCAGATACAAAAGAAGCTTATCTAGATAGTGCCGACTCCAAGTTAATATAAACCCAAATGACTAACCCCTTGACAATCACAAACCCTGTATAGCTTCAGCCCTGTGAAATAAGACTTTTTGTTTGCTTAGTTTCACCTTAGAATGCAAAGTTAGAATATGAGTTTTGGACTCATTCACCCACTTTGAATTTCCCTTAGAAATGCAGCCACCCTGGCAAGCAAAAACACTGACCGACTACACCCTTGTGTAGCTTGGACTCGCGTGAGTCCGCAGGAAAAAGAATTGGTGAAAATGGTCAAGTAAATTGAACGTTATGGCTGGCCAAAGTTTGCCATTTATACAAGATGCTCTTTGGGAGAGGCAGCTACCTACCCAAAATTTTCTAAGTCCTATTCCCCCTCTTAAACTCTATCTACTGATGTACGGCACCAATCAAATTAGTGTGTCATACAGAAAAGTACAGGTGCCGATGTACTTTTTGTACGGCCATTGTACAACATGGCCAAAATGTCAACACGTGTCAAATTAGGATTTGTTCCTGTAATCTCTAGAGTTCCTGTAATCCAATGTTATCACGCCACGTGTCAACTGACGTGGAAAAGACCGTAAAACGCCAAAAGTACCTTTTCCGTGATAGCGGCGCCTATCGCGGCCGTCTGATCAAAACCAGCAATAATCCTAGCTGCTGAAATTCGACGCGCGGTATTTGTTTTGCTATCGAAATAAATGCGCGACATCCGTTTCTTCCCTATACCGTACTTCGTACTAAATCAAACTGTATCGATGCACTTAGTATCTATTCTCTGTTAAATGAATTAATCTACGTGTAACAATTTATATATTTATCAAACCTTATATATCGTAATATGAGTCCAAGACTTAACGGTTAGAGCTAACGGCTACGGTAACTTGACGGACGGCAGGTACTAAGATCAATTCCAGGGTCCGTCAAGTACCTTTTGGTAAATCTACCTAATCCACCCGCTGTCTTCTCTAGTGAGCTTAGGCAGCCATGGCTCTAGCTCTCTATCAAGCCTCTATTGACTAGAACAAGTGTGGGGGCTTGGAGAAGGGAGTCAGGGACAGACTGCCTTTGCTCTTTTTCTATAAAGACCTAGAAAATTCTCAAATATCAACACTCCCTTTATTTTCTAGTCTACTTCCTTTCAACTCTTACAAACAAATAATCTAACACTCCTTCCCCTATTTCATTTTTCTTTTTCTTTTTTCTTTTAAAAAACTTAAGAAAAATACTCTCGTATTTAAAACAATGCATTAGATGAAGTGAAATGATAATTGCATCACACATTTCATTAAATACCCCACTTATCATAAATCCGATCAAAGGTTTTATCCACCTCCTCCCTTTTTCATCCAACCCGAATCTACTTTCCCTTTTACATTTCCAACAGTTAACCCCATCCCCAACCTGCAACACATACCTGAATGAAACATCTTTAGAAGCGACATCACACCAAGTAGTGATGTCAAATCCATCCACCCCCAAATATTCCCAAAAAACACTAGTCCCCAATAAGTTCCTCATAAGATCTACATCTTTCGTACTCATATTTTTATCCATGATAGTTACCCCATTTTCTGAACTTCCCTCACTCTCTCCCATGGAATTCTTTCCACTAATACTTTCTAATTTAATTCCCAATAAATATTTCTTTTCTCCCCTATCCTTTGAAACCTCTTCGAGTTTCACTTCTCCCCTTTCCTCGGAATCCGTTGAAGTCTCCCTTTCTGACCAGTTTTCTGGTTCCCTATTATCTATAAAATTATCTTGATTAATTTTATCTTTCCTGTTTTCACTTATGGATCCTAGAACTGAATTTCTCATTTCTAAGTCATACACTCTACACTCCTCGACATCCTCAAGTACCTCCTCTCTCTTTACTTCTCTTATACCTCTAAAAGCACACTGTTGCCTTCGTGCAATTACTGTGTGCTTTTCTTTCTTCCCCATACTACTAATCCGGA